>JAZHFQ010000335.1:3000000-3532922 GCA_038387885.1 Spodoptera picta
TTCGATCATGTTCTTCTTTATATAGATCCTAGAAAACAAGGTAGTTGAATTATTGGTTTACTTTTATAAACACATATATAGATATTTAGTCACAATAATGTCTATAGACTTTCAGAAATATAAAGAAAGAAGTTATTTTTTTTCTTATCTCGAAGCTATTCGTGGAATTCATGTTTTTACCAATAGAAAAAACCTACAAACGAATTGACAACCTCCTCCTTTTTGGGAAGTCGGTTACGAATAGAACTGTCAGAACTGTAATCCCCAACCCCAAACCTTCTGGCAAGCGTTGAGGTTATGGAAAATCCTCTCCTAAGAGATAAACCTTTGTTTAGCAGAAGACATGCATCTTGAGGCTCATAATGATCAGACTCTTACTGACTAAAAACCACCCTGTTCCTTCTCCTGCGCTTCGAGCCAGAGCCGGTAACCCGTTAGGTTCTCTGCGACTCCGAAACGGCATCAGCCCTTATTGGGCCCCATCCGTGGTGGTCTGATGGCTCTTTGAGGTGCCCGCGGAACGCGACGCGCCGTATTCTCGGGTCTGGTTCTGGTCGAACGGTGAGCCCAATGATGGCACTAGTATGGAAATTAGTACAAAACCCGTTCTAATGCTAAGAGCCCTTTACTCGGCAGTGAATGATGATACTGATGAAGAACAGTGACGAGAGAACACACCTGCACAATAAAATCTTGTATCGGTAGCTCCATCTGCTCATGTGTATATGAGTTATCAATTGCTTTATCTTCGAGATTGACAAACGCCAGCGCACGCGCTTTACCTTGTAACTCTCGATGCCAGATCACCTGAAATAATGTTCATGATAATAAATGAATATGGTCAGCTAACTGTATCACTTCTTGCTTTTTCACGCTACAGTTTTTGTTTATAATTTTCTTGCCTATAAAATTTTATGTCCTTGAAGCCTCGATACAGATAAAAGACGGTCGCGAACTCACGAATATCATTCACTACATTTTCTATCACAATGAAAATCTATTACAGTAATTCATGACTAAGCAAGTAATTTCTGTCGCCATACTGTCAATTTCTTCAACCAAAATTAGCCCACAAACAATGAAATTACAAGACAATCATAAAATTGTATGTCACACACCTGCTTTTTATCATCACTGGTCCAAACCCTAAGACCTTGTTTGCCCAAGACATCCTGGTTCACTGCAATCACATCCTTGTTCAACAGAACCTCCTTGAACTCCGGCTTCATGATGGATAGGTCAGCGCTCATGATGAGGGGAGCAGCTAAAATAGACCAGACAGCCATCTGCACTCTTGCCTGGTCTAATGTCAGCCCCGAATTTCCAATTACAAGCTGGAAATATAGGTAGGTAGTTAAGTAATAATTGAAATAGACTTAAAGTAGAATAGATAAAAGTGGATGCAAATAGCGAACTTTAGCTCAAAGTGGAGAACTAAGGGGGAGGCTTTTTTCCAGCCGTGAACGTCTCCTGGCTGATGACGATGAAAAGTAGAACGTCACTAAACTGTCTATTTTTGAAAATAAATGATAGACTCACGTAACTATTCAGGTAACTCAACCGGTTTCGAGCCCAGCGGGAGCTCCTAGTCATGAGCACAGGGGTGCGGTGCCAGAAGACCTCCCCGTGGTGCACCCTGGGTGCGGGCGACAGTCTCCCTAGCGGGGGTGATAGGGTTGGAGTGACTGTCGCCCGCAGCAGACTTCTGGACTGGGCGGGCGAACCCGATAGGGTTCTGGAGGCGGCGGGCTGTGTGCTCATGGCCCGCGCTTCCGTGGGGCGTTTCTCCGCCTGTCTCTCTGAACTTAGCAGAGAGCGTGGCGGAGAGGCAAGGGCGGTGCTCGTTGTGCACTCACCCTGCCAGCGAGCAGCATCGGGACACAAGCTGTCCCCGATTGCAGCCGTCGATATCGTAATCCGTAAGGAGGTCACGGTCATGTTTTGTGACTCTGAACGGGACGAGGGTCTTGGCTTGGTCGCCCGGACCGCGAGGAAGATAACCTCTATAAAAAATTTCTCCAATACTAAGTTCTGGTGCGCGGCGAGAGTATGCATGGCTGAGGAGTAGTGTCAGTCGCGAGCGCACCCCCAGCTAGGGGACCAGTGGACCCTCTAGTTGGGAGACAAATTTTCACTTACCCAGGTACAGGGGGCAATGCCTGGGTGGACCGGTTATTTCCCCCATACTCGTGGGAACTGTATGGAGCATTTAACACACAAACCACAAGATGAGGAGGAGGGTGCGGGTGGGCTTGGCTCGCCTGCAGTAGTAGGAGAAGGGAGCCCTAGTGGCTCCGGGACTCGTGGCGAGGCGCTGGACTCGTCTAGCATGCCCCACACACGGGAGTCAAGTCGGAGGGGGTCGGACTGTGAGTCCGACACATCGCTGGCGGAGCGATTGAGCGTGAGCTCAAAGAGCTCACGCCGTCGCGTGACGGGGACGTGTAAGCGTCCCAGATTGGAGGAGGACGTTCTGTCCCCGTCCTCTGGCGCGCAGGAGGCGCCTCCCCCTAAGGTCCCCACGGCGGCGCGGGGTAGGGGTGGCAAGGGCGGCGGTCGCCGAAAACCGGCACCAGCTGCCTGCGTGGAGTCAGCCGAGCAGCTGGCTGCGGAGGGCAGGGCTCTCTCGAGCGCTGCCCGTTCGGAGTCCTCCGCCATAGAGATGTCGGAGAACGAGCTCTCCGAGAGTGAGCGCAGCTCCGACAGCCTCCGCCTGGCCGTGCAGGAGGAGCTCCGCAAGGTGGCCTCGAAGAAGACGGTGCAGGCCCGAGTCGCCATCTTGAACGCGGCGGAGTCCGCCATCATGGCGGCGGCCTTGGAGCGGTGTGCGCTGCCCACCGCTGACAGGGTACAAAAGGAGCTGGGGGAGATGCGGCGGGAGTTGGCGCGCTTGGCGGCCTCCAACGCGGCTCTGGAGGCCGAGCTGCGATCGGCTAGGGCTGAGCTCGCCGCTGCCCGGGAAAGTCATCCCCAGCCCCAGCCCTCAGCGGATGCCGACGTGGTCGGTCTGCTGCGCGGGGAGATGGCGGCTTTCCAGTGTCGTTTCGACGTACTGGAGGGTCGTCTTCTTCGCCCCCCGCTCGCAATGAGTCAGGTCGCCCCTGCGACCCCGCGCTCGTACGCGGCCGCTGCGGCCAAACCTTCGACCTCGGGTCAAGCTAGCCGCAGCACCCAACCGCCGGCAAAGGCGCGACCGGCTGCCCCAGCGAGGGCCTCGGCGCCCCTGCCGACGCAGACCCCAGCTGCGCCGACGGCGCCTGCGCCCGCGGGGCGCAAAAAGAGGAGAGGCACTCCAGCCCGGCAGGCTGGAGTTGCGGCGGCGGTGGTGGAACCCGCCCCGCGAGCGGAGGACGGCGGCGGGTGGCAAATCGCCGGCGAGGCGAGGAGAGTCGCCAGGGAGGGCCGGAAGCGCCGCAAGAAGGCGCAGCGGCAGCGACGGCAGCAGCAGCGCAGGGAGAAACGCGCTGCTGCCTTGCTCCTCGCCCCTAAGACCGCGGCTGTGGTTATTACACTGCAGCCCGAGGCGGTCAATAGGGGCGTTACCTACGGCGACGTCCTCGCCAAGCTCAAGGGGGCGGTAACACCTGCGGAGTTCGGGGCCCCGGACGGGTTTGCGGTCAAGGTGACCGCTACCGGAGCCCGTCTACTGGAGGTCCCCGGCGCGGCCAGTGGCCCGTCGGCCGACGCCCTGGCGGAGAGGCTTAGGGCGTGCCTCGGGGCAGACGAAGCCCGCGTGTCCAGGCCCACTAAATGTCTGGATGTTCGGATTTTGGGCCTGGACGACTCCGTTACGGAAAGTGAGGTGGTGGCCGCTGTGGCCAGGACGCGAGGGTGCCCTGCTGACCAGGTCAAGGCGGGCACCATCCGTCCGGACAACTCGGGGCTGCGCACGGTAGTGGTGAGCTGCCCCGTCACAGCGGCCAAGAAGCTGAAGGAGGGCAAAAGGCTTTTGGTGGGATGGGTCTCGGCGCAGGTCAAGCTTCTCGAGACCCGGCCTCTGAGGTGCTATCGCTGCCACGTGGGCGAACACGTGAGCGTTAAATGCACCTCGGAGGTGGACCGCAGCGACTGTTGCTTCCGCTGCGGTCGGCCCGGTCACAAGGCTGGCTCGTGTACCGCCCCGCTGCACTGCAATGCATGTGCGGCGGCTGGCAAGCCGGCCAATCACCGGGTCGGGAGTAAGGGCTGCTCCCCTCCTGCCAAAGCCAAGGCCAAAAGTAGGCCTTCCGCCGCCCCCGTCGTTTCCGCCGCCGCCGCCACTGCCACCGCAGTCGCCCCTGCCGCCACTGAGGAGGTCGGGATGGACTGCCCCATTCCGCCTCCTCCAGGCGAACATCAACCACTGCGCCGCTGCTCAGGATCTCCTGCTCCAGAGCATGGCGCAGTGGTCGATCAATGTCGCCGTGGTCTCCGAGCCGTACTTCGTCCCGCCCAGGGATCACTGGGTGGCGGACCTGGACGGCTCGGTGACCATCATATCGTCGGCCGCCGCCGGTACCCCGACTCTTGAGGCTGCTCAAAGAGGTCGGGGTTGTGTCGCAGCACGGTTCGGAGAGCTCGCTGTGGTGGGCGTGTACTTCTCTCCGAACCGAACTCTCGCCGAGTTCCACAACTCCTTGATGGAGTTGGTCACCGTCGTCGTCGGGTTCCGTTCCCTCCCCGTGCTCGTCCTCGGGGACTTCAATGCCAAGAACTTGGCTTGGGGTTCCCGGTTCACCGACGTCCGGGGTAGGATGGTGGAAGACTGGGCCCTTGAGACAGGCCTAGTCGTCCTGAACCGGGGTTCTGTCCCCACGTGCGTGCGGATGCAGGGCGAGTCGGTGGTGGACATTTCGTTCGCCAGCCCTGCTCTGTCACCGCGTATCGTTGACTGGCGTGTCATGGAGGAGGTGGAGACGTACTCCGACCACCGGTATATCCGGTTCGACGTCTCCGCCGAGTCCGCAGACCCGCCGGTCAGACAGGCCCCATGTGGTCCGCGTTGGGCGCTGAAACAGCTGGACCGGGAGCTGCTCCTAGAAGCCGCCATCGTGCAGGCCTGGGTGATACCACCGGTCAGGCCTGCCGACATCGACGATGAGGCTAAGTGGCTCCAGGACGCCATGTCCAGGATTTGTGACGTGGCGATGCCCCGGATCCGATCGAGGCAACAGAAGCGCCAGGTGTACTGGTGGTCGCAAGAGCTGGCGGCTCTGCGCAAGGCGTGCACTACTGCGCGACGCCAGTACACTAGGCACCGCAGGCGCCGTATCCGTCCTCCTAATGCGGAGGCGAGAGAGGCGGAGTTATACGAGGGATACAGGGCGGCGAAGGCCCTCCTCAAGGCGGAGATATTGCGGGCCAAGGAGGAGGCCCGCCGAGAAATGCTGGGGACTCTGAATGGAGACCCGTGGGGACGCCCGTATCGGATGGTACGCGATAAGCTCCGCGCCTGGGCTCCCCCGCTCACTCAGAGTCTCCGGCCAGAGGTCTTGGAGGAGGTGATAAGCGCCCTGTTCCCTCGACCACGGAGGCGCTTCAGGCCTCCGTATATGACTCTGCCCCCTGCGGTGCCCGACGCGGGCTATAGCGACGACGACGATGACCTCGTCCCAGAGGTGACCGAGGCAGAATTGAGAGCGGCGGTGCGCCGGATGGGCGCCAAGAACACCGCCCCAGGACCCGACGGCTTGCATGGCAAAGCATGGGTCCTGGCCTCGGAGGCTCTCGGGCCTCGATTGATCGGTCTCTACAGCGCATGTCTGGAGAGAGGCCAGTTCCCGCTTCTCTGGAAAGCGGGCAAACTGGTCCTCGTGCGGAAGACGGGGCGCCCTGCGGACTCTCCGTCCGCATACCGTCCCATAGTGCTGCTCGACGAGGTGGGGAAAGTCTTCGAGAGAATCATTTCGAACCGCCTCGTCGCGCACCTGATCTCTTGTTGCATGTTACTATGTTAATAAATCGCATTAATATTGTGAATTATAAATGTGAAAGTTTCTGTGTTTGAATGTTTGTCCGTCAATCGCGCTGAAACTACTAAAGATTTGATGAAATTTGGTATAAGAGGCTGACTTAGGTGATAGAATACTTTTTATCCCGACTAAATGGGACTATCCCATGGGATAAAACATGAATACGCTGGCAAAGCCGCGTGTAAAAGCTAGTTTAATTATAATTCTAAGCAATGAGAACCTAACGGGTAACCGGGGCTCCGGCTCGACGTGCAGGAGAAGGAACGGGGTGGTTTTTAGTCAGTAAGAGTCTGACACTCCCTCCCGCCTCACCCAGGCGGGGGCAGTCATTCGATGATTTTCCCACCTTAAAAAAAAAAAAAAAAAGTCATGAGCACAATTTAAGTTAGCCACGTCTTGCTTGTGTTGAGTCGCTATATTAAACAGTTAAATGAGTAAGATATATAATTATTAAACAAACATTTTGTTTGTGTCATTACCATATCAGGGTCGTTGAAGTGCCCTGGGCCGGCGAACTTAACGAACTCGTCTTGGTGGTCCCCAAACCACGTCATGATGCCCACCACCGACTGCCAACTATTTCCAATATCAGCGTAGTTCCGCCAAATGTTGCACGATTCCGCAATTGCAAGGTAATTTGGCTAGAAGTATAATAAATATTCTGTATTAAATTTTGTCAGTTTAAAGAGTTCAGGTTCATCAAAGAGCCTGTGTACTTAAGTAGTCTAGTGACCTTAGTCGATTCTTACGATACCCGTAGGAGGAGTGATGTGGTTGGGAAAATGTTTTTTTTAACGTTGCCCCACACTAGGATTTTCTCCTGTGTCGTGGGTGAGATTACAAGTTCACATACACATCCACTCAGATCTGGAACAACAATCTGTGGATCACACAAATAGTTGTTCCGTGCGGCAATCGAATCAAAATCCTACGACACGTTGCACGGCAGCCGGTTGCCCAGCGACCGCACCACTCGTGCAGGCAGTATTCAAGTCTGCCACCTTTTCTTTGTTCAGTTCAATTAAGTACGAATTTTATTATTATTTATTTGATCATAAGTATTGACTAAGTACTTACGTGGCTTTGATAAGCTGGCCAGCTGCACGAATACAACATGGGTCGCCCGCTTTCATTAAGGAGTTTCCCAAACATTGGATAGCCTATAAAAACGTATTTTTAAAACAGAAAATAACAGATTTTTTTGAAAATTATTTCATAGACTCATTAATCTTCATTAGGTACTATATCTATTGAATAATGGCAAGTCGGTCACAAATCCAGAATAAAATATAACTGAAAACTACTGAAAGCAACATTCAAAAAGCCAGTATAGTAGGCAAAACTCTTTTGTTAGCTAGTAACATAACATAACATCACGCCTTTTATCCCCGAAAGAGTCGGCAGAGGTGCACATTATACCACTGTACAATGTAACACCCACTTTTCACTATTTATGTTATGAGTCCTATGTAATAGGAGGTGAGCCTATTGCCATATACCGGGCACAATTCCAGACTCCGTGCTACTACTGAGAATATTTAAAAACCCAGTAATACTTTGCCCCACCCGGGAATCGAACCCGAGACCCTTTGCCCGGCAGTCGCACTTACGACCACTCGGCCAACGAGGCAGTCTTAAGTTAGCTAGTAATTTCTACATTTTCATCCATATTTCCTAACCTTCATCAGGATCGGGAGCACCACATCCATCCAACTTCACATAATCAACCTCCCACTCGGCGAATGTAGCGACATCTACAGCTTCATGACCCAAAACACCAGGGCATCCAGCACAAGTGTAATTCCCATAATCTTCATAAATGCCAAACTTCAAACCTTTACTTTGGACCTGAAAGAGTTCCACTAGGACTAAATTAATGACCCTATTATCTCTGTAACTTATTTAATAATTAAAACGACACTGGATAATTTATTGTCGATACTGGGCGTATAACTCGTTGCGCTGTTATAGTCGTACAGGCTGGCAAATGAGCAGGCGGATCACCTGATGGTAAGCAAGCAGTGCCGCCCATAGAAACCCGCGCAACACCGGAGGATTCACAAATGCTTTGTCGCCTACTGGCTTTTAGGAGTAAGAGATTTGATTTGAGGATATTTAGATTGGAAATTGGGGGTAACCTCACTCCCACAGCAGTTGTTAAACACAGGTTTTTTGCGAGATCGTGGTATCACACCGGTAGAAACTTTTTTTTGTGCCGAAACTTGGCTCTCTCACAATTAAAACATAAACATAACATAAGTCTGGAAATGTACCCGGTATATGGCAATAGGCTCACCCCCTATTACATGGGACTCATAACATAAATAGTGAAAAGTGGGTGTCACTTCTGTGTGCACCTCTGCCTACCCCTTCGGGGATAAAAGGCGTGATGTTATGTTATATGTAATTCCGAACTCCGTGCTACTACTGCGAATTTTTAAAAACCCAGTAATACTTTGCCCGACCCGGAATTGAACCTGAAACCTCTAGCCCAGTCGGTCTTGCGACGGTGGCAGTAGCACTTGCGACCACTCGGCCGACGAGGCAGTTAAAGGTATGTACACCTAATTAATACGTACATAGCGAGAAAGAGCCTTAATTCCACTGGGGAAACGTTGATTATCGGGTAACAGGCGACCATCAGGTCCACGCTTCTTCTCCAGCCAGCAGTCATCAATAGTCACGTATTGGTAGCCAGCCTCCAGGTAACCCTCGCTAGCCATCACGTCAGCAGTTCTCTTTATCAAATTTTCACTGGAGAAAGGAATAAATTTATAAGAAATATTAAGGAAATATTCCAAACAGTCAATTGACTATATGTATCCCAAATTACTTGGGCTTTGCGTCTCTTCTACTATTTTGCACATATGCAATTATAAAGCTATTTTAAGGTCATTCACAGGTGTAATTTGAAACTGCACAAGCTATTCCGAACAATTATGTCAATAAGCCGTGTATAGTATTAGTAATCCTAATCCCATGAAATTACTTATCTACCTATACTAATATTATAAAGAGGAAAGATTTGTACCTATTTTTGTATGTTTGTAATGAATAGGCTCAAAAAGTACTGGGCCGATTTAAAAAAATCTTTTACCAATAGAATGATACATTCTTCCAATTTGACATAGGCTACATTTCATTTTGAAAAAAATTAGGGATCCTTGGTAAAATTTGAACAATGTAACCGAAGGTGTAGAAAAATTAGTCTTAAAATGTCTTTCGTCGAATGCGCTGCCGAAACTATTCGCGATAGAAAAAAATGATGTACAACAATATTGAATAACATCACAATGTCTACAAAAAACTCCGCGGTAGCATATGTCCAACTATTGTAGTTGTGTCACTATAACAATCCAAATTTCCAAAATAAATAATTGTCTACCCCGTGCGAAGCCGGGACGGGCTGCTAGTATGATATAAATGCGTCAACACTTCATTGCCAACCCGCCTTGAGTAAGTGCGGTGATTATAATGCTCAAACCTTCTCCGTGTGAGAAGAAACCTCTGCTCAGCAGTGGGCACTTATAGGCTGTTAATATTTGTTATGGAATAGGAGGCAAACGAGCTGACGGATAATCTAATGGTAAGCGATCAGCGCCGCCCATGGACACCAGTAACACCAGAGGAGTCACAGGTGCGTTGGCGCCGTTTAAAAAGGAATACGCTCTTGATGATGATGATGATGAACATTTACGTCATTATCATCATCAGCCCAACCAAGTTCACCTACTACTGGGTATTATAGGGCTCCCTTTTTCTGCCGTAGTTCATTTTGTTAGGTGTATACACGGCTACACATCGAGCTTTACATAACCAGTATAAACTGAACGTTAAATGTGCGGAAAAATGATGCGACGCGACACCAGGATAAACTGGTTTTGTACAGGTTGATGTGTGGTCGTGTGTACATATTACAAATTTTAAAACTTACCTGATGCATTCAGTTGGCTGCTTCTCACAATCGATGGTGCAACCAAATCGCAGCCACGATAACCAGCCCATTGGAGGAGTTAATGCTAACCCATTGTCCAACGACTGACTTGTAGATATCAAACCAGAAATATAAAAAATGATCGCTGGGATCATCATAGTTACGGCCTTCTATTAATAATCTTTAAAACACATAAATAATTTTAGTTTTGAATCAATCTAATAGGAAAAAACTTCAACACAAGTAAGATATGACCTCTTTTCTGGAAGAGAGGACTGTTAAAAAGAGTCTAGGCAGATCTCAGATCGTATATAGGAGAAAACGTTGATAAAAGAAAGGGAGATGAGATCACCCACTGAGTTGTAGGAACCATAAAGATATTATGTATGAAAAAGAATTCAAATAATAGAATATTATACTGAAGGAAAGAACAAGTAATTTTTTTATATTCTTTTTTAATATAAAATCAATTCAAAATTACCTTTTATTACAAAAGCCTAGGCGATAAGGGTAGGTTGACATGTGCATGATCATTTTATACTGCATTTTGACCTAGAATTGAAAAATTTAAAATATTTTACTTGAACCAATGATAATATGGGAATGTTACTACTGATGGATTTATGATAGTGGACGATAATGTAGAATTTACATATTAAATACACCTATATTTGGATTTATCAGCTATACAAATAAGGTCATCATTGGGTTTTGTAGAGTTTACCAATTCATTGTTTGTCTGTCTCGTAAGAGGGTTTTATGTAGCGAGAATAATAGCAAGGTACGTAATGCTAGCCTACTGCTCCTAAGCAGTAAATAAGTGACCTAGATAAATTCAAAATCAAGCCTTCAATCTTTTTAACGAAAGAGAATAAAGAAGCAAATACTCATAGCAACGCCATCTATTACACAATGTACGAATTAAAAAAATGTCAACGCCTTTACACTCGAGTCAATGACCTCAGTGGTCTCCATAATATTATTGAACCTATTTATTAAGCTGCGTTTACGCATACTGTATTTATAAACTGAACTTATATAATAAATAAAATAGTAATTTAAATTAAAAACATACATTTAAAACTCGATAACTAATATTTTTAATAACTTCTACGCTGAAACGGAACGTAGGTCGTTGCATAACTTTGTTCGTGGAATGGAACGTTTCCCAAACGTAAACAAAATATTCCGAGAGTTGACGTTAATTTAAATAGTTTTCTAAAAACAAAATACAAATTGATAAGTGCAAGTTTTAACCTCGGTTCTACGATAATGAGAGGATAACCGTTATCAAAGTGTTTTTGATAAATTATTTCAATGCCAAACTGTTACAAACTTGTTACGTAGGCCGGGCAGGAAACACCGAAGGAAATGAATACAAGTTAGGAAGCCGATGACTAATACACAGTTTACTTTCAAAAACCATGGGTACGGCGTACAAAGAGCTGTTCAAATTATACGATATAATTCAAAATGGGACGGAAAGGTATGTACGAAGTTATTACATTTTTGACATTATGATTTTTGCAGTAATTAGAGCGTGAACACCTGCTCGCAAAACCAGAATTCCTAAGCGAGTATTATTACCGCACGGGCCTTTGTGTTATCAAACATCTGCCCGTAGTTTAAAATTGGAATACATTTAATCTTTTTTTTTTTTTAATTTCGTGGTGAAAGATTATTGCAAAATGTTTATCTATTTTTAATTTTTGCTACCCCCCATAGAGATTGTATTTTTTTTCTTTTAATACCCTTGTATTGCTAAAATATTACATAATATTAATCCATTTAAAAATCTAATTATTTTGTTAAATATGACTCCAATTTGAAGAAGATTCTAATCTCCTATTAGATTAAATATCTAAGTGCATTGTCTAAGCATATTTCTTTTAATGAGTTATTTCAAAATAATTGTGAAAATAACATAACTAAGAATATTAATATCATGACTAAGTAGTCATGATATTAACTCGTTAATTAAGTAATTAATTGCTTAAAATGTTGTAAATTGTTAAGTATTTGCGTAATTAAATTATAAAGTCGATAATTACTAAATATGATGCAACCAAAAAGTTCTGACTAGTATTTTACACAATTGAGATTATTCATGAGATCCGCATGTTTATCTCAAGTTCATTATGTTTTAGGAAATAATATTTTTTTTTACATTCCAATTATTGCAAATTAAAGTAATGGTCATTTTTGTTTCTAGATCCCTCGAAAGCTTTTTGAAAGAGACACCAATACAGATAAATCAGATAATACCATGCAAAGGTATTGGACTCCTGCACTTAGCCGTAGGCATAGAGCCGGAGGAAAAGTCTAAGAAATGCACAGAGTTACTGCTTAAACACGGAGGAGATCCTAATCTTTGGTAAAATAACTTTATAATGTAACTAGCTATTTCCGCGCGGTTTCGGTTGCTTCTGCTTGCTCGGCTCCTATTGGTCATAGCGTGATGTTTCATAGCCTATAGCCTTTTGCAATAAATAGACTATACAACACAGAAAGAACTTTTTATCTAGTAGTACATATTAAAATCAGACTAGTAGTTCTGGAGATTAACACATTCAAATAAACAAACAAACCAACTCTTGGGCTTTATGTAAAAGTATATAATATTTCATATGTTTATGATATAAAAATTTTAAGGCATCAAACCCCAATTATCAAAAAATATGCTAAAGGTCCAAGTCTCATAACATGTTATCTCATAATATTTAGCTCTAATAAGAATCAAATTGCCCTCTATCAAATATACATTCTTTTAATATCATCGAATAATAATAATGACTGCCTCGTTGGCCGAGTAGTCGCAAGTGCGACTGCCGGGCAAGGGGTCTCGGGTTCGATTCCCGGGTCGGGCAAAGTATTACTGGGATTTTTAAAATTCTCAGTAATAGCACGGAGCCTGGAAATGTGCCCGGTATATGGCAATAGGCTCACCCCCTATTACATGGGACTCATAACAACTAGTGAAAAGTGGGTGTTACATTGTACTGTGGTAGAATGTGCACCTCTGCCTACCCCTTCGGGGATAAAAGGCGTGATGTTATGTATGTATCATCGAATAAGGTTTGATAAACGGTTTTAAAAAAAATAAAAGTTTAAAAACTTATTAATATCATTATTGATGTCTTCACCAGTACTAAAACAATAATTTGTCTCTCATTAGTTTACTAAGCTCAAAATACCTTACTACTGGCCACAAGGCCATTAGACTTGCTAGCCAAAAGGATGACCTTTTGCTTAAGTGTTCCTGTGTTGTGGGCGAAGTTTTAACATACACATATGCTATGATATCACACCCATTATCCATTAAAAGCGTAGGCAGAGGTGCGTATTAGACACACCTAGGTTACGCTAGCCACGATGTCAAGTCCATATCCATGAAGCTTTGCCTAATTTAGAAAATCCAACTTATACAAATAAAAATCTATCGATCCTATTGCGCTGGTAAGTCCTAAAATACTTCACCTAAATCAGAAAATTCAGGTTGCACAATAACATACAATCTTGCATAGTTTTTTATATGCGATAAGTCGGTAAAGTCGACAGATCACCTGGTAGTAAGCAATCGGCGTCGCCCATGAACACCTGGAACACCAGAGGCGTTACAAGTGCGTTACCGGCATTGGGAGATTAGCAATTTGAGGATTGTCTTCTTGTGCATGTATATAACAATGGTGTGTTGCAAAGGATATTCATCACTTACCACCAGGCGAGTAAGTGACCAAACGGTGATCTATTTCTATCTATTAAGTATAAAAAAACTATTCTATATTCCAGTAATGATGACGGGGTCACACCAGTGCACATAGCGGCAATATGGGGTCGTGTGGAGAATCTGAAGCTGCTGATAGGCTGCGGAGGGGACCCTGGTCAGAGGGACCTGGACGGCCACTCGGCCTTCGACTACGCGACCAGGGAGGAACAGTGGGACGTCTTTGACTATCTACACAATGTTGTAGACCTAACCGACGATGCTCCAGGTCATAAGTGTGCTTATACATTAGATCTGGGTAAGTTTTCTGCAAAGAGGTTGAAATTTATTGATCTTGCAACACAAATTGTAATTAAAGAACTGTATGGTCATGCTTTATGCTTGCACTTGATCATTAGAACTTGAAATATGTAAGTAACTGTTTAAATAATGCGTATATCTATATTGTCCAGAGAGAGTATTACTGACAACGGACCAAGTAGTCGCTGAATATGGCCCCATAGTCCACGAAAACCAACAAGAAAATGCTCCCGCTGCCAGAAAATCGGAACTTATCAACGAATGGTGTGAAAGGAATTCCTTAGCTATCAACAAACTATACCCTACTATAATAAGTGAGACTTATCTTATAGACAATGAATCAGCCCCGTGGAAAAGTACCTATTTAAATTTCTCCGATAATGTAACTCTTGATCTCACAAAAGATAGGATCTCAGACACGAACACAAGCTTTAAATCCTGCATTTCAAATAAATTATCAGATGTTATAAGTGGTGTACATAGACTAGATATGACTTCAGACGAGACGAAGCAGTCTAGTGAAGCTAGCTCCAACGTAATGAACCAGCGGATCAGTGTGTATGAAAACTTTTCCTTGCCCGGCTCACCAAGCAACATAACTCACAAGAACTACAATACAAAAACGAGTTTGAAGAAACAAAGGAATAGGAACCTTAATACTAACACAAGTAGTTTGATCTCAAATGACTGTTCTCAAGAGTTGGACAATGTTCTGGCCGTTGTTCAGAATAAGACTAATGAGTGGTTGTGTACGAGTAAGGGGGATGTCGTTGGAAATACCAGGAGATCATCAGCCAGTAGCGGTGTTAGTACCTACTCGGGCGGCAGTATCGTGCTTGCGAACGTGCAGGAGGAGTATAAATACGAGGACAAGGAGGAAGATGTCGTGCTCATTGAGAAGAGGCTGCTGGTCTCGCCCGTCATGTAAGTATATTTTTCTTTGTCTAACAAATGAACTATAATAATTTTATTTCGCCAATACACGAACTAGTGCTATATTCACCCAATTCTCTTCCATTCAAAACTCTGAGGTACATATAATTCACTTCGAACGTACAGAAAGTAAGTTAACTACTTCCTTTCTGTAACAACAGAAAAGTAGTCCACATAACAATTACACATTAAATACCTACACTTCAATATCTTATAATATTTATCAGCAGATATATTCATTATCTAACATTTAAACATGACACATTCTGATAAAATATATTCTAAGTTACATTTACATCTATAATGTTTCGGTTCTCCAGACTTCCGTTAGACGGAGACTCAGAGCCTGTTACTCCAGATCATACGATTGTATCGGTGGCCTCATCGCTCCCTGCGTCAGTTCAATATGACGATAACACTCTCAGAGCAGAACTACTTCGCTTAGGCTTCACTCCAGGACCTATACAGGACACCACCAGAAACCTATACCTCAAAAAGCTACAGGCTCTGAAGAAAAACCCTCGGGATGATGTGGAGCGACTCTGTGACAATTTGCAAGGACTCGGTATTAATAATAATCGGGAAAAGAAATGTGAGTACATTTTTACTGTATTTTTGTAGATTCTTTTTGTAGTTTTCCTAGATTAGAACTCTCGAGGCTCTCACACTTTTAAGTGTTGAGTGTTTCGCCATGTGAGTAAGTTCCCAGAGGCCCAGCGCTCTCATTTATTTCCTACAGATCAAATACAATGATAAAGTGTAGGCCTTGGCTTAGCCCCAACTGTACTATTATTATAACAAAACTGTTTTATATACATACCTACTTTTAAAAAACTGAAAAAAAAATTAAGTCAAATAAAATGACAATATTATTGTCATGTCACTATTTACTTTTTAGAATGTATTTAATTTACTTTTGTATTTATTAATTTTTACACAATAAATTTCATATATAAAGTATTACCAGAATGGTAATATTCAAATTACTGAGTAGAGAAGCAATCAAATTATTTTTACACAGAGGTTATACATTTTCTGTAATCTTCGTTATTACAACTTTGACTGTCGGTTTACTTACTCTTGCATTCACTATGCACTTGCATTTGAAGATAAAACATTTGTTTTTGTACAATAATGTCTTAAATTCTTCATAATTATCTAATTAGGAGGCAGGGAGGCTGGTAGACTACTACCTATAGATAAGACTAAGAAGGGAATTATCCGATATGAAATTAATAATACAAAATAGTCTTATTTAACTAAAATCGCGGGTTACTCACGTGAATATACTGAGAAGAGCTCTACTAGTTTCGAACCACAGAGGGGTTTCTCATGAGCAGCGTGCGCGGTCGCAGCGACGTCGCGCAGCTCACACTCTTATTCTTATTATTTATTTATTAATATTATATATGTCTTATTATTTATTTAGATTGACATTTAAAACGTTTTGTGATTTCTATTTAGCTAAGGCCCTCCTATTCAAAACCCATACAACCATCTAATGAAAAGGCAAAAAGAAGTAGCTTAGTATTTTACAACAGAGCATACCTCTTACACTTAGATACTAGGCAGTCATATACGTATCTTAACATAAAACCACAATTCCAGCATACAGCATAGAAATATCAAAATCATTGCGCAATGCGGATTGGATGAACAGCCTCTCTTCATATGTGGACTTAGAGAACAAAGCTCGGACTGACTTCAGTGACTCCAACAAGAAGTGGCGTGAAGGAACTGCTAAAACATCGTTCACATATTTACTCCTTGACCCTCGATTAACTGACAATCTACCTGCAAAGTCAAGCAAGCAGGACAAACATACATCCTGGGTCACTTTTGTTAACTCCATATTTTATGTTGGAAAAGGTAATTCATTGTTTTTTTTTATTTTATTATTTATTTATCTTTATAACACAAAGGTAAGTATCTTATAATCTAAGCCCCACAAAACCGTTGCAATAGTTTGACTGTGGGGTAGAGTTTTATTATAATTGATTGCGTCAGATTGCCCTGTTGGCCAAGTGGTCGTAAGTCCAAATGATAGTCAAGGAGTCTAGGGTTCGATTCCCGAGTCAAGCAAAGTAAATATTGCTTGTTTTTTTTTTAATATCAGTAGTTTTTTTTTTTTTAAGGGGGGAAAATCATCGAATGACTTCTCCCGCCTGGGTGAGGCGGGAGGGAGTGTCAGACTCTTACTGACTAAAAACCACCCCGTTCCTTCTCCTGCACGTCGAGCCGGAGCCCCGGTTACCCGTTAGGTTCTCCGCGACTCCGAATCGGCATCGGCCGTATTGGGCCCCATCTGTGGTGGTCTGATGGCTCTTTGAGGCGCGCGCGGAACGCGACGCGCCGTACGCTCGGGTCTGTTTCTGGTCGGACGGGGAGCCACCCATGCTCGCCGTCCGCAAACCCGCGCTTACGGTGGCCGGAGATCGTCCCGCGATCCCCGACGCCCGGTGTGTCCTTCGCGATGGCTGGGTTGCGAGGAGGCAGCGCTTCGCTGCCTCACGCGTCCCGCCTCCTCCTTAGCTAGCATTTAATATCAGTAGTAGGAAGACACGGAGTCTGGAATTGTGCCCGGTATATGGCAATAGACTCACCCCCCATTACTATGGGACTCATAACATAAATAGTGAAAAGTGGGTGTTACCAATGTAATGTGCGCCTCTGCCTACCCCTTCGTGGTACCCGAGCGTACGGCGCGTCGCGTTCCGCGCGCGCCTCAAAGAGCCATCAGACCACCACAGATGGGGCCCAATAGGGCCGATGCCGATTCGGAGTCGCGGAGAACCTAACGGGTAACCGAGGCTCCGGCTCGACGTGCAGGAGAAGGAACGGGGTGGTTTTTAGTCAGTAAGAGTCTGACACTCCCTCTCGCCTCACCCAGGCGGGAGCAGTCATTCGATGACTTTCCCCACTTAAAAAAAACCCTTCGAGGTATGTATTAGAATTACTTATTGCTCGCATCTTTGTTTACTCTATAATAAATAAATCTGTTTAAGAGTTTATTTGTGTGAAGTAAAAATTCTTTTAAAATAGTTGCAAATATCTAATCCACATAATGATACTTAACTTTAACATTTTAGAATTGAATTGTCCCAAACACTTGAATATATCATTAGTTTAGTTCTCTGGAATTCGCATTTTTTTTTTTCAAATCACTTAGTATACTGAAATTATAATTTCTTTATCTCTTTCAGGCAAACGCTCCAGACCATACTCTCATTTATACCAAGCGCTAACACTTTGGAAGAAAGACTTCAAAACATCAAAAGACAAAAAAGTTCAACACATACTAGACATATGGTCGGACAAAGTAGGAGTTGTGTGTTTACATATATTTCAAAATGTGATACCGGCAGAGGCTTACACGTATGAAGCGGCGATGATAGATGCGCTGGGAGTAACTAGTTTAAAAAATCTTAAAGTTGGCAATTACTATGGAGTCGCAGCTTCATGGCCGATGAAGGAACGTCGGATGCTGGGACAATATCTGCTGTACAAAGCCATGCTGATCTTCCTCAGCGAAGGAGAACGGCAACTGAGGCCAGACGACCTAGACTGAATACCTAGGTACTTAGGTATCTTTACATTGGTTGTGAAATTCTTGCGTTAAATTAAATGAATTCTATCATTATTTATTGTCGATGTTAATATCTAAATTGTTGTGCGTAGTTATTTATACTGTGGCGTATAATTAAGCTTTAATGTTTTTAGTATGTATCAGGGTTGAATATTGTACTGTAGCACTTGCAGACGCCAAAGAATTTTACATGAGACTTGGAGCCAACTGTTCGCACGGAACATTAATATTCCACGAATTTATTTTACCGTTTTAATGAACTATTATTTTAAAATGTACACATGCGTACTGTGTGACGTTAGTAAATACTATTTTACACGAAATTAAATTATATTTCTCAAAATACTCAGAGCTTTAATGTTTTGTCGCCAAAAATACTTTTAATGTATGGTTTTCAACAACGACTCGGACTGTTAGCTCCACCGCAATACCAACAGAACCATATTGTTATAATATCGTTTGTTAGCTCCACCGCAATACCAACAGAACCATATTGTTATAATATCGTTTGCTATTACTAAACAAATCACGTCTGACTTGTTTATGGGCTCACATTTATTATTACAAAGCATTTCGCATAATTTTAGTTTGTTTTACATTAGCAAACAGTATTCTGAGGGCTTAGTACGAGTTTGTTTTACGTTTAAAGTAATCGTAACGAGTACTCGTTCGGCGCTCTGATTGGCCGGCGCCAATCAACCAACCAATCAGAGCGCCGAACGCGTACTCGTTACGATTACTTTAAACGTAAATGAAACTCGTACTAAGGCCTCTGTATAATTTATTCGACATTATAAGTAGCTTTAAATTATTTATAACTTGTTCATTATAAGTTACCACTGCACTTTAAATATTTCGCACTGATGTTTAAATGTAAGTTGCATTATATTGCCTATAATAGTAGTACCTGTATCAATAAGCGAAATGTACGTATTATTTAGCTGTAATCTGTTGTTCCTAGTCATTAATACAATACAGTAACGTAAGCATAATGTATTAATCATGACAATATACTTTAACATTAATTTTACTGACGTTTTACGTGTTAAGCAGGAAATAAAACACATTTTTTAAGAAATAATTTATCTTTATTATTCCTTTTTCAACGTCTCGAATTCTTTTCTAAGTAAAATCAAACTTGGCTTTAGTTACATCAAAAAAAAAATACACAAATGTTCATTTATATAATATTGATACATTATAAATACAATGATCAAGTTTTGCACCAAGTCGCGGTTGGTACATGAATGAAAGCGTAATTAAGTCCGTGGTCAAACGGGGTTACAAACAAAAGATCGATCAGTCTATGCGTCCGTGGACAATGTACCGAGCGCTCGCTTGAGATCTCATGGGCCCGGGCAGCACGCGCGGTCTCACTATACATGCTTTGCATTCTGGCGTGGCCCGCGCTCAATCGTCACTTGCCCGCGTTATTTACTATTTAAATCCTATATGTCATCATCACGTGGTACCATATACTGCCACAAAGCCCCTGACTTGAACACTTGGGCGGTGATAGTAAGTGCAAGAGCCACAGAACTGAATGGCAGGTCAACAGGACGCCATTGTTTGTTATACAGCTCTGTTATTCCAAAATAGCCCTTAATCACAGCTAAGTATCACGATATGGTCATCGTGTCGGTGCTTGTACGCCGCCAACGCTTCAGACCTACATAGCCTTCATATAGTCACATTATCGAATCATCGCCCAACTTATAAGATAAAATTGCTTTAAAATTTACCAACATACAATTTTTCGTGACTACCGAAAATATCTTTTATTTCAAATCATTTCCTAGAAATTATTTGCAAATAGTAAAGAAGGTAAAGTTGATTATGATTTTCAACTAAATCACAACTAAATTATTTTTACTTTCTGCCCAATTAAGGAATAACAATTAATGTTGAGACATCGCAATCATCTTTCCTAGATACTGTTTTGATGTATGCAATCAAATCATAAACAGTTAAGTAGACATTTGCTTTGAAGCAGTATTTAATAACAAGATAAGATCAAGTCACTGGTTTCCTGAAATTCCTTGTCGCAGACTATTCACTTATACCACCTAAACTTAGGGTAGGCCCCGCATTTATACAAAATATTGTTTTTGTTAATTTAATATGAAACAGGTACGCGCGTACATTGACTACAATGTCATGAAAATAATACCATATCACTACAAATATTTTATGTCATTCTCTACAGCGTGTTTATAAATGTTTTCTCTACTCGAGTTGAAATGCAACCGACTTGTGGTCTCCTTCAGTCGAGTCTCTCACGAACCAAACACAACATCTCCTCAGTTTATATAAAATACAAAATAGATGCATCAACACAATCGAGGTATTCCCACGTTAACCAATTGGAAGACTACGAAACAATACATTATATTCCCTGAGACAATCTAGTAGGAAGTCAATGGTATTTTAAATGCTTGGAAATAATATTACAGTCGTCGGACACAAGAAGATGCAGCTCTTAACTAGTGTGCAGTACGGAAACCCTAATCCCTTGTATGGACAAATATCGGACTATGAGATTTTTATAGTTATGATTAAAAGCCTGACATACATACACGCACATCGATGTTGAAACACTCGACGAATCTATAGGATGCTCTACTAGTTACATAATAGTAAGTCATTGTTCACTATATCGAGACAGAGTACGATTTGTGCACGCTACGACTCATATTGTAATGATCACATTGACGCCTTTAAACTTACACTAAATTACTTAAAACTTAATTATCATTATACTTTAAACCTAGATACACTCGCTTTCGTTTTGTGGAATGCAGATATCATAAATAAAGATCTTACTAGGCTGTATTCGCAATGATATAAATTTAGACACAGGGGCTTCAAACATCAGTACAATGCCCAGAGGGAGAATCGGAAAATTCGATGTTTATATTACATAACCCTTATGGAACACTAACAATCGTAGGGTACTTTACACATAACACTAATATGTACAAAACTAGTTTGTGCTTCCACTAGTAACATATAAACAGGAGGCGCGGCGCCAGGTCCTCGCGCCGCGACAAGTCACAACATCCATCGGGGAGTCTTCAACACAACACTCTCAACTATATAGGTAACTATCGGTCCGGACACATTCTATAACATTCAAAGCGCACATCACATACACAATTTGTGGGTTACGCGAGATCACAGTGTTTAAATTATGGCTACTGGCATAGAGTTAAAGTTTTTTTTATCGAAGTTCAATCGTCACAAAGTCACAGTCAGTCCGCGCGGCCGCTCGGGCCGGGGCGCGGGCGGGCGCGCTGTCTCGGTACGTCCCGTGGCGCGCGGCCCTCACTTGGGCGGCGTCGGGAACGAGTTCACTACGGCCTGCGTGCTGGCCAGCACGGCCGCCGCTGCAAAACACAATCTTCCATTACTGTCTCGGTACCGAGCACCGACCTCGACTAGCGTCCCTCTACTCTAGCTACACGGGTCGGGCGGGGCTCGCCCGCTCGTCCGTCGTGTGCTATCGGGCCCCTGCAACCAAGCACATCACATCGTTAGGCCCGAGGGGTGTAGAGTGGACGTAATCGAAATACGGATTAAACAATCACTGAATAAACAAACTTAGAAGGGGTATTTTATGTGTACAATTAATCGAGTTACAGTGAAAAGGTGATTAAAGAGGGGAGGAACTGACCAGGGTAGGGCGGCGGGTAGAGCGGGTAGCCGAGGCCGACGTGCGTGTGGTGGTGCGTGTGCACGTGGCGCTGCGGCGGCGGCGAGCGCGGGGACGGCGCCGGCTCCTTGGGCGCGTCCGCGCGGGGCTTGCTGGCCGGGGCCTTGGCGTGCTCCTGGAACAACACACTCGTCACTCCCAGCCCACGACTCACTCGACACTTCTATAAAAAAGCAACCAAAAGATCAGCTCACTTGTAATTCGTGTATTTTGTGTGGAGCACCACCATACGCGAAGTTGGGGCCGTGTCCGCTACCAGGACCGCCTACTCCTGGCATGAGGTCCAGTTTCCCCGCTCCGCCGGGTCTGGATAGGTCCTCGGGTGCGTGGTACCGTGGTACTGTCCATCCACCTCCGAACCCTCCCACCAGCATTGGGCTCAGAGGTGCTCGGTAGACGGAGTCGAAGGGTAGAGCCCCGTAGTGCGACGGCTGCATATACGGCGGGAGGTAGTACTGAGAGGTTGGAGGGGGCGGGGGACCCTGCGTCTCTGTCGTCGGCTTCTGCCCTTCTTGTTTCACCTGCAAACAACGTAAGTTGGGCTTGGTACATAAATCACAAGACATTTGTAAACTACGAAGTAACGGTTATTGCGGCGACGAGTGCTTGCAGTAACAGCGCGTCACGATCACAATAAACGTAACTTGCCACGTAGTCGCGCAATGAAAACAATCTGGTCTATCTAACCTTAGGGTATCGGTCTCTGCCATAGGCTGGGTAGTGCAGCTCAGCCGGCAGTGGCTCCGTCTAAAATTAGTTTATGTTAACAACAAGCCGACTCCCAACTAACTGCGTTGGGAAAAGACTGTCCTGTCATATCAAAGTTGCAATACGGCTGCCACGTCTTCAAACAATTTTGGTATACTATTTCATATATTTTGCGAGATTAGCAATGTACGGTTAGTTACCTTGACCTCCTCTTTGGGCTTATCGTCCTTGTCCTTGGCAGGCTGTTTGTGTGCGGGCTGCGGCGGGGGCCGGCCCCCCTGCGCGGCCGGGGCTCCGCTGGCCCCCGCCGCCAGCCCGGGGGGCTTCGGGTCATTGCCTCCCTCTTTTCTTCTCTGATCTAAACTCATGTAATACCTGAAAAGCGAAATCGTTGGTTAGTCGTAGATCATGATACATTACAAACTAGAAAATAATGTGTTTCTTTAATGGTACAAACCTTCTTAATTCTTCTTCTCTCGCGTGTGGTGGTCTCTGGAAGGCGTAGGGTCCCATCTGTGCCTTCATTTCGATGCTTTCCTTCAATATCTGATGGTTATCGTTGGGCCGCGCGGGGTTTTCCTTGCCGTCGGGCGGGCGTTGTTGCTTGTTTTTGTCCAATGGGCTAGGGGTGGTCTTCGACCGGTCGCTATCTTTACTCTTGTCATCTAAGGGAGGACCTGGAGGTGGCCCACCAGCCTCCACGTTGTAAGGAAAGTTGGGAACATAGTTGTAAGGGTAGAAGTGTTGTGGTAACACTTTTTGAGGTCCGTTGTCTGGTTTACCGTCCTGAAAATGATCAGATGTTATTTTAGATTTGTTTTTTTATCTTATTAGCAAGTATTGTTCATACTGGACATTGGCCAAAGCATGTTATAAAGTTTGTGGAAAATTAGAAAGTCAGTTACATTGTTCATTAAGCAACAGTAAGTTTATTAAAGATTATCTAATCTTTGTATCAGTAAATGGAAATGATTTACAATGAGTCTATTAGCGCAGTCACTGCTATAAAGTTTTATAAAGGTATGATATCGCTAGCTCTCTTAACAAGAGGTAGGTACTTACTTTCATGTCACCCTTGGGGTCTCCTTTGGAGAGATCATCCTTGCCTTTGTCCGAAGACTGAGGAGGCACGGGAGGAGGGTGCGAGGGCGGCATGTACGACGGCTGTCCATAGAACTGAAATAATTTAGTTCACGCGTCAGTTCATTCTCATTCTAAAAGAGATTTAACAGTCCATTAATTTATTTTATAAATAGAACTGCGCAAGTTTATTATCTTTTAAACGAGCGCATTTCTTTTTAGCTTACTTCAAAAAAGGAGGTTCTCAGTTTGACTTGTATGTATGTACGTATGTTTGTTCGCCATTATCTCGCGATTAGCTGAACCGATTTTGATTAAACGTAGGAAAAGGTTAGTAGGTATATTATAATTATTAATTAACTGATTTCCAAAAAGAGGGGTTTGAAGACGGTTTTTAAACGTAGTTTATTAGAAATTAATAAAATTATTTATATTAGTATTTAATTAGTGGTACCTGATGATAAACTGGGAACGGTCTGTGTGCCGGGTCATCCGGCGGCGCGTCGGCCGGCGCAGCGTCGTCCGATATGTCGGAGTATGCCGGCGACCGCACGCCCGGCGTCGGAGAACGCCGCGCGCGTCGTTTGCCTGGGGACTCCTCCGCAGGAGACTCAGTCGACTTCCGCTCCTCTGCCATTAGCGCTGACCGAGGCTTTACCTGCACAACAACAGATGACAAGTTCATTTAAAAGTTCTTCTTTCAACCAAATCCGATGAGAAGTCGTCCAAAGTGTTCAAGCAAATAAATAAACGACAGATGGCTATCTGTACTCGGAACTTTGAGTATATGTTTACGTCGATTGGTATTTACCTTAAACTGTGTAGGTTGCATTGTCGGTAACGCATCGGGCGGCGTGGCTGGTGGCTGCGGAGGTGTCTGCGGCGTGTCCACCGCGGCGGGTGGCTCCGAGGCTGTTATAAACTCCTCGGCGAACCGTGGCTGCTGCGGCGACTCCGCGTCCACTTCAGGCTTCTCCGGAGATTTCTCCGGTGACTTGTCAACCTTTGCGTCGGGTGATTTGACCGGAGTCGGCGACTTGACAGGCGTGGCAGGCGTGGCTGGCGCGGATTGTGGCCGCGCCGGAGACGCTGGCTCAGTGGCCGGCTCTTCCAGCTCAGAGCTAGAGCCGTCTTTATCGTCGTCATCTGGAGACCCGTGGGCGTGGGATCGGTGGTACTTGAGTCCATTCGCGTGCTTGTACTTCTTTGAACAGTTTGGTTCTGGACATTCAAGGAGGACGGGATCTGGTGGAGGGGAAGACGGTGTGGGAGGCGGACGTTTAGCCTTCGGCGTAGGAGGTCGCTCCTCTGCATCCGAAGTGCGTTTTCTTTTTGAGTCTGGTCTGGGAGGTGTAAAGGGTGTTGGTGAAGGCAGTGCTCTTCTACCCTTGGCACCCCCATTCCGTAGTTTACTATGTACCGAGGACCTTGTCTCCGTAAAATTAGTCATGTCAGTCGGCGCTGCGCCGCGACCTCGTTTTGCACGACCTTTGGGCGTCCGTGCGTCCAACTCCTCCGTAGGAGAGTCGCAAAACCTGTAGAAATGTAAAATAACTTTGTATAACATTATTTAACATTACAGCGGTCGATTCGAGGTGCTTGTGAAAACCAATGAATATCAATGGCATCATTATTTAACAAAATATATTCCTGGTGTTTCTCCATTGAGGAATTTCTGCTCACGTTTTTGTGACTCATTTTAGACATACGTGACTGAGCACGTCCATTGCAGAGTTTTTGTAACAGATTGGGCAGTGGTTGCGCGCGGTATTCCCGCGGCGTTAGTATTCCCCGTTCGTGCACATTAGAGTTAGAACGCAGAGTCGTATAAATACTAACCGCGGCGGCGCCCAGTCGTGTCGCGTGCAGTCCAGTAGGGTACCGACGTAAGTCTTCCCTCGCCACGTCACATTCACTACGAGTACACCTGTAACAATATCACGGACCGATAAATATACGGCTTCTTGTATACGTGTTCCGTCGATCGTGTAATGGGATTAGTTTTAAACTGTGTAAGAAGATACGGCTTTAACGAAATTGGTGCAGTGAAGTTATCGGCGGCGACGGGAGCCTCGGATCCAATTTGTCACGCGGGAGCATTCATTTGCATATTGGGGATGCTGGAGACGCGGACGTGACTCCGCCGCATATTTAGCCGCGCCGCAGGCCGCGCCCCGCGCCTCGTGCCCCAGCTCCGGCCTCCGTTCAACCTCACCTCGCCAGTTTATCGCGCTGGCGTGCCAACTTATGCAAATTTAATTAATCAATTTCACCCCTCTATTCGCGACACTTTTTCGCCTTTAAAGGACATTCCGCTGTCACAATTTTATTACATAAACCAAAGGTTCATTGTGAATTTATAATATCGCGTCCCGCGTTTTAGGACCTTATTGTAATTCAGAGCGATTTAATCTTCTCTTTGTCCTCAAAATGTTTTTCGTAAACAAGAGTAACAAATTGAGATAAAAGTGAGAGCCCCGGACAATCCCTTTTTAATCCCTGGCGAGCTTTTTCGTTGACTCGATTTTATGTAGCGGTCTCGTTGAATTGTAAATGACTAGATAGATATCTTTTTAAACGGCAAAGTAGTTTAATGAGATTTAGTTGGCGGTCCGTAGACTTGTGTTCACAAACATGTATTTATTTAGTTTTATATCGTGAAATAGGTTCCATTACAGCAGCGGAGCGCCATATTTCTCGGCTGCCAACAACAGTTTCGTAGCAGTGGAGTACCCGCGCAGTGCGCGTCTCATAAGTTATGATCTCACATACTACTAACATTGTTTGCAGCATATTAATACGTTTTATAGCTTGGCCGCGCGCTGCACGAATTTATGATGTACACTGAAGAAGTTTACATTACTGTACTGACTGAGACACATAAACATACACAACTAGTGCAACGATAGTAAACATGTACCACTCTACTGACACTACATACGCAGCTTTCAATATATTTGGGCAATGATTGACGCGCGCAAACGTTATTCGCGTTTGTGGCAAATATTTTAATTTGTGAAGCGTGCAATACCATTGTTAGTAAATGACTGTGAAATCTGATTTATTGTGGTAGCTGTGATGCTCCCGCCGACTGTTTCAGACTAAATGCGCCACTACCGGCCATACGCTATTGCGGCTAGCTTTACAGCGGCCATTTTTGTGTCGAATTACGTGATAACTAAATTGACCGCACATTTGGGCGTACGATTACGGCCACGATCCGTCCGTTGGTCGCCGTTCGTAACAGTGCGTGTATTGTGAGGCCCGAAATAGTTTATTGCCTCAATTAAATTTACCACACAAAATAAAAATTGATCTAAGAGTGAAATTACCGTCCAGTGAGCCAAGTTTCATACGAAATGGCTTCATTGAACTGGCTAAAGTAAACAATGGTATTACGTACAAATTCGCTATTTGTATTCAAGTTTTATTATAATAAGAAACATTGCATTAACTTTCAAAAACATTATCCCAAATAAATTGATAGCCCGTCTTTAAAAATAAACTTGTTTCGTGGAATAATAAAATGTAAAACAGAAATAAGATTGATAAGTTGTCTGTATAATGTAATGTAAGTCCTCCGTAGCAGTTACTTATTATTTATTGTTCCACAAAACAATGAACACATAAAGCATTTCTCTATAAGCCATTAGCATAAAATGGTGGAGTTATTGTAACCAGGAGACGTGCTCCGTGACTAATAAGACAATGGACGCGATGATTACTTTATTATTGAACAACCGCCGTGTGCCACCACTTTGTTGTCTACGGTTATTTATGTTTAAAATCTCGTGTTTGCTTTCTATTGTGAACGTGTAAATCATTTATAACGTTCGCACGCTACGTTTACGCATATAAATTTCTCGGTAAAAAACGAAAATATGTATGTAGTTGGTGCTCGTAGTTTCGCAGTATGAATATAAAACCACACGCCATAAAGTAGGAACAAATACGGAAACCATCGTACGAAGCCAACTAATAAAACGAGTACCAGGTTGTCAGAAATATTTAAAAAGTAGCTCGAGCAGATGGTGCTCGCAACTTCCTAGAGGAAATCGTTGGGTGCGCGCCGCACTTTTATTATTTAGGGGTTGAAATCCCCTTGTAAATTGTGAATACGGCCGACCGGTCACGGAAAAGTTAAATTAGAGATCGTCGGTCCACTGTTTGGCTGCGTGTAATCGTTTCGATTTGTTGGAACGTCGCTAATGGCCCAACCGCGTGTTGCCTCTGCCTACCTACTTGTTACAGTTGTTAACGACAGGGGGACGACGGGACGTTGAAATAACTTCAACGTCAATATTTTGTCATGCTTACATGCGCGAAACTAGGTAACGATTTTAGACATGCGATAACGGTCTTTGGAGTATAATACTTTGGTATCCATGTCGTTTCATTGTTATTTAGAAAATTATAATTATGTCCTAAACAACAGAATATTTAGAGTAATACTAATTTACAATATTTCAACTTCTTCGCAAACGCATCAGGCGTCGCATAAATATTCTCAGTGTTCATAATAAACACAGTTCATAATTCACAGTTAATCCGGGGATCGTTTGATAAAGTCGATCATTTTACCAGGAAAGCAGCGGGCTGAAATAGGTTCATTTAGATGGTGCTAATTACACCTCGGCCGCGGTAATCAACGGCCTAATAGTTGTCGTGCCCTCGCCCCCTCGCCGCGTTACCCCAGCCAGCAGGGGTGTCGCTTTGTTCCCGACACCCCTCGCAAACTTCCTCGCTCACAAATCTCTACCTACGTCAATATTTGTATAAGTCGCACTCTAGAGGTACAAAGTTAATCTTAAACTTGGAGATTATAGAGGTAGAGGTAGTATACCCCGTCACTCAGGCACGCGATATTAAACCTTGCGTGTCTTATGAGCATGAATCACAAAAGAAACATACTTTTATTGTTTCGTTTTTTCACTTTTTAAACTTATTATTGAGTAAACTAAAGCTATTGAGTTAATAATCCTACAATAGTATAGTGGGCGAGCTGTGAGGCCGCGCGGCATGCGGCGGCAGCAACGCGTTGGTCCGGCGCGGCGCGGCGCTAATCAGACCTGCCCATTGTTTCCCACACCGAGACAAACAAAGTTCCGGCGGTTTCATTTACATCCACTCAATGGTCAACAAGCAAACTAAACTATACCTCTTAAAATGAAATGAAATCACATCGTACCTACACTGGAATCGATGAACTCGCTCAACATGTTCAATGTTCCGCTACAAAAACTTGTGCCTTGTACTTATTATGTGTCAGATACAAAATGCTCCGTAATAAGCTCCATAAAAGAGACATAAACCGAACCTCGAAAACGAAGCATAAATATTAAAATACGTCCACTAATTAGTGGAATGGAATGCAACGCGGTGTGTACTGGGTAGCGTCCGCTTAATTGTTAGCACGTACACGACGTACACAGTGCAGCGCTGTACGCTGTGCGAGTGCGAGTCTGGATCGTAAACCTGTCTCTGAGGACATTTTTTGAGCGGTAGGCGAGCAGCAGATGCCGCTCGATACACTCCGGACTGTAAGACTTATGGAGAATTTATTCCAAGTGCCTGCGGTTAAAGCCGCGTCGTGTAAGTAAATGAGAAAAGTTCATAAAACTCAAGTATTTTACACGTGAGTTTGTAATAAAATTATAACGCGGTTGGAGTCGCACAGTAAACAGTATTTAATTTCCGTAAGCTCCTCGGCGCCATTAGCCGAAAATAAATAAGCTTGAAGAGGAAGGGCGTGAATTGCCTCCCCGCGACCGCACTCCCCGCGCGCGTCCATCGGCCGGATAAATTTGGAAAGTGGCAACAGAAGCGAGCAGATGGTGATTTATTATCGTGTTTTATAATAATTACGAGAGGCTACGGGGGAGCGGCATTGTGTTGCGTGGCCTGGCCCTCTAATGGCGCTCGGGATCGGGACGTGTGCTCTCGTATTACATTGTCTGTTTTATTTTCATCTTAATGATGGACGACCACATCTTATGGATAAGCATTAAATTGATCCCCTATAACGATGTTCTAAAATTAATATCACGCTAATATTAAACTAGCTATCATAAAATTCCCGCGATTACATTATTGGATTCTATTCGGTCCGAGTAATCGAATTGCTTTAACTTTGAATTGAATGTCTGAATCCCGAAATAAAATAAGTAATAAATAAAGGTTCACAAGGAGAATTGATTTCATCGCAAACATAATAATAATTTATGTAAATGAGATTACCGGCCATTTTGGCATTTATTTACTTATCCTAAAGAGTTGCGGGACATTTTATTACCAGGCGAGCATAAAAGGTGTAAAGGTTCTCGTATTGGTTCAGCGAGGTTATTAAATATGTATTCCGCGATGCTATCTTCGACTAATAAGCGGCCAGTAATTACGTAGGGAGTCTCATTGACTCCACTGTTTTATGTGGCCATGAATATTTTAATATTAATAGCCAGTTCGGGATTGTAAGAGTTATAAATAAATTTAAACACTGAGAAAGGACGAGATGATTATAGCCGTCGTGAAATACGAATGACGAGCGACAAAAAACTGTAGACGTTCAAGACTTACGATTGGTAGGTCATCATAATCGGCGAGCCAGGTGTCGTAAATAAATTAATATTGCTTCTGTAAGTGGACTTCTTAATTACATGCTTTATGGGGTCTTTTATTATTTCTATATTGACGTTAATTACGTACTTTTATGTATATTTTTAGGAGCTCTAACCAAGGCTACGTTTTATTACATAGTGTTTATTTTACATGCAAGATTTTCACAATAAACATGTATTCAGGTACTGCCTACCGGCCTATTTCTTTCTACAATAATAGGTGACTGTCACTTACATATGAAGCAATACTTTAAAATATCGATTTTGATAAGTATTTGGAACTATGTCCATAAACATTTATTGCCGACCTAAAATATCCGGCGTTATTTACTGCCGATCCCTATTTCTTCGAATTCATTATGGCTTCCCAACCCATGTTTGAAATTTCGTCATCCATTGCTCTGTTCACAGAAGAGGATTTACGAAAACCGTGAGTTAATGCACTTGGAATGGAATACCTACTTAATAATATTTTTATTATCTTGAAACGCTTTAATTATAGAAAGGTTGAATTGAGGTCAGATATCAGAAACTTCGTTGTAATAATGCTAAGAGGGTTTCGGATCGTTTAATCAGTGTTATGCCAATATTGAACGAAACTTTATCAGCTAACAATTTGCCTCAATTATATTAGTTATTATAATTATAACGGTACAATAACTTAATTAGTGACTTATGTACGTCATGTTTGATTTATTTTCATTACCTTGTGATTAATTTGAACCCTAATAATGTAATAAATGCAGCATGATTATGGAATTGATAAATGTATTGCGAAGCTTGAATGTATAGGTACCAGGCGTGCATAAGCGTGCAGAGTGTATGGGATGAGCGCGTTACGGTGCATTGCGTTCGTGCGCTAGTAACAACTCACCACCTTCCGTCTCATGCCACACGATGCCCTCCAGCGTGACCGAGGTACCAGGCTCGCAGGGGCCCAAGCAGTCTGGCTCCGTGATGGTGCCAACAGACGTGCCCACGCATACTTCTGCAGTTTCCTGTGAACAAATACAAAGTTCAAATAAGTATTTTTGTAATTAATTTTTGAGACATAAAAATATTGTTGAAGTAAAAGTTGACACAACATTAAACAGTTGTGTCGGTTAGTAATGACTGGCATACATCTTGTATGTAACTGCCGTTATACATAATAATAATACACTTGACAAAATATTTGGTTACATTTATGATACGTAATTTACATATTTACAATCGAAAACAAACTCGGTAAACGTAGAGCATAAAGCTTAATGATTAAACGTTAATTATGAACATAAACGTATGTATGTATGTACCACTCGAAATAATAATAATAATGCAACCGCAAACATGTTAAAAACAGTAATTTATGGGCGCTCCGCACATTTTATACTGCTGTATAAAATATAACGAAATAGAGTTTAAAATAAATATCCAATTGATGGCTGACCGCATTTAATTAAACAGGATTTATTAAGAGAAATTGAATGCCTTCGGTAATTTTGCGGTGGTCTGTATTATTTTTATATTCAGTACATTATTGGTACGTTTCGTTGTGAAGAGGTGGTAGGTTTATGAATTTTGGTAAACAAAATGGCTGCCCATGTCACTCGCGAGCGTGGCGAGACGAAATTCACCTACGTGAAAATAATGTCAATAAATAAAAATAGAATGCATCTTTTACTCAAAGTTAAAAATACTATTTTGACGGAAAAAGTCGTCTGTTTATGTTGTGACCATGATTCTACAATAAACTACGGACTTTTTTTAAATCTAACACAATTCGTTGTAAAATATTAATGGCAACGTTCGTCAGTTATTTTTCTTGGAACCTTTAGTTATACTTATTACAATACTAAGTACTTACTGATTGATTTATTAAAAGAAAAATTTTTTTTCTTGCGAAACATATTTACGGAAAAATTCGTGTGCCATTTTATGTATGACAAAATCTCAACCTGAAAAAGTATATTTTTTACAAATCTAGTAATGATTCATATTATTTTATTTTATTTTATATAAATACTTTTTCAATTTCAAAATTCTCTTTTCGACGTGGAACTAAACGTAACAGACGAAACGTGGCGTGGGTGTGTAGTCATTTGTCACTACTTTAAAACGAATGACAAGTACTTTACTTTGTGTCTGTGTGGTTTTAACTTTTTAAACTGTGTACTTACTAAAGCTGTTCGTTCGTTTCTAATATTTCCCGCTATTTCGATGAACGTAGAGTGAATGGCGAATGGCAATTGAGCAAGTGAACGTATTTTTAATAACTGGCTGTTACTCTTGTGTTGTTATTCTGTTATATATGCTAACAACACACTCCATGTTTCCACTATAAATCAGAACTCGTTATTGTGGTTTTAATTTGCTTTAGTAATGATGGCATAATATTTGTAGATACTTTCAACAGTTATTGTTCCACGAGTTATAGAGTAAGCAGTGATTGATACTTAAAGGATATAAGTTGCACCTGATTAACAAAACAATATATTTGCATCTTGCAAAGTCAAGAGTCAAAAGCATTTATTTCAATTAGACCAGGAAGACACTTTTGAACGTCAACAAAAAAACCTATTTGCTAATTCCAAAGTCTTAGATAATATTGAAATGAAAACATACAACTACATTAAAGTGATATACATGTTAATAAGATTAAAAATAAATTATTTTATTATCATCTTTATAAAACGTTATAGGTAAACAAGTTTGGACTTTGTTCAGCTCATCTTGACCTACCGCAGTATACATAAACCATTTTTTTAAGTGGTTATATAGACAAGATAACATATTTTCCAAACAATGACAAAAGACTTCAAAATATTCATGCGATAATCACATGTTGAGTACGTCGATGTAGGTATGATTAATTAATCAATTTGATATCGAATAGTACCGCTCCAAGCCGGCTCCACCGCACCGCACGCCCAACGGTTATTAATTAAAACTTATTGTTCCCGTTATATTAATTTGATACTGTTCGCACGAATTATGTTGAAATTTCTTTTTTTTAGTTTTTTTAGTTTTTTTAAAAAACGTTGCCCCACACTAGGATTTTCTCCTGTGTCGTGGGTGCGTTTACAAACATACAAGTTCACATACACAATGACACCCAGACCCGAAACAACAATTTGTGGATTACACAAAGTGTTGTTCCGTGCGGGAATCGAACCCGCGACACGTTGCACGGCAGCCGGTTGCCCAGCCACCGCACCAACCGTGCAGTCAAATTACTTCACAAATGTTACTATTGAGGTAAATACATGTGTAATTAAAATGTTAATGGCTTGTTTGCCCCGATAATGGTACGAACAAATTAATAATGTGTGCAGTTTCAGTTGGAAGTGCATTTTATCTTCGACTGAGAATATGTTTACCAAAAAATACACAAATAAACAAAGCATGGAATCGTGAATATACTAATCAAACTACGGATACGTAATAATCAGATATAGGTTTCAGTAGGATGTATTTCTGAAAAAGTTATCTCCTGTTTTCGCAAACAATACTGTAAATGGCAACGATAAGCCAAATCAAAAAAACAAAAGATCGAAGTGGGACTCTTTTGAATATTATATTTTTCATAGCGATCTCCCCGGAAAATCGTAACGTTTGTTGAGTCGACCGCGGTACCAAGTCGCGTCGCCGGGATTGCATAAATTCAAAGAGCGTTTACGGCGTAGAACATAATCAAATGAAGCCATTTACATTCAGCGCCCGATATGAGAACGGTGCGACACCATCGCCCGTCTCGCTCACGCACACGGTTAATGGCATCACAAATTGCGAACTAAAGCACTCCGGCGTTGAATCCGAGAGATGTCGTTCCGACGAGTACTTTTGGAAAAATAACAAAATTTTATGTGAATCGACAGATATTATAGTCAAGCAATAATCTTTTCACGTTTCAGTTTCTAACAATGACGAAGTGGAATGAATATACGCTCCAATAACGATGCTACAGAGAATTGTGCTATCTCAAAAAGTATCAGATGTAACAATGTCTCATTGAAAACTGCACTTGGATTTAGGAGTTAAGCTTACGTTGAGAATTAAAAATTAAAAAGTCGTTACTGAAGTAAATTAACATTAACTTTGTAATTCACGCTAATATATTCCGATCTTCTACGATGAAGTCATACCAGCTGAATATCTCAACTGCGATAACAGCAAATAATCGATTAAATCATGCCCACGCGACGCCTATAAATAAAATTAAACGCTTTATTGTTAGTCGAATGACAAATGTGCGATAGTCTTACGCCCACCGACAGCGGCACTCGAGTTCACTCGATCGCGTTGCGCGACCGCTACTCAAGCTCGGCGACAATACTAGGTTAGAACGATAATGCCACAAACATATTAATATTTCGACACAACGTATCGCTATTAAATCCTTTATGGACGACGGCGTGAACGTTACAAATTGAGCCAATCGAGAGGTATTGTGTGCGACGCGGAGGGGACGCTCGGCCGAAGTTATGAACGGTGGCTCAATGCTCTCCCGCTAGTTGACTGCAAACAAGAGGGGTCGGACCCGAGCAGCTGCCGTTTTATCTTGACAAACGAACTTGCCTCACGAGCAGAATTTTAGAAAAATAACTTTATTACCGGGACTCGGAATTTATATTTCAATAAAAACGAGATGAAGTGCACGCCAACAGGCATATCGAACGCATACAAGAGTCGGAGGTGTAGCGGCAGTGCAGCGCTGTCAATGCCGCATGCCAGTGCCGCCGCAACACACAATAGCGAGTAAATCAATTCACAACCGACATGAACAAAAGAGCGTGCCGAGCGTACAGTGTAATGAGCGCGTCGGCATGCCCCGGTACGAATAAGATACTGAAAGGAGCCATATAGAGATCTTACAATTGGATGTAGAACCAATTCATCATTTTCTACTAAGTAATACGAATCGATTCGAAAAATAAAGCGTAAAGATCTTTGCCATCCTACATGCTCAATGAGTAGAAACAATATCCTGTATTCCTCTCTATCCGCATACTGACTCATAACCGTATCGTTTCCAAAACTTGTAACAATTTAGTTTCCGCGCGGTCGACCATGACAAATCACGGTTGAATCTCACAAACTGGTGAATATTTGGCAACGGATACGTCCACTGGAGCACGGGAAGCGATTCCCAACAGTGTAACCGAATTACAATCCACTAAACCGAGGGAACATACGTCATTAAAATAATTTAGGGAAATGGCACGTTTTAGTGCTCGCGTTTATGGCAGCTTGGTGGATGGGCCGCTCGCGGCGTGCCAGAAGCAATAAATACCGGGGCGGAGCCACCCACCATCTTGTTTATACACCACCTACCCGAGACGGAACATTAATTTTCTGCTATGCGGAATAAGTGGCGACAAAGAGTGTTCGTGTCAGCTAATGGGCTAGAACACATCAGTGTTACGACTTATAAGAACTCTGCCAAGAAAAGAAGCTAAAGAAATTAGGTACGGATAAGGCTAATTGTACCGAGAACTGTGAGGAAATCTGCAGCGCCTTAACCCTCTTAGTAGAGGAAATTATCATTTAAATGGACTTTCAAAGGTAAAGAAAGCGGTCCGTGAGCACTGGAAATAATTATCTGACCGTTTTTATCGTGTTTCCCTTCAAACCTTTGTGTTTCCAATAAATTATGTAAATTAAACTAAAATACTTATAAAATAAAATCAAAGAATGAATGAATACAAATGAGATAAAACTTGAAAATGTTGCCATGAGCACTGAATAGAAAACTTGGCTAAGTTATCTACTTACATACATTTAAAGTGAACGAAGTTTATTTGTATTCTTTCGTGTGGTAATGTGGTTACAAAAACGTGTGCATACTTCTAGTAGCGTATCAGAGGAGGTAACGAGTTATAAATAATAATTAAGCAACACAATCAGGCGCGGCACCGGACGGACTGGCCGCTCATAGCGAAGGGTCGTGGGTACCCTACTCAGGGCTGACACTGCGTAATTAACTTTGTACAATTCGATTTGATGCGCAACTGTTTCAATATTCGTTCACACAACCCTCGGCGTTGTGCGAACTTTTTTAATTTATTCATTATTTTAAAACTGTCAAAGTGCACATCAACTTATTATATTATTCTCGTTTTTTAAAACAACATCTGTAAATAAAATATGGCGTAGAATTTACTTTGGGAATGAATAATGCGAAACAGCAAAACTAATTTAGAGAATCGCTAAAAGGGTTTTAAAAACAAATTCATTTTATAGAGCTCGGTTTTCACAAAGAAAATACCTTAGTATTGTGTTGTGTAAGTAAATTATATTTTACTCGTGGAACGAAGGATAGTTACGTTGCGAAAATAGCACGGATAACAGAAAAACTAACACAATTACTGTGTCTTAGAAGCAATTTATATAAAACTGACTTAGATTAGAATTAAAGCAGCGTAGAATAAAAATATGGCCACACATTTGTTGAATCTTTATTTGCCGCAGACATTATAATTATAAAGTACTTATACTAATCTTTAGTAATTAGTTCTTAGCTGTGGCTCACGAAAAACATACCTGTAATATTTTATATTCATTAGTAAATTACATTAGACACGAACATAAGACCCGACTTGTAAAAAAGTAGAAATAAATGTGAATCAATCTCTATGGAATTAAGGAAAGAGGAATTTATCAGAGGATCTGACAAAAAAGGTTTTTGTATCTAATAATGTTGTCATTGCTCTCATACGTCAGTGTGTATAAAAAAAAACAAAAAGTTTACGCTTGGTATGCCGGTGATATCAGATAATAGTAATCACACAATCTAGATGCTATCTCTTAGTTAATAGCGTTGTCTAGCAACTACATTATTTCATGTGGAGATGAATAATCTCATTAAAAATTACTGTTGACTACGTAGGTAGATACGTTTGCATTTGTTGTTTTTTAAGAACAACAACTCTAGTTGCACTACATTTATTTGTAAGTAGAGAATCACAGAGACGGTACATAATTTTAAGTGGTTTCATGAAAAAATTAGAACAAAATGATAGCTAAACAACAAAAATATTACTCGCTAACAAGTTAAACAAAAACGAGAGAAATGAAAGCTAGTATTTATTTTTAATCTCCTGTATTTTTAAAACATGTTACAATAAATACACTGGTCGGTAGAGAAGGTAACAGAAAAAAAAATACACAACCAAAAGCTGTTTCATACAGACGCTCTCACTCGGAAATCCGAACGAGATTAATTAAAAATAAAATCTCGCGTCAACCCCCGACACTTTAATTAAAAGAGGAATAAATGAAAACGAAATTCAAGCTTCAATTACAATTAACGTTGAAATATGGGTTTTAATGTACTTTAATCTTCGTATTTTAGTTTTTACAACTTTTTTAGCGGCTACTGGCCTGCTCCCCTTATTAACCGACCCTCTAATTAGCTGTAGCATTCGGCACAAAGGCGGGCTAATAACTCACTTAATAAATAATTTATATGAGGCTCCGAGCTCGGTTCCTGGATCAGGCAAAGTAATACATTTAGGAATTCGTGTTCGCATGAACGTGCTGTATATCTTTTTCTTTTTATGCCTTTAGTCTACCATTTAAACGTTTTCTATCTAATAAATCTTGAATAGTCCACGAGTATATTATACAACGGGGGGCAATTGCAATTATCGGTATCGTGTTTTGTTGAAACTTATCAATCATTGGTTGAACTGCTACTCTTTTGACCTTGTGTTTTAACCGCGATTATCTGTGAAGACAGTGTTTATTCATGACACAGGTCACGTTATAATTACGATAACAACTCAAAGAAAGATAAACAACACTTACCTCTATTTAAAGCATCTCATTCCTGTATGTTAACAAAATGGCCCTTGAATATGAAAAATTACAGAACAAAAGCGCACGTAAATAAATAAACTTTGAGCAAAGAAAATGCAAGGAAAATATTTTTTAATATACCGGGCGGCGCTTTGTACCGGTCTCTTTTATTCAAGGGGGAACTTCCTACCTAAATAGGAGTATAAAAGGAGCCATAGATTTTATGAAATAGGAAGGCTACCGCCCCGACAGTAAATATAGCATTTACAGAACCGGTCCACTACCCCACCTCTCGTGGCTCGCATACACTGACACCCGTATAAATAACATGTACACGTTTATCACAACCCTAACGTATACGAGATCATTCCAACTCAACAACACTATTATTATCTCGTGACGCTATGAAAATAAAAATGCTAAATTGACTACCATTGAGACGGAAAGATTTGCATAAATTCACTTTTATGAGATAAATTTAAGTGCAATGAAAATGAAATGCTAATCGAGGCAAGAGCGCTTCTTTCAAAACAAAGAGTTTATTCATTACAAAAGACCCAGTAAAAACCTAAGTAGGGTTGCGCAGCAATTCTTGTCGAGAACTGCCACGAGTAAAAGAATGCAACTTTGTTCAAAGACGGCCTTGTAAATGAGAAGCGAAACGCGTAAAGCCCAGCCTCGCCTTGGTGACGGAAGCGCACGATGTGACACGGAACACCGACACTGACACACGACGAAATTGCATTGAATCTGGAACGCCTTTATCGTCGCCAAAGGGACTTTTATATTTTCAACCTCCGAGCGTGTATGGGTTCCTGGTACGTCTCCGAATGAAATTCACTCTAACACGCTCACATCTTTCGATAGACGATAAAAGTATGGAAACTGGAAAAGATTTATTTACAAACGATAATCGTTTATAAAAGTCCGTGAACGAAATAACTTAAGTTGTTGAATAAAACATAGTGTTAACATTTTGTTCAAAATAAATATGTTGAATAATTTACACGTAACGGAAGCGACTAATGAGTTCTTAAAACACTAATGTCAATATGTTATTGCTCCAAAGTATAATCATTTAACACGATAGGAATTAACATTTAAACATAGACATACATCAAATGTTTAATTCAATATTAAATCAACGCTCGGTGAATATCGTAACCGGTTCTCAAAAAGCAATCAAATTAAATATCACGAGAAATAAAGCAATAAAAAAGAAGGGATCGTGATTTGGTCGTCGTTTATATTCGGAGGTTAATGGTTTATGAAATATAACTGCGAATGACTGGCTGTTTTGTTTATTAAACTAATTGTAAGAATCCAATTATAGGTGTTGACTTGAAGAGCTCTGTACAATACAAATAGGTTATCGAATTGATCATCCAATATTATCATAGATCATAGCGTAGGCACGGCCGCGTTGCTCGCCGCACACACTCGTGTATGTACAACAGGTTTATTTCTATGATCGTCTCGAAAATAAGAAGACGATAAAACAAGAATTGATGGTTAACATTATTTTTTTTTTGTTTTTTTATGGCATAAGCCGGTAAACGAGCAGACGGATCACCTGATGGTAAGCAATCGGCGTCGCCCATGGACACCTGGAACACCAGAGGCGTTACAAGTGCGTCACCGGCTTTTTGGGAATTAGGAGTTTGAGGCTCGTTGGGGATTCAGGGATTGGGGAGATTGAGGAAGGGGAAGGCAATTGGGCCTCCGGTAACCTCACTCACACGACGAAACACAACGCAAGCGTTGTTTCACGTCGGTTTTCTGTGAGGCCGTGGTATCACTCCGGTCGAGCCGGCCCATTCGTGCCGAAGCATGGCTCTCCCACACTTAAAATTATGTTTACACAATTTGAATTTTATTATTTGTAGGTCGCATTCGAACAAAACACTTCAGCCATATTGTTATTGAAAGAGATATAAATTGTACTGTAGATAATATTCGCTCATACATGGAAACTGTCTAGCGTCCAATTTATTTCTGCATGTTATTATCATAATAATTTAATTATTCGGTTACATCAAGCAGTACGGAATGTTTAACAATATGTCGGTAATTAAATATGTAATGGTACGGTTGTCTAAATGTCTATTCAATAACACGAGCTGACATTTTCGACATGTTTGCACAAAAATTAGTCACGCACGTACACTGTACATGTTATTCAAGAGCAATATCTCATGAATTTCCATAAACGAATGAACAACAAAATAAAAACGTTTGGAAAACATCGTAATTTTTGTTCAAAGCCATTTAATTTAAGCACAGTGGGCTGCGAGAGAATAATCTGATTTATATCTCCAGGCCGTATTTCTTCTTTATTCGCTCTTTCACACTAGCCGACGTAATTTGTTGAAAAACACGCAAATCCAGTTAAGTGCTTCTTTCTATTTACGATTGATGCTATAGCGTTGTTCTGTACCGAGCGGAGCGGCGTACGTGTAGCGTGTATTTATTATTCATCTACTGATCTCCGCCAAATTGCTGATTTTATTTTAGATATACCTACGTACATCATTTACCTTTTAAATTAACACAGAAATAAATCAGATTATTTGACTATTTTTATTGAATATTCATTAGTTTTCGAATACATTTAAAAGCATTGTTAAGTGCCTGTTAGTTTGATTACTGTACATAGTGTTAATATTTAAACATGATCCAGTTGTTTACTCACACTATCTGGTTGAATGTTTCGAGTATAATTGCACAAAGTACAATACACACAGTGTAGAGGTAGTTTTGTAGTTTGTACAATGTCCGGGTGGGACGCAAATGTTTGTGTTTCTCCCTCCCCTTCCCTCGGGGCATGTAGTCAGCTTCGGGCGATATAGATGACGCTGAATATTAACATCTTTTCATATTACATTTTAAAAGTACACTCACCAAATTGTGTTGCTTTTATAAGGAAAACATAGTAATTACAAAATACGTTGGTTGTACAAAAAGCGTACCAGGAGCTCAGTAACGAGTGCAGTTCCCAAGTAACCGATGCTCGGCTCCACTCGGCTCTCGGCACACAGCCCGACGACGTGTTATTTATCCCCGTCCAAACGCCCTTTACGAGCACAATATCGACGCTCGATTTTCATCCTGCCTCGGGGAGAGATAAAAGAAGCTTAGCGTCCGACGGCTTTGTGTGCGTGAATCTCACCCGCCGCAAATAAAACTATTAAATTAAATAACGTTACGCAGCCGCAGCCACTCCGAGTAATCCTTGTATTTTAACAGCGAGAGAACCTCTGTCAAAATTTGCTCTTTTTAAAACCCTGGTCGCTGTGTAAATATTCATGATCCGCAACTCATATAAATATTAGTCGAGACACTCGGCAGCGGCACGTTAATGAAACAAGATATGCTAACTCCGTGGGATGGGGCGAGCTTGGAGCTTAAATTATTCCTGCCGCGTCTCTCTCTTGTCTTTGTGCCGTTGCTATTATTTCAAATTATTTTTAATTGAGTAAAAGCAAGCGAAAAACACAATAACAACTCTCCGAGTTAATTGCCCTCCCGACAAAGCGTTCTAAAAGCTTTTCGAGACTCGAGACGTTACACTGTAATACAAACGTTAAACTGCATGAAAAAGTGTTTGTGCTTTAGTAATTTTTAAAAATAAAATGGAACGTGAAAATCATAACGCAACAATGGACCGTAATGAAATCTCTTTTTTACGGCTCACGGCTATGTCGGGGCCGAGCAATTTTAACCTCGTTTTCATTGAAATTCACATTTCATCCGAGCAACAAAAGGGTTGGGCTCTTTGCGAAATGTCAATTGTGAGGAGGGTAGCGAGCGGGCCGCCGATGTTATCCTGGTAGTGGCGGACACATGTACGCGGCCGTGACAAACACACAACATCATACGGATGCGTGTGTATACCCACCGGCTGTTCTGAATAATGCATGAGAAGCCAACGAATGCTTTAAAAAGTTAACAAGGTTTTCCGAGCTTTCCTTTGTTCCGCAGCTTACTGTACAAAAACAAATTGCTTCCACTGGAACTCAGTGAAAATTTTGATTTATCTTTTTGCTTCTATTAGCTTTTATGTAATAACCTAAAGGCCAGATGGGAATGTCACAAATAAAATTCTTTTTTAATAGAACGAACATAATTTTGTTCAGGAACTTCAAACTATGAAGAGAAAAGTAAGCATTTCACTTTAAAGTTCCAAAGTTACACACAGTTACCTTGCGCTAATGCTCTAACTGAAAAGAAGAACAATCAAGTGTACAACTTGCAAGTAACTAGGGGATGAGAAGTTGCGGCTGGTAAAAGTTGTAGTATTCAACTGTGGCCCGGCCGGAGTTACGGATACCTAGCCGATAACAGGATTAACGCGCCCTCCCGTGTTGTTACCGGCTAATTCGCACGCAAACTTCCCACACGCCACACTTTCGACACGATAATGTTCTCCTAGTAGTTCGCCTGATATTCACTTATTACTTTCACCGACCGCGTTAATATACCTACTCACGGCATTTAATTAATTGGATTTTCCGTTCATAGTACATTACATTACGTTGTGTTACGAACAAACCTTGTTTGGAATAATATAATATTGTATCCGCATGTGGACAGAACGTGATAATTCGCACTGTTTGGTTACCGGTTTATTACCGGATTAAATCCCATTGAAGTTAGTTCAGTTCGATTCGATCTGCAGACAAAGAGCACACAATATGTGAACAGAGCCCGATTAATATTCATATCGATTATGTATCCCATTAAATATTATAATTATGAACTCGTTTTATCTCTAGGGGTGAAAGTTAATGCGTCTTTGTTGATAGCATAACAAGAGGGATTCAATCAAAATATGATTCAGATGAAAGCGGTTTTTACGATCTCTCCACGGATTAATCAACAGCAAACATTTAATATTTTGCTACCAATATTTGCTTTTTACAGAATCTAAGTAAATTGTACACGAAATCAGAGCGCACAGTTTTAATTAGTATTCCATGGCTATTACTTTATTACTTTTAATATTTACATACATTAAAAAACTTAAATTAAAACTAACTATTACTTAATTCCATGGCCGTATCATTTCTCGATAAAAAAGCTCCCAAGTCAATTGAGGATTTTAATTTTGTAATTATAGCAAATAAACTTTTAACTGTTGACGGCAGTCGTGAAACATTTACGACAATATAAAATCGTAATGGATTAACTTGATCGCCACAGTCGGGGTTTAACGACCGACCTGGGGTAACTTCCTCAATAAAATTATTCTCTGTCATCTCCTACATCGAGCGCCTGACGATACAAACTACGTGTTTAGAGAAACCATATAACAGCCCTTGTCGTCTCTATTAATGACGATCATTAATGCATAGTTTATAAATTGATGATTTATCTTTATGAGATTTTTACGCTGAAACAACCTCACTAAGTCTATATCAATCTTCGTGAACCCACTTCGAAAGTAGCGCTGAGTTACGTTCGAGAAATGTTGGAAAAAGTGGATGTTTTATACCTTTCAATTCGTTTATCTAGTAAATAGTTTTAGATCAATTTTCACGTATGTAGCACTTGTATCGAATAAACGGATAGTCTTACTCGACAGACTGTAGTGACATCAAACGTTCGTCCTTCTAAAACAGCATTATTATTGAATGAGGTCAAACAAGAAAACAGGGTTCCAATCTCATTTTCATATGTGAAAAAAGATCAAGTTATTTTTCGAATGTTCTCGAGAATATAATAAATATCTAAATATAGGTAAGGGTGTGTAGGCAAGCGCCAAAAGTTCTTTGTAATGAAAAGATGCTTTGAATGATAATGAAATACGGGGTGCCGGTATAATAAAACTTGGCTGAGTTTTCTCTTGTAATGACACGAACACAATAGCCCTTTGAAATATTTACCTTGTAATCTTTTTAATTCTCGTACACTAAAGAGAGTGAAAAGGTTTGAAGAAAATCTCTTTAGGATCAAAAGACGAGTTGAATCATCTGTGTAATTGGCTTTATTAAACACTGTAATGAAAATATTTACTATTAGCGCTTCGTTTGTGATAATATGTCGAGAAGAATTCTTGGTATCGGCCAGAAATTGTAACAAATATACAGAATTACTTTCTCTGATGACAATAGTTAGATTGTTTAAATCAAAGAAAGCCCTGAAGTGATAGCAAGATCCACTACGTCCACAACATCCCGACCTCATCGTTTATTTAACACAATAACACTCGGTAATAAGTGTAATAAACGTTGCATTAAAGGAAACTTATTAATTATTACAAATAAAACTTGGTCGGCTCGTAATTAAGAGTCCATTTTGTGACAGCCTCTTAAAATTCACTCCACGAGCTCGGAGGGAGGCTCAAAGGCAAAATAATTAAAGCGGAGGGTATAAGAAAATGTAGGGAGGGAGATCAAAGCAGAGAATTTACCCTCGGGTAAATAATATAGCAGTCTCGCGCCGGATTTGGGTATTTGCTAAGGTTACAATATACCTGTTGGGTAGCGGTATTGACATGGTTTACCTCAATCCAAATTAATTATTTAATGAACGGAACTAGCGGAGGAGCTCGGTAATGGAGACAATTACGGGGCAATAACTCGGAACGTATTCCCCCGGGAGTCAATAACGTATTGACGCCGGCCAAAGTGGCCTTTAGCCGTGTCACTCCGCATAGCTCAGTGTTGTTTACTCTTTTTGTTCCGAACGGAAAAATAAATTTATACGGGAATGGTTTGTACAGGGCAGTACAAATAAATGTTAGCATGCCTTTTTGAATGAGTGGTGTAAATTACAGATTTCCTTTCCTTGTCTTTCTTTTTTTCCCCTTTGTGGAAATGCTTTTTGTTGATATTTCCACGCGTTTCCTTATAAAGTTATGTAACATTTCCAATCAATAGCTACTTCACAGGCAACTACATCTGACATTTTCTTCCCACACCTTAATGACACTTGATGGAAGGCAGACATGATGTAATCCATCATTCTGCAATCGCTCCTTATATTTCAAAGGTTACTGAAAACATTTAAATATGCAAAGCCGTACTCACGACTTTAATAATATCTTCATGGATGTTTAAGTAAATAATTCTTAATGTCTCACGCTTCACCATTTTTTTACAAAACCAAAACGTACTGCGTACACTTACCTCAACCTGGCTAGAGGTATTACCGATAATCGATTCCATCTCAAATTGCGTTGAACTCGGAAACTTACCTGGAAAGAATAAAAGACTACAATAAAACGTAATTCATGTTCAGTAATTGATAAATAAGATATTCTTATTCACAAAGTGATAACGGTTTCAGTTTCATCCTGTGAATTCTTGTTTTATATCTTTTAAGTAAAATACAAGAACAAGAGCGCGACAAGGCGACAAGTCTGAAGTTGTTAGACTCGCATTAATTCCCAGTACACGAGGGCCTACAGTATACAATAATCGTAAAATCACATTACAACGTCAACCTTTACAGCTGCCATTCGGAGCGCAAATCTGAAATAAATGAGCTACAGACGGATATTACGAATTCACCAGATGCGCTTCAACTCACTAACAAAGTCACTAAACAGTCTTAAATTGTTAAAAATTAACATTCAAATTGGGGGAGTGCTGTTAGTGGAATTAGTACGAGTTTCACTCATAAATCGTCTGGAGAGGGTGGTGAGCACGCCGGTTTATTGGCTCCACGTCGACATTCGCCTGCTAATAAATGAAGCAGAAAACTTGTACTTATGTAGTGTGCTGTTTGTCGAGGGCGGAAGACATCACCCGCCAACTTATCTAACCGAAAACTGTGTCTACACAGAACGTCGTAGAGCTCAAACTTCGACGGGACCATTTTTATAACACTACCTCTCCTGTTCACTCGCGCTTAGTGCGAACGGGATGCAGCGACCGCATTATGGGTATATGAAATGAGCTCCGTTGCCTCATGTTACCCCGACGAAGAAAATGAAATTATGACCGTATAGCCGCGCAAAGAAAGCGGGCATGACATCTCTAATTTTTTCTTGTGCAGCTTTTACGAGCGAGCGAGATTCGGAGCAAAATGCTCGGTTGAAATTGGAAAATATTTTTCAAATAACACTTTTATTATTTACGTGGTGGATTGAAGTAGTAGCGCTATTATATTACGAGATTAGTTTCAGAGTGTGTATTACACAAATATTTGTAAGTAATGAAGTGCTCAACTCCGTATCCTAGGAATTAGTAATAGCATCTCAAACATCAGACAAGGTAATTAGGTTCGCTGGGAACGCACAAAGCTCATTAAGCATCAATTCCAATCTAATCAAATTGTGATTAAACCGAGAGAACCCTTTGATGTCACGGGCGTTGAGCGTCGATGGCGCGCGCCGAAATTATTGGCATATGTTCGTGTTGCCCGCGGCTACCCCATGCATAATTTGTATTGCATTAACTCAACAATTTGGGGAGTGTGTTTGTAAGTATTTTAAATCAGAAGTTGTATTGAAATGCTAACACTGCTGACATTTTATGGCGGCTTACACAAATAAAGCTCCTATTTGTTTACCACCGATTTTGAAATTGTTTGTGGTTGCTGCATTTAATACATGTATTTGAACAGTTTACACTATTCTAGTTACTGTTCGCTATCATTTATTTAAGCGAAAACGTTTTTATTTTCTATTTACGATTGTTTTCAACTTTTACGCCTCATTATTTACCAGTTCATTCATAGTAAGGCACTATTTCGGCTTCGCAATATTGGCAATATCTGAAATTATACGAGATCTGTAATTCTGTGAACGATAGTCAAAGGAATAATGTTAAAAATAGTTCGAAATTAAACGTCCGTGAGAGACTCGGCGGGAGGCTACCGAAATGACGACTCCTTTGACCGCTAACGCCGACTTCTTTGTACAAATTAAAATATTATTCAATTTAAATTAGAATATTTTTGCGTAAAAATTGTCAATCGTTTCTCATTTGTTTTATTTTTTCAATCTGTATCTATGTTATGACTTTAGTGAAGTAAGAAGTAAAGAAACCTATTTCTTGAATGCTATGGTTTTAAATATCTATTTCGTTTTGTTTTTGGTTATAAAAGATTTAAGCAGTTTTACCTTCAAACAAAACAAACGCATATAATAATCCGTAAATTCACACAGCAGATAAGAAAGCTTCTTAGTTTCAGAGTTTTACTAAAGATTGAGGTCTTTTCAGTCGAAAAGTGCGCATTTTTCTAAGAATCGATCAGAAATGGTTCATACAAAAACAACAAGTCGAAAATGATTTAATTAAACGAAAAATATGTTTCAAAGTCAAAGTCAAAGCATTTATTTCAATTAAACCATAATTTGGTACTAAATGAAACGTCAACAAATACAAAATAAATAGTCTGTCAGTCAGTCCGTCAGTGAAGCTATCTGAAACTAGGTGCTTTTTCCAAAATGTAAGTAGATTCGAATGGAGAAGAACAAGACAGAAACTAGAGTCTTTACTCTTTTAAAAAAAATATGTTTTAAAGTCTGTACGAAGTCTGACGTTAAAGTAACCTAAAACTTGTTAAAAATCGAGGCCATTATTAATGAAACACACTAATTAGATGGGCGAGCAATTTACATTTTTACAACGTCATCTAAAATGTCGTCACCTCCGTAAGTTTCATGGAAAATATTAATAAACATTACGTAGCATGAAGATGTACCGAATATGAAATTAACTCGGGATTCCCGGGTCTCATCAGTTTAATTTATTTCGAAAGCATCCGGTCTATGGATTGCCAATAAAAACATATATGTCGCTATGTGGTGTGAGTTTGAGCAATTGCTTTTATGATGTCATATTGACTTTATAAATATTTAGAACTGATAAACATTATGTGCTTCGGAATCAGAAATAGGTTCGCAAATAAATATAGTTATCAAAGAGAAATATCTGCTTTTATATTCGTACATAAACACCAAAGTCCTAAATCAACCTGTCTTATAGTCCGGCTAAATAAAGAAGGTACGGTCTAAATATATTTTAATGGAATGTTTATACAGAGATCTCCAATAAACAAGTCCAGTATACTACAAATATTGGTATAAACTATGATAATATTTCTTTCGATCGTCTCGAGTGCAAACAACCGACGCTTTTGACTTACAAACAGCGTTCATATGTATCTCGCGGTGGCTCCCCGGCTCACCAGTCACTGGCTAATGTTTATTTTATCAATTACCACACATTATGTCACGTATAGTCTCGTACACTCCACTTATCGACTTAATTCATCTCGCCCTTTATTTTAAAACACGCGATGCGCCTAATGTTCGTGCGGGAACGAGAGAGCTTGTTTTGAGTAGGAGTGAGCGGGATGGAAGGGCCAGCGTTTCTCAACATGTCGCGTTTAGTGGTGTTAAGGTTAATAGCGCTATTTGTATAGCGAGAGGAGATGTTATCGGCGGAGGCTGCGGCGGTGAGACCGACACGGACGTTTTATTGTCTACATCGACACAGAATTATTCCAGGCTAAACGATCTCAATGCGCTTTGCTTTTAACATGTGTCATTTCGTCTGCGCAAACTAATGTGTTTAAATAAATTAACTTTACAGGCTTGTTTGCAGATTTTGTATATTATCCTAATTACTATGGCTAAGTTTTTGCTTGATAAATTGCTTTAAACTATTGTGTCTATAATGACGGTACTCGACGAGTTAAAAGCAGTTCTTAGTTCTTTTTAAATGAATTCCTGATTAAACTCGATTTTTTAAGCGTATTCTTTTTGCAACCATACTGCGTCCACGCAGTACGGTTGCAAAAACTACATTACTGTGTAATTGAAAGTCAATTGATTTGTCTCGTTATCGCTGTCAATGCGGTGAGATGGTCGACCACCTTGGCCACCACGGCCTATCGTGTAGCAGAAGCGCGGGCCGGATAGCCCGACACGCCAGCATTAACGACATCATCCGTCGAGCTCTTGTCATCGCCGGTGTACCAGCTGTTCTGGAACCAAAGGGTTTGGCACGCGACGATGGTAAGAGATCCGACGGTATGTCCATTATGCCCTGGAAGCTGGGAAAGTCTTTGGTGTGGGACGCAACCTGTGTCGACACCCTTGCACCTTCTCATCTTCCAGTAACGGCGAGTTGTGCTGGTTCGGCTGCTGCCTCTGCAGAAAACCTCAAGCGGCGCAAGTATAACAACCTTGCTGGTAGTTATATCTTTGAGCCGTTTGGGGTTGAGACGTTAGGTCCGTGGGGTCCGAGTGCGCTTAAATTGTTCAAAAACATTTCGAAACGCCTGGTCGACACATCTCGTGACCAGAGGGCTGGTCTTTTTCTCGGTCAGAGGTTAAGCATTGCCATACAACGTGGCAATGCTGCCAGCCTTGTGGGTACTTTCCCCACTGACGTCGATGCGGACGAGTTTTTCGATGCCTTATAAATAGTTTATGTAAATAGTTGTTTTTGTTTTTTCTATAATTAATTTTAATCTTTAGTTGTATATATTTAATTTAGTAATATTTAATTTTAATTTACTTAAGTAATAGTTAGTTTTAATTTAAGTTTTTTATTTGTCTCGTGATATTGAATTACAGAGACGTTGATAATATGTAAGTCGAACAAACGCAGCGATTTGTCGCATCGTCGTGAATAAATAATAAGCCAAGTAATATTTACATGGCACGAACAAACAACACAGACATTGAAACTTGTTTCCATCAAACGAGATCTGCGCATCATCCATCAAATTAAGAATACAAGCAGATGTTTATAAATTATACAACAAAGTAAATAAGAATTCAATAAATCAAAACGCGAAACGAGGTAATAATATAACCATAATAGTATAGTTCCAAAATTAATTAATGAACACAAATCTATGTCATCATCACAAATAAGTTACAAGTGTGTATAATCGTACAAGTTGTCTAAAGGTAATGACACCACAATTAGGTACTCGAGAAGTGTTATTATCATCGCTCGAACAAGATGAGCAGAGGCAAAAAATATCTCTCGACTCAATAGGATGATTGACATTTCTTATGCCTCAGACAACAAACCTGTTCGCAGCAACAAAACTTTTTGATTGCGCCACAATAAATACAGAAACAACAGTTGTCAACAAACAGACATTATTTTTATTATTCCTAATTAGCAATAAAAGCGGGGTAAAGTGTTATACTTATTCAAGTTTATTGTAAACACCATCTAGATTATGTACAAAAAGCAACTTGAGGTAAACAGCACGAAAATTAAATATCTGTCTCGGTTTATTGCATTAGAAAGACAAATAGAGCAAGTATACGTAGTATTCAAAACGCTCAGGGAATCTTAGAGGCTGTGTAAGTACCATTAAGCCGTCTGTAATACACCAAGTAAGTATTTGCATGAAAACGACAAGATATTTGCATATGCAAATTACGTTCCGTCTTTATTTGGGCCGCGGACGTTAACTCTACGTCCTTATGTAAATGGGAGGCCCGAGCTTTCCCGATAGCCGTATCTTAAAACTTCTATTGTTTAAATAGCCCTTTTAAATCAGTTACCGTGGCATTTTTTGTCAAGCAAATAAGCAATTCCACAAAATAATTATCTTTTATGTGTAAGATAATTATTTTGTGTCGTCTAAGAACCGGTAAAAAAGTTAACATGTATAGAGCGTTAACAAGGCAAAAACTGTAGTCTATTATAGCGTTTAATAATGCCATTATAATGCAGCCTAACTAGCTTCAAGAAATCGTTCGAAACGACAGAACAAGACAAGAGTCGAGTAAGGCGAGTGAACAATAACGACGGCACCGCTCATTTTTGTAGTCGCAGGGGAAGACAATAAAACAAAGAGAGCGCAAAAACGACACCGTGCACGCAAGCGGGGCTCTCGAAAAATAGCAGCGGCACACACGCGACCCGCCGCGATGCCATCCAGCCATCGTCGCCCCACGAGTCCACGACCAGTATAAAGCTGCCACACATGCACGAATAAAAAACACCCAACCGCACACGAGCACAACAGCGTGTAGCTATAGTCGGCTGCTCAGCTTACCCTCGCACTCGGCGAGGCATTCGTGCGTGAACCCAACCGACTCGCTGTCTACATACATGGCTACGTACTTATTACCAGTACGTGTGTTGCGGACTGCGGTATCCATTACGCCGAGGAAAAAGCGCGCGAACCAACGGTGTGTGTAATTGATTAACAGTTTGAGAACCTGTTGGCAGCCAGTGACGGACGCGCCGCTCAAACATACCCCTCGCCGGAAACACTCGTTAAGCGTTTTAAAATCTTAATAAATAAAATGCATGTCATCTCACTTATAAACTTATTATAAACGATGCGAGGTCGGGCTCACATTACAAGTCCTCGTCTCGCTACAACTGTTTTTATAATAATGAAATTTAATTACAACTTCATTGAATGTTTTATAGTTCAATAGAAACAACTTTGAAGTCAAATTTTAATGTCCGTTTTATGACTTTTATCCCTCCCTTGGCAAGATTTCAATTAAGTGTTTTATAGCAAGCTAACTAGGATTAGATTCCTCATTTACATTAGAGTAGGTGAGTGAGTACATAATGTATATGTCGGTGTAAATCATTACAGAAAATAAAATGGGTGTGTATAGTTATTCAATGTGATGAGGGGTAATAAAGTCAACGAATTGTGTGATGTAGTAATAAAAGTGGTCGGAAAGAAAAAGAATAATTTATAACAATAAAACGGTGTGTGGAGATGTCGCGTTCAGCCGCGTCTGGCTCGCTGCTCGCTGCTCGCTGCTCGCTGCTGCTCAACCCTCCATCAATAATTCATGCGACATCGCGCCATTGAGAAAGTGCTCTGTGATCGCCATACTAATTCAACCATTGAATCACTAAAACATTTCTTTGTGTTACTAAAACTCGACGTATTAATGACACAATACATTTATTGTTTGGATTTGTAAGTAAAACTACGCCCTAGTACCATCGGGCGCAAGCACAGAATAATAAACTCGCAGCGGTGGAATTGCTGAAACATCGTCAATTACCGAAGTAGTAAACACGAAGCCTATGCTCGCTCCAACAATGAAAACATTTTCTTTGTTTGGTAAATACTATTCGACTTTGTTTACGTACTTACTACAAATTGTAGTTCCGAAAAACGAGCCAAGTATTCACTTTTTTCCAAATAGCAAATACAGATTTAATCCAAAAAGGAACCAACCACTTCAATCGGTCTCGTAAGAAAAATACCATACGAGATGAGGTCCGTAAACACATTCATCCCGAGGGAAGGCGAAGTACCCGACTGGATTAATTCGTGTAATTTAAACTCCAATACCAGGAGAATACGAAACTGAGTATCTATTCAGCTCGCTAAACTAGAAGCTGGCCGTACAGACGTAACTTTACAATACACCCACTACACCTTGCTATCAGCGGGAAATGAAGATCTCAAATGCAACAGGAAAGCGGATGAAAAACAAAAATAAGCCAACGTACATATTAGTACTGCTTACACGTGGGAAATCGATAAAGTTTGTAAATCAAACAGAAAAAAAATAAAACAGTTTCATTTATGTATTTGTTTTTAATATTCTAATTTCACTGGAATCAGTGTACACTATGCGAATTCCTAGTGGCCAGATGACGCTGCGTTTATGACGCCCGTGTGCAGGAACCCTGAGGGCGGTAGAGGGAGACAGCGCTCCCGGCGTGTCTAGAGGTGTGAGGGAGAGGCGGATATTTCATCGACTCCGGCTACAAGATGGCAGACGTTTGCGGTTGATAGTTTATAGTTATTGCGAGCGAGTGCGACGTGTCCGGAGCCGCTTTATCACATTGTTAGCGTTGTTATCCGCGTACACCGGATTAAGTGGAGATCACACTCGAGCCCTGACTCACCACTCGGACAATGGCTTCCGGTAATGGCTTTTAACATTTACACCATCTTTTATGTGTTTACCCTTCTGATTTATTACTTACAGTGTGTTTGTAAGCTAAACTTTATTTTCTTGATAAGTAATTATCATTTCTATTCTAAGCATAATAAAGTATTAAACTTTATGGCGTTTTAATTAAAAACAACGCCGGAGCGCGGTAAGAATTTATTCCCCCTCATCTAACAACTTCAAAGGGCGTAGAGGTGTCGCGCGTGAATATAAATCTCCCGCCGGGATAAAAGTGGAAAAGCTCGGGACGGATCTATATAAATGTTGCAATTCGTGCGAGTTCCTGTGATCGATTGCTCTCACTATCGTCGCACTATTTCAAGTACAAGACGTCTCATTTATTCCTGTCATATTCAAAGCGTTTTATTTTGCTCGAGGAATTTGCCGCGATAAAAAGATTGGTGTGTTTTTATAAACGGACGTGAAGTATTATAAACATCGACGATGTTTATTTTATTTCTCGAGTCGAATGTGAGTTTATTGAAATAAAATGCAACATAAATGCGATTCGAGCTGTCGACCGGTGCGATGCGGTTCGGCCGCGGCGCGGCGCTGCGAGGTTCACAGATGCGCACCAGTACCAGGTGAACATAAAGCTACGGAAGATACACGAGCGAGGTGTCGAGCCTTCCGCCATAAATCTACCGGAGTAAAGAAAGCGTTAACTCTGATTTACTAACGTTTACGTCACTCGTGACGGGATTCAATGCGCTGCTAACTTGCTTTATGGCCTATAGAGGTGTTAATGACTAATGCTATCGAAAAATATTATTTGAGGGCGAAACCAACAATAAAATTGTTCAAAGGAATGAAAGAAGATGGCTGATTTAGCAAGAAATCCGCGTCGGAATATGAGTCGAGATAGCTGCTATCGTGACGGATCGCAAAGCTCCGAGAATTTCTGTCACACGGACAAAGGAATTGTGCACACGTGACCCGAGTTGTCGTTCAGGCCAAGTCTGCAACATCTAGCTCTCTACGAGCCGCTATTGTTATGATGATTTAAAGAAAATACTTTCTATAAACAGCTTAGTGTAGTTAGACCTCAGTTGACATCTACCGAAAATTGCTTTTGAACAGATTCAATTAAAACTTTATTAATTTCACAAAGAATCTTCGAAGAAACTTCAATTTGTAGAAACGGTTACGTTGCCAAAGTTAAGAAAATTTAAGTAATACAATTTATACAGAGATAAAACTTCAAAGTAGGCCTGCCCCAGACCCGATTCGCAGTGTTCAGAGAATACTGGACAAACACAAAAGATTCAGTTTTAATCCACTTAGGGAACAGACAAAGTAATTGAGTAGACTAATTTACGTTTAAATAATAAAATATCATATCGTACAGCAGGGCATTAGGTAGGCTAGCCGTAATGTATGTGGTAACTGAAAATAAGCGAGCGATTTGTACCAGCTAGCAAGTTATTAGTTCAAAGTAGGGCTGTGTAATTAGAAGCACATTTGGCGGGGCCGCGGGCGCGCGGCGGCCGGCCATGTGGCGGACTGCGCGCGTTCATTAAATAATTAAAACGTACTACTCATGTGCACTCACGCTAATAGCCGCTTTACCGTGGAAAAAGTCATAGAAAACAAACACCTGGCGGTCGGTAGCGGCGGCAAAGTGAATTACATCACTTCATAACAAACCGACCGTGCTAGAATACTAGGACTGCACGACACGAACGTTTCACAGCTCGCAAATTACACTATTAAAAATTTTAAACCACTATTATAAATGCTTCGGCCGGTATACATTTTAGCCGAGCTTTAGTGTCGGGCTGCCGGTCGGAGTCGGCTCATAAAACATTTACTATGCACATTCTACCCGGAGAGTAGATTGTAAAAACTTTTTATGTACGCCGTGGAAAAATAGGGCTGGCCTTGACCGAAACTGTTCTAAGTTCCCAACTTAGCACTTAGGTGAGGTAGGTGTTTTAGAGTACTGAATACAATCCTACAAAACTCTCAAAGATCGTATTAAACTTTTTTACTAGATAACTAAAAATGGCGAGGGACTTAGCCGGTCGTTTCTTGGCTACAGTCAAGCATGTGGATGAAGTCGGTCATTCTCCAGTTTCACATTTCTTGTTTTGACGTTTCGAATTACCGTAGCCATTTTTATCTTGACTTAAACAACTAAACTAATTAAAATGTGTAACAAATCAACGACACAAATTCAATAATTATTGCGGTATATAACAATTAATATTGGAGGTTTTGTGCAAATGTGTTTGAAATCGAATCATTGAAAAATAAAAGTAGTTACGGTTAGACAAGAAACGTCAAACTGGAGAATGGCCGACGTAACGATTGGACGCAGGCGCAGGTTGATGAATACACTCACATACAAATTGACCTTGCAAAGAATACATGACCTAGTTAACAAACAGCAGTAATTAGCGACAGTGCTATGCAAATATTTAGAGTTCGTTATAACGATAATAACATAATAATAGGTGATTAGCTAAAAAAGTAGACGTCACTATCGTTATCGGTGTAAATATTTGTTTCATGACATTGTTAAACTATTGGAGAATGATTACAATACAGTTTCTTATTGAACAAGTCACACGAGTAAACTGAGATGTTACGTTTACCTTTCTACAGTTACGGCAGCCACATACATGGGAAAGTAATCCGGTCTCTACGGAGTTTTGGAGACAAAATATCCTATAATACTTTAACTATTATGAATATAATCCAGGACATTATATTACGGCAACACGTGTGAGATACATTATAGTGTAGAAAACAAAAAGCAAACCAATGAAACAGACAGTTAAAATAAAGTAATGATTTATTTTTCCGGCCGACTAGGTGGACCACCGCTAAGATTAAATGCAAGTTGAAGAAATAATTCCGGTCGGAATTGAAGGCTGGCAACCGAGATAATTTCATGAGATAACGCCAAACTAATAGATCAGATGGATTTTATCTGTTCGGATTTAACTAATTGCGTTTTGTAACTACGTTTTCATTCAAGACATTATCTTGTTTATCGCGCGTACCGTTAATATACTTTTGCAGTTGTATAGCAAGCACTTGTGCCTCTGTTGACAGCTACATATTATTACTCAACGCTCATTACATTACTGGTCGTTCATTACTTTTTATTTAAGTTGTAATGCCGCGCAATAAATTGGTATAACTGTGACGCTAATGAATGTACCGCAACGCGCAGGATGGAAGCAGGCAGTTACCGTCACGGTGCCTGATAATCAGTGAGTGTTTAATACTCCGCCTGACGACTGCACTCGCCAACCCGCTCCAATAGTAATTTCCTGGACGAGCTGCAATGCAAATGGCCGACTTCTCTCTAACCAAATTACATCCTCGTATTTATTTTAGTACCTCGTTTAATCAAATTGTAACGCAGACCCGTTTCTTAGAAATATTATCGCTGCGGTAAATTGAATATTCAAATTTATTATTTATCTTCATAGACAGATACAAAAATAGACAATGAGTTAAAATTTTATCACTGGAATGAAGCAATACATCTCCCACAAAATAACTTATTTTAAATTAGAACAATAAATATTGCGAAGCTATTAGGTGAGTAAACGTACTCTGGCGGCGGCTGCGTACTGCGACGACCTCTTTATATCCTCGACGAGACAATAAAATCTTGGGCAATAAACCCTGTCGCCTCACAACGTGACTTTATCTACACTAAAATGAATCAATCAGCTATCAACGGTTTACTTTCCGTTTATCGCCTCGTGTTCATATTGGAACGATGAAATCACAGATTCTCTGGGATCATTACGCAGCACGGACACGGCGCAGCGCTCCTAGTCGCAGTCGCACCACACTTACAAACAATTGGTGTCGGCTATTAGCCGCGTCGAATAGGTCAAAGCGGCTATAACGCCCGAGATAAGGATGTATCTCACGTCGCCCTGTGCCGGCTGTAATTTAATGTCGTTCAAAATAGCAGCAATAAATAGTAATTCGCCGGAGCCGGCCGTTATTGTTATGAGTGCTAATGCGCTAAGTCAACTTTAATGCTGGCCTAATGCGCGGCTGTGTTCAGCTGAATGGACGCTGATGTAAGTCGTTTAGCGAGACCGGCGCGACAATGGCGTGGACATTAAAGTTCACACGCATCGTCGACTCCGCAAACAATGAGACGGTATTACTTTTTTACATCACACTTCGTAATTAATAATAATTTTACTGCCGCGGAACCGTTGCTCAAGCGTGTAAATTTGCTTTGCGATAACATAAGTACTTGTGTAAATAAGTATGTCGCTTGTCGCATGCTTGCGAAAACTACATTTTTGTAGTGTTTTTATAACAGTTCCTACGTGTGTTTCTAACTCATCAAACAAGTGCGTCCAGTTTACCGAACTGCTGATTTTAGTGACGTTTCGGCGCGAGGGTGGCGGAATGTGGTCGGGCGCGTCGTTTGTCCGCGGACAATAAAGGCGGCCATAATAAAGTTCACACATGTCGCCTGCGGACCGCAAAGAGAATAAAACTCTCACCTGCCCGGCCAGTTCTGTCTTACCTGCAACAGATAAAATAATACAGTTAATGTTTGGCGCACTGCTGGCGAGAAATATTTTCAAACACGTCTACTATCTGTCTAAAGTGCATCGGTGACTGATATACCTTTGTTATGGTTTGATAAATCGTTCTAATTCATACAAAGTGCCTATTAATGTATAACGTGTCTTAAAATGCAAATTTATAGCCACAAGAATATCTTACTGCTTGACGTCAATGGTCGTGAATTGATTCATAAGTACCTTAGGAATATTATTGTCTATTGTTTGTGTGATCAGTAAAACGGATATCAAAATGAAAATAGTATGTAGTTGATAATCTATTAAGCCGATTGAATGACACCGCAGTGCAAAAAAATTAAACGAAACAAAAGCAGTTTGTACCAGGCGAGCATAAAAACGAGGAGCACGCGGTAGTTGGGCCGCCCGCCATTTGCATGGCGTCCAGGATATTGCGATCGGGCACAGCGGTGCTCTGTGCTCTGAGCAGTAGAAATAAAGGGGAACGCGGCGCCTTCCGTGCTCGCCGACAAATGGACTGCCGTTAGTGCAGTGCTTTTGTCAACCGGCACGACTCGCCCGTGCCACTATTAAACGTCTTTCGGAAAATTACTACCAAACCAACGAGCGCTCTCTGGCCAGACCATTCTTTTAAAATCCTCTCAGCAATTTTATCGTATAAGACAACTTCAATGAGTTTTATTGTGTACAGAGCAGAAATTTCGATACGCTGTATCGTGTGACGTCATCTAAATAGATTTGACGGTCGTTGGAGCCATTCCAAGTGAATAAAACTCAAATATATCTGTTTTAGGAGTCTTATTTGCATTTTATATTCAGCTGTCATTGTTATTTTTTAGCTTGAACAAATGTAGTCAAAGTACGTTGTGTTTATCTCGATTTATTGTTATGGCGGTGCCGCTGTACCTAATATCGCGGAGCTGTCTTTACCACGCAATGTGAATACGTATTGAGGAGCGGAGTTAACAGCTGTCACTTTGAAAACTGAAGATTTATCGCCACTTATACTAGCCGTGTAACGTTCGTTTTACGTTCGGGTTCCGTACATTAGTCTCCAACGCGGTTTATGACGCAAACGTGACACAAATGAAAATGTCGCTTCAGAAACAACAAAAGCTAGCAGGATATGAGACATTTATGTGCTTATATTGTGTTCAAATACTGACCTAGGTATACTATATCTGTCTATAGTTAGGACTACAGATTGACCAAATGACCAGTGTTGAAAAAAAGTTAATCTTCTCTTGTTTGACTAACATCAGAATACTAGAAACCTAAACTTAGGAAACAGTAGATAAGACTACAACATATTAATTTTTAAAGTTGTTGTTTGAATAATATTACTAAAAATTAGTTTGTGTTGCTCCAAATTATCTGGATTCTGGGATACCACAAAAACAAATAAAAAGAAAAATAGATTTCTCATCAGTTGCCATACTTTATTCATTTATAGTGACACAATCTTTATTGTCGTTATTTATACACAATAAAATTAATTATATACCAATTAAAATGAGAATTTATTTATCAAACAGCCATTCGACAAATTAATTAACATACATATTGCTTTAATACCGACTGTAGTAATATGGATTTCTTTTAGATATTAAATAGTCGGAAAGCAAATTTGACAAATTCTCTTATAAATCTATACTTCACTAAAGTCTAAATAAATAGTGAGAAAAATTAATGAAAATACACATAGTTAAAGAAAATGGTTGTCTTTGTAGTACGTTTACAATATTTAAAACCATTTTGTAGAAAATGTGTAAAGCTGATTTATGTGGCAGAAGTATTTTTATCTTTTTAAATCCACTGTCAGAATGTTTTAAAACGCCGCACTTGTTGTTGCATAAAACTTAGTTGCGATAGTCTATGGTTCGCATTGTCAAAGAAAGTTGGCGCCTTTTCTTGTGTAATTTATGGTTGTGTGTCATGTCGCTCATTGTAATTGTGAGCGAAAGCATTTTAATGCAAGCACGCGTAACTGTACAATGACATGTTATGAACTTTCAGAAAATTCATTATTATTTATGACCGAGTGAGGAAAACCACACTTGTTTTGTAAAACCACAATTACTTTATAAACAGCGAAACAACTATTTATCTATTCTGTGGTAGTAGGTTAGGTACGTCGTAGGTAAGCACGAGTTGTAAAATATTACTTTTATTTATTTCCAAATGACATACAAATTAAGAATTTACTCAGTGCTCATGTCCTGTAGTTACAATTTGAAACAATAATAGGTATTGATACGGCCACAATTACATTTTACTGCATTTCATATGGATGACTTACAAATTAATGACTAATAGGACACATACCTAACAACGCCGCGGTAATATTTTTTCATTACAGTCACATTGTTTTGCAACATGCATACTTTTCACTTTTACACGATTCAAGTAATCATTCATGTTACTTAAATTAATTTCTAACTCAATAAAATTATAAATTAACAATTATACTTTCGCTAAGATGTCTGATTGTGTGACATTTATAGCTTCAACGAAATATTGACATTAGTTAGGTACTATTACTGACTTCGTAAACAATGTACTTACGTTTCACGAAGCTGTCAAGTTTAAGAACATGTATTTATACACCAGCCATCAATAAACATTACATATTTTAAATCCCTGTGCACACACAGATCCATTGTTATGGAAAATCAGTTATTCTTAACGCTTGTAGTAATTTGTTTTAAAACCAGTTATAAAAATATTATTGTTGTGTTTCATTTAATTTACAAACCGAGGTACGAGCGGCGCCCACACGTGTGCCGTGTGTAAGCAATGGTAACATTTATTATACAAAAATGTACTGCGTAGAAACTAAAGTCTAGTCTAGACTAGTTATGTTCAGTTTGGCGAAATGTGGGCAACCAAAATCAATCAATCGTTTATAGCAGGGCAGCAGAAGAGCATAGCCATTAGTGTCGAAACTGTACAGTACCAGGGGTCCATCAAGCGGAGAGGCAATCTAGTCGGACGCAGCGGCGGGCCGCGGGGCCGCGGTCACCGAGCCAATTACTGCGGCGCGTCAACGCTGATTTATGGTATAATGGCCAATCGCGGACTCGACGCCGACGCCTACATTGTTTAAATGCCCCGGGACGGCTCGCTTGCTGACTAATGACTATTTTATTAACGCTTCCCCCGCACAAATAAATATCGCTGGCAAAAAAATACTGTTCTCAAACATTTGTTAGCATCTAATTACCCACCTACTTGCGTTACGAAACCAGTTAATAACTCAATACATTAATATTGATTTTGAATCCATCAATCAATAAACGCATTACGATGATTAAACCTGACATTAGACGGCTTGAGTTGTCAATATCTTGCGTAAGCTGATATTCGATCAACGATATCGTGGGAGACGGAGTACTGCAGATACCAGTCACCGCTTTATACAGTAATTTAAACTAAATTATGTATAATTATCAATACAACTACCTGCTATTAGTTTTTATCCGAGCGGCCGCGGGCGTAAATGACCAACTAGATATAATTAAGTGTTCAATTTATAAATTAACGGCGTAAATAGGTTTGTTTAATACAAAAACGCGTAACATGCGTGAAGGGACTTGACAGGAAATAAAATAAACGCATGCCCAGTAAACTGTTCGTAATTATTAGTGTGCGTAACTGTAAATAAAATAACATCGTTTATCGATTTATGCTCCGTGCACACCATACGTTAGATATCACTTTATGATAAGAACGCGATAAGGGGAAGAATATTCGAAACTCATAAACTTGTATGATTTATTCATAAATCGAGCTGACATACTGCGGGTCGGGAAGAGTTGAGGTTCGCCGTAAATTATGAGTTTCTGTAAGCTGACATAATATTATTATAATATCTATAACAAGTTATAACATGTGAATTTTTTACTTATGTACCTATTAATCAATATTACTTATACACGTATATACTATTTAAACTGTCAAACACAAAGCGGTCACCGGTGATCGCAACCTATTGTTCTATAATTGTGTCTACAAAACCGGTACTCGACGAGTTAATTACGATAGATTGAATTGAATAAACGATTTTACTAAAAATCAACATACTAACTGTTAAAATTGTATTACCGCAGCCTAATACTGCTTTATAATCAACTAATGCCGCCATGAGAAGATACGTTATCAATAAATTTCAAGTCCCACGACACTTGTACAAGTAATTCAAACAGCCGTTGATAAAATTAACGTTTATGACGTTATGACTCATAATCGTATAACATCAACTTTAAAACGATAATTTATATGCAAATGTGTGAATATTTAAGCTTATTATCAAACCCACATTATGAATAATGGATATTGTCTAAAATAATAAAATTGTAACATAATTAAGATGAGAGCAGATTAGATCAAACGAACTCGACGTTTTAGCACGTCTAAACTTTTAAATTGAATAAACCGGTTCGTTTAATCGATTCGTGTACAAACTGCTTCGTTTATCGATAAATCTTTGATTTGAGCGAAACTAAACTCTTTCTTCGTCTAATTAGTGAATACGAGATGTGAATTACTATTTTATGTTTGTAAAATATTGGAAACTAAATTTAAAACCACTTACAGCATAGCGAGCCACAATTTAGATGATTATTCTTTTTTATCGATTAGCTTTTTGTTATACGCGACTAAAAAACTCCAATAAACATTTGTATTAATCTGTTTTCGATTCGTTTTTGTTTTGTCGTCGATTTAAATTGTTATAGATTTTTTGTGGTGCGTTTTTTTTTTCATTTCATCGAATGACTGAGTGATTGGGCATTTGTGTTGTTTCCGTTTTGACCGAACAATAGGGAAATGGCTTTTATAACATGATATCACTCGTGTACATGTTTTAAGTATTATAACATAAATCTAGTTTAAAGACCTTCCTCATTTGGAGACGTTAGAATGTAAAATGATCGAAAGATCATTTTACAAAAATTGGATAAACTCCAATCTGACGTTCTTTGCCTAATTATTGTAACATTGTAATTATTGTAACTTGAAAACATTACAATATGAAACAAATCAAAGGAATTCAGTAATTAATGAGGCATGTAACAATTTTATTGGTGGCTTTGTAGATAATGTGGTCAAGACTAAAACTCAATAAGTAACTACGTAAAGAACGTCAAACTGGTGAATGACTGAAAATAACTCTTTTGACTCATACAACGCTAGTATGCATTGAGCAGGCTGATTAATAAACCCATTTTAAATATTTATATCATTTTAACGTTCCACATTGAGTTGACATTTTTTTGGAAAACTTCGTAACGGATCGGTTCCGAGAAACACATGTCTTGTTTCGATAACTTATTTTTCTTTTGTATAGTTGATCGTTTGCACGCGATATGACGTGTCGGTCGTTGGGCCGGCCGGTGTTGCCGCATCTCAGCAGATTATTCACGCGATTTCAATTATCTGTAGGCCAATCTGTAATACGGGCTTTGTAAAAACTTAACTCCTATGTATTTATGTTCGCCGTGTCGTAAAGGAATTACGCAATCTCAGTTAGCTGAATGAATAGGTAAGGCTTATTACTTTTTGTGTTTGTAAAAAATGCTTAAAACGTAAAATAAACTTAAATGCCCAACTTTTCTATGTAACTATTTCAATACCAGTTGTAAACTAAATATGTATGACAATTAGAAAACAATTAATTTATTATAATTTAGTCGTTGTGTTGTCAGTGACAACTTGACAAGATAAACACATAACTCAAATTGCATTTTAATGATGTTTTTGTATTTCATAAAGAATACGAGCCACTTGGCTGTGTTGTTTTCTTTATGGCTGGAATATTTCTTGTCAAGATATAAATGGACCGTGAACTGTATAAATATTGTCATAACAAGTAACAGCTCGCGTATTATTACATTGTTGAAAGAGTTGGTAACAATATCACTATTGAACAGATATCACTGGGCTTTTAGCTTTGGTATTCCAGTCTCAAAGCGGCAGCCCGTTTTTGTGCTCGGTTATTTTAATACAATAGCTATTTTTTACACATCCGTTAGCAAAAAATAGCAGCATGCAATATCCTTTTACAACGTTAAAGTTAAAATGCGAACTGCACCTATGAGCACATTTTAACTGGCTCGAGCTTATCTAAATTCGTGTTGTGGTTTCAACAAATAAAATTGCAGTGTTTCAAAGCAATAAAGAGCGGAAATAATCCTCAAAGGACGGCTTAAAGCACACAGTTATGCAACTAAACGTTGTCTGAATTTGAGCTATTCCAATTTGCACGAGTACAAAGCCAGATTCTCGTAAATAGTGAAACGACAACCCTGTTCACTTGGTATTTTCATTAAAGAAGCCGTCTCATTAAAGACGTGCCATTCGACTGAGCCCCTGGTGGCAATTAACGCGGTACAAAACTTTATTCAGTTGTCGCTTCGCCGCGAGCCGTGATGGTGGCTAAGGAAATTATTCTCAGCCGAGCCGCGTATTGCGCGCCATTTGACTAACATCTTCGCCCCGCTGTAACCCTGGTACCTATTATGTTGTATGACTCTTTTGCAGTTCTCTTAATATAAAAGGAAAATGAGATATTTTTTATTTCCGCGGTCTACAGAAGTAGCATTTTCTAGGTAGAAAATACTGTATTTTAATAAAAATTTATAAGGTAAAAGCTTTGCCTTTTAGATGCTCCTAAAGAGAATAATCTCAAGAGTAAATTTATTGATGGATCTGGTACTTACCTATTGCCCTTTCTAATCTCAGTAATAGCCCTGATTTAGAGAGCTACAATAAAAATTAAGCAATGAATTACCTAACAGACCTATCTTCTAGTCACAAAAAGTATCAGACAGTTTTATTATACAGTGTTTCTTTTACAAAAAACTCAAGCGAAACGTTTTAAATAAGGATAGATAATGGGATTTACCCTTCGGTGTGTCTGGAACTAAAGTAACATAATATTTCAGTTGCAATTTACACATCTCCATTGGTTATTTTATACCCAGTCTGCTTTGTCATTCGTATTTTAGCTTTATAACTTTACACAAAGGCCCCATTGTAACGTGATATTTAAAAAGCATAATAAATTTACCCACACAATACTGTTCAAATTGAGCGGATAAAAAAGAAATCCCCAACACTCAACTTTATTTTAATTAATTTTAATTTTATTAACAAATTAATTGTTTTCTAAAAGCAACATGGTCGCGTGGTACATAAAATACGTAATTAACTCAATTTGCTTCGTCGCGGAGCTGTATTTCATGTATTTATCAGATAGCCTGTCACATTTCGCGTTGCAAGCTCGATAAAAATAAAAATGTCGGTTTATTTTAATCTGTGGACGTAGTACGAGCGGCACACTACCATGCGCCCATGTATTTTGAACAAACAAAAAATATACAGTAACCCTTTTTCACTTGAAACAGAATAATTGTAAAATATGGCGTCGGTAGCGTATATTTTATTCATAAATAAATAACAGAAAAGAGTAAAAAGTTGGAGTTCTTAATGTACTGCATTTAATATGAATCACGTTGAAAGTTAGTTACTATAGCATGTTCTATTAATATTTAAATTACCGAAAGTGACTCTATTTATCCTTCAGAATAGTGGAATGTATTTATTCCATTGCTGTTACTCTGTTAAACATTTTCATCTTCGTGTCTTTAACGACCCTTTAAACCTGTTGTTTTATGCTGGATTATCCAGTGTCTGTATCATAATACAGTGCGGTATAGATACATGCGACTGGCTAGATTATCGTGTTATCTCAATTAGCCTCTAAACGTAACGTCACATCAATGTCATTTATTGTTAGCGACGGCAAGTGGGACGGACGTCAAGTGCCGTACGGTTTTAGAAACGCAATCACTCGTATCTATATTATGCTCTCCTGGTACCTACTAACGACCGCTGAAAAATTTAAATGGATCCTATATATCAATGCTGGCGTACTGTTTACTCGTCAACAAATTATTGCACAATTACATCGTCTAAATACCTAATGACACTTAACATCATTGAAATAAAAACTAAAGTCGCAAACTTTGTGAAAACTCAGCGGTATAGAAATAGACGACGCTCGAGAGTTGCGTGGGCGACCATCACATCTAAATATTATGGATACAAACATTCCAAATTAGCCACAGAGATTATGTGGAATGTATGTTTAAATAATATATTTTCCATTTATATTTCGGCTGTCAACATGTTTTGTTTATTACAGTTAATTTATGTAAACAAAACGTCAAGGCAGAACTCAAGACCATTTCAATTGTAACATTTTATAATTTAAAGTAAATTGATATAATCAAATATTTACCCACGCTCCTAGACCACAACTATGTGCCTATTACGATATAGGTACGTATACGTAGGCATCAATAAATCCCTTCATTCTAGGGTTGACTACAATAGATTCTAATAAAAGGTCCAACTAAACCTTTTTGATTAGATAATGGTACATGTTTTGAATACAATTATTAAAATTAGAATAAAATTAACATCACGAGTACCTAGAGAAGAGAGGTGCTCATGAATAATTTACGACATGAAGCATAAAAAAGTTTTAATTTTTATAGCATTTACGTGATGAACAGGAGTGTAGTTATAGAGGAGTATGTGTTAAAAGTTCCGTCGGTAGCCGTAAAAGTGAGCATCTGACGAGGAGATTACTTTCGGTAACCCTAGTCTCTGTGTCAACTGATAGCCCGGCTTTGCGGCACACCGACCGAACGAGCCGAGAATCCGTGCTCACTAATACTAGGGGAACAGAACACCGCCGAAAGTATGGAGTGCACATCACAAACACACAGTCACACACACAGCGAACAAAGCACAGAATCGATACGGGAGGCCGCCACCCCGCGTCCCATCGAGGGGATGAATTTAAATTATTCACAGCGGGTATAACTGCGTGCCGTCTTTAACAAACAAATTACGTATGCGCACCTAATAACGCGATACACGAGGCGCTCCGCACTCCGAGCTCGGCTTCTGGGCCACCGAGCTTTCAATTATAACTTGCTAGGATAAGCGACGCGGCTTGGATTTGTAATTACCTCCGACCGATGGCTGCTCCGAGCTCGGAATTCACTAATTAGTTCAACCATGTCGTAATTACGAGCTCTGTGAAATCGTAAACGGTATTAAAAGCGTTTACCTCACTCAGAAACACACAGCGTATATTGTTTAATTTTCTTAATTAGTCTGTGGAGTAATTTATTATCGTCTTGATCGTTATGTGTGAAGGATGGCTCTGCTCATTTAATAATGTATAATACAAGGAAAGTTCAAGGATAACTAATTGATTTAAATGCTAACACTCGGAGCTACTGCTTAATATAAACGTTTGCGATGATAAACGGCATTTTATCGGATAATAAAATCTCGATAAAACAGATGTCGTGACGTCTGCATCGTAATTAACTGTGTGAGGCTAGTGTTGGTCTGTTTAAGCAAAATAATACTGTAGAGCGTTAGTAGTTCACAAAGACCATTTATATACAACTAAACACGCAATATTTATTTATTGAATAAAAATATAAGACCAAGAAGTCACAAAGCGAAATGAAATACCAGCCATCGATTAAAGAAAAGGGAAATGTTCGCTTCAATCCCAATCATCTGCGCTAAACTCCGACACAAAGTAAGAAAGTAGGGAGCGTATAAAACGTCAAAAGAGATTGAATATCGATTATCGAGTCGACAGCAATCTCAAGCTCTCGCCGGCGAGGAGACGCGAGGAGGCGCGAGGAACGGAGGAGGCGCGGAGGGGCGCGGGCCACTTCCGACCACCCGTGACAATTTATGTTATTGGCACCGAGCTGCCGCCGGCCGCCGGTGATACGGGACCCTCACATGTAATTGTTAGTTGGGTACCGCAGGATATTGGGGAATTAAACGAGAGCGGTGATTGATTAACCACCGATAACGATTACGGATATTGCGGCGGCTAAATGAAAAATGAACGAGGGAAAAGGGGCGCCTCCATCATTTAATAAAGCAGAATCGGTTTAAAAAACAAACGTTGACATCGAAACGAAAGTGAGTCGAAATGCCCGTAATCGGAGCGCTTCGGTTGCAAATAAAACAAAACACGACGCACATGCACGCAGCACTCGTCCGTTTACAGATTAAGCTGGAAAATCAACAAATAAATATTTTAATCCGACCCAACAGCATTCTCGCATTTCCGGCGGCAAAAACTCGCTCACCACGACACATGGGCGAGAAAAAACCCGAGTTATTATCTTAAGTCGAACCCAACAGAAACCATTAGTAAACAACACGGGCACAAAAGAGGGCAAAATAGCGGCTTATAAAAAACGTAACAAAAAATCGGCTTTTGATCCCAAGCTCCCCTATATTTTGTTTGTGAAGGTTTTATTAGTCGACGAACTAGTCGATCCAATTTGTTCATACTGCTTTGAAATCGTGTAGTTTTATTTGGTTTATTAAAATTGTTTCTTCATTGTAAAATTTTGACACGAAAAAGGTCAACTGTAAAATTATCTAGCTGTACACAAGTTAATAGAGAAAACTGAGAATAAACAGACATTTGTAAAGTTGTTGTAAGCTACTCTATTTGCAGTGCTTTGCTCGTTTAGACGATAAATTGAAAACATTCTCCGTACGTTGTCATTATACACGTTGAACTCGACGTGTGGTGCGACAAATCGGTCGGTCGTGTCCGTCGCAGTGAAACTTTCCACCGAACAAAGAGAAGCGCAGGTAAACGCCAGCTGCGGATTACTGCCGTGACCGACAAAACAATCGACTCGATCCCGGATCCGGTCGACTAAATACGAAACGACTCCACAGCCGAGCCAACACGCTCTCCTACAACCAAAGTACCGTACAACGTACAACTCACTAAATGTCTTCATGACAATAAGACGGGGAATCTAAATAGAAGTGAGCGCAACCCTAACGTTACCGTCCTGATGACAGATTGAGTTTTATGTTAATTGAAGTAATAATAGGGGTCGTTCGACACGACTCAATATAGCAGCTGTCAATTGGCCAGCAAACATTTCGAGTGGAATAATATTCAGTTACTCTGTACTCAGCCAAATTGCAAAACCGTTAAATAAGTAACAGTAAACATAAACTGTGCACGCCGAGAACGGAGTGGAAGCGAGCGGAGCGTGAATCGTGATAACTTACAGATCGCTGCAATTAATGTTGAATCAATTTGCTTTGCAGAAGCGAATATTTATTATCGTTTCAATTGTTCATGACATAATAAACGAGGACGTAACAAACCGCAGCCGAGTATAATACGAAGCGGAAATAATAATGGCATTTGTTAGAGCGCGCTGTCGGCGCCGCGGGCCTTGCCCGGCCTCACATCCTAATTACGCCAATAATAATTACACAGTAGCCGCCGGCAGCTGGCGCACCGCTCCTCGCGCCCGCTGCCGTCTTCATCTATACCATTATGAACTTCCAATACAGACTAACACTTTATTGTCTACTCCTCATAGTTCTCGTTCAGGCTGGGAATTAATTTACTAATCACATACTTCCACGTATTAATGCCCCAGGCTTACGTATGTCGTAACCGAGATCAAAACGATTGTCTGCTGCCTCATATAGAGCAGACATAAAGTTTTACAACACAGCTATTTCTATGGCGTATCCTGCCGACACGATCACTGTGAACGAGTAAAATAATGATGGTTGCTGCGTTTATAGTAATTATTGCGATTCGTTCCACCGCGCTCCGCCGTCCTACGAGGGAGTTATGGCGAGGTACGATAGCCCATTTATTTTATCGCATCAATCAATTACTCTGTGTATAGGTTATTAAAATTTTAATTCACGGCTTCAAGTCATGGAGTTTGGCTGAAGCAATAACGCTTTTTTAAATGAATGATGATACGCCCGAAGCGGGTAACGCCATACATGCGTTCGATCGACGTTAAATAAAGTTGTTGAAGCGCAAAATTCAATGAAATTTATCACTCACGTCAGAGACGGTTCAATTTTGCAGATTCCACTCGATACATTATGCACTAGCGCCCGGCGTTGCTTTTTGGATATTCGCGTACAGGCAGATTTTATGTAACTTTGGGTTAAACAGTTCAGTCAGATGACAGTGTTTGTTTAATAAATACATATAAAATATGATGAGACTGGCCATAAGATAAGTGCTTTTCTGGTTATTTCCGTAAGTTATAGAAGCAAAGAACATAAAGCGTTGTACAATCAGTGGCACAAGACAGAAATTGATATTCCAATTGGCGTGACTTGCGGCACAAGCTCAAACATATTTATTTAATGTAAGCGGTGAGCTTGGCAGCCAGTTAGCAGTTAGTTTAGTGAGAACACTGATCAGCCGGCAATCAACATGTAAATTTATTCAGAGCGATCGGTATAATCGAGCGCTGCGGTGCTATTAACCTCATTTGTGACGACATATACATGTTAAATATCATGCTCCCCTGGTCACTTTGATAGAAATTATATTAATTTATCACATCGACCACGGCTATAAATTAATCCTGCTGATCTCTTTTTTATTGTGCATAATCATAGTTCTTCAAAATTGATTTTAATGGATATAAACAAAAAATGTATTGGAGTTGTTGATTAATTCTTCAATTTGGGTCAGTAACGCGCATTTTATTCCAGCGAGTGTTGGCGTACATGGAATCATAATATATGGCCAATCTCTTTGTCTCTTTGTAATAGTAAAAGGGAAACTGATGTTTTGACCGATTGGTGATTTTAAACTGGGGACTTATACACCAGTTATTTTGTACACAAAGATTGTATTGTTGACTAGTATTTATTAGAGCGTAATTATCTAAGTTTATACTCGTTACTTTAACTCGTCGAGTACCGGTTTTGCAGACACAATTATAGAACAATAGGTTGCGGTCACCGGTGACCGCAACCTGTGACCGCTTGGTATTTGACAGTTTAAATACATGTAAAAAATGAAGTGTAATCTGTTTTATGTTAATTTAAATCAAGCTATTAAATTATCACCATGTTTTGCCAACTTACATACAAAAATGTTATTTATAACATTTTATTTTATTAATTTTTTTATTGCGCTGTGGGATCGATTTTTTAAAATACTTAATTTTGTCTATAGACAATATTAATATTTTTTCTATTAAATAGGTAGTAGACTAGTAGTTATTGTGTAGCACACAATAACTACTAGTCTACATAATTTAATGGTTAAAAAAGAAATGACGAACGAACTAGAATAGCGTTCTGTTGCTCAGCATTTATATCTTATAAAGGTTTTTTTGTACAAAGTTGATCTTTCACATCATTAAACGTTTACAATTATATCAATCGACATGAATTTTAATAGGGGAACGATATGAAACGCGTTTTGTCAGTTTAAAAGGCGCATTACTGCAGCGAACGCGCTTGAACCAAACGAATTGAAAATTATTGACGAGGGTATCACCCCTCATCTGAGGTTCGGTCACAATAATACTGTATTATACGACAGTTAAGTGGCAACACCAGACAATGGTCAGGGTAACCCTAGGCAAATAAAGAGGATTCACTCAACTTTCAACTCTCACGTAACGGAATTAATACCATTACCGTGTGAAACGAATCGAGAATACACATACCAATTAAACGATTGTCTTTCACTGTTTCATATAATTTTAAAATCCGTTGAAAACCATTTATCGTTCAACAAAAACACTTCAAAACTATTCCAATACAACATCGGAGCTTTATAAGTAAGATTTCAAAAGAAATTCAACGCCTCTCAGTTTTGCGTCAAGTTTGTGTTGTAAGCCATCATATTTTTAATAAGACTAAGTGGATTAAATCTTTGAACATTGTAAGACTGGAGTAAAGACTTCAAAATTGATATCTCGTCTTTAATTATCACGCTGACAAAGTTTCCCAGTTAGGGGGCGAACGTTAAATTGATTCCACGGGCACTTTAGAAATTTTTAGAGCTCCGACAGTGATTAATGAATGGAATTTTAGAGACTGCGATGTGTTCGCAACCCTCCAGCGAATAATAACAAGAAAAGCGAAAGGGAGCGAGTCCCTTCATCTTAGATTCACCCCATACATTTATGCGACGCAGTAATCTTGCTTGAGCCATAAAATATTGCGGACGCGGTATTGCTCAAGCAGCTGTCGTTGATAAACTTTAATGTAACAAACTAACCATAATTTGATGTGGTTGAGCGTGATGAGTTCATACGAGACGCGTGGTTTGCATAAACCTTTGGCAATACCCCGGAGTCACGTCGCCATGATTAATGATGCGTGTCGTGCATTCGCTTAAGCATTGTGAAAGATGTTCATTGCATGCAGGTGCACAAGCCGACGAGGATTCTTCATTGGAGGTATTTTATTAACGGAGTAATTTTACTATTTTATTGGAGGCAGGGAAAGCGGCCGGTGATTACGAAGAGTTAACGAGCCGATACCCATTACTTATACCGTTCTGTATGTGTAGCGCGCACGACGACTTGCAACATTAACTCCTTGATACTTGTGTAAAGACCACCGCCGGGCTAACTTTGCAGTTCTATAATCGCTTTATAGTCATAGACACGTATTCTTAATATATTAATTCAGAACATGCTGTTGTTAAGAGATTTTAATCTTTAATCGAGTATGTTCACATAACAAGTGAACAATTCCTGTTTATGTAACAAAACAATCTCGAATGCAGATCAAATTATACAATGTACATTTCTAGAGGTAGATTCAAGTGTCGGTAGATTGGTACTGTATAATTTGGCTTCAGCAATTCTGCATCGAAGATACACAGCCTTATTTGCCACGGAGCCCACAATCGCATTAATTTGTGGAGTGCAGCGGGTATTGTGACGTCGGCGGGGCGCGGGGCGGGGGCGGCCCGCTCGGGGTGATTTAATGAACCGATGCGGCAGGCGACAGGCCCGGATTACACCCCACGACCGTTTGCACTCAATCAAGCTCGCAAACAGCCCTAAGCCCGGACAATTAAATACACTGTTCCGAAACAATCGGATACACATACGACAAGAGCAATCGGACGATTAGCGCACGATTATCGTTATCAACGACGATGGGTGATCGATAGATTACGAATGTCTAAACTTCTCAGTTATTATGATGGTTACATTATTTTGCAAACAGTTAACGCATTGTTTTAATTCAATAATTATTTTAATTTGTACAAACCCAAGATGGAAACATCTCTAAATACTTTTCCCAAAGAGCTGATGTCATTCAAACGATTAACTAAAGATGAGTTTGTGTACCTGCTTTGGTCATGATTCATTAAATTGTTATGCAAAATAATGAGTTGAACTGCGCCAACATCCAACAAAGAGGCTTCAAATAAGCTTTACAGGAAATGAATCGTGTCTTAGCAAAATGCACGAACAACTTTAGCGGACTACCTTGCAACCGCAATAATGTTTAGCGTGGGACAATACCAGCTGCTTGTGAACTATAACAAAGCCTGTGGAAGGGTGAACACGGACACATTGGACACGCGTAGGTGTAGGCGGTGTAGCTTAGCTTACCCGGTTTGGGCTCGATGCACGTAAGCTGTCAATTTATTGTAAATTGTAATCGACAAAATATGGGGCCCATCTATGAAAATTACCGCCAAGTTTGATGGGACATTGGTAAAAACTTAATAAAATTAAACAATAGTAACTACTAATACATTTTACTCTTTTGAAGAGAAGTCGATGAAGACATCACAAGTCAAAAGAGTCTTTCTTTCTTTCTTTCTAAAAAGACCAATAAAAGAGTGCAACAATGCTCAGTTGATGTGGCTAATTTGAGCAGTTCAATTCTGGTTTTTAGCCACTGGTGCATCAGACGTTCTAATATGGGCATTTACGCTTATTATAACGGTACAGCCAACTACTTGGATATGATTAAATTTAAATTAGTAAGTACCTTAGGTTCAGTTTTTTGTTTCTTGGTTGGCGGCTGCGAACTGTGTGTTTCTTGCCGCGAGTCGTCAGGTTCAGGTTTGGAAGGTGTCGAGGGTGCATGCGGCGCATGCGAGGTATGATGTGTGTGCGGCGGGAGTTGCGCGGGCGCCGGCGCCGGAGGCGGCGCGGGCGTGGGCGCCGTAGGCGCTGGGGGCGCCGGCGTGGGGGGCTTATTCTCTAGTCGTGGCGCGGGCGCGGGCCGCGGCTCCGGCTTAGCGGCAGGCGCGGCGTGCTGCGCGTGGGGGGCGTGGGGCGCGTGCTGCGCGGGCGCGGGCAGGGCAGCCGGGTGCGCCGGCGCCGGCGCGGGCGGCCCAGGCGCGTTGGGCGGCGGTGGCACGCGGGCCACGCCATTCACATCGTGCGGTGGATGAGGGTGGTGGTGCTTGTCTCGCGCCTTATCTCTCCGGTGCCCCCCAGAGCCGCGTTTGGCGGCGGCGGGCGGCGCGGCTTGCGCGGGCGCCGACGCCTTCGGTTCGCCGTTCATTTCGTTTGATTTAACGATTTCGTGCTTGGCTTCGGAACTTTTAGTGCCAGGCTTCGTGCGCTTGATCTTCATCTTGAGCGCGGTGCGCTGTGCGTCGGGTTCGGCGCGCGCCGCCATGCCGCCCGCCTCGTCTGTCTTCTCTATGTCGGCATCGAGGTCTATGATGAGGTCGCCGATGCCGATGTCCCACTCGTTGTCATCGTACTCGAAGTTGGCGGGGTGCGCGTGGGGCGCGGGGCGAGCTCCGCCGGCCGGCGCGCCCTCCCTCATTGGCGCCGCCATGCGCGCCGGCTGCCCGCGCCCGCCCCCCGCTGCCCCGCACACGCACACACCATTGTAGCCCTGCAACAATTATCTCATCTCATCTACTCTTCGACAACAAGTGTTTCATTAGATGAGGGCCATCCTAACAGTGTTAAACATCGCGATGGCGATCGCGACTGGATTGCTCAGGTAGACTGAGTAAGAGAATGTCTATTATGTGAGCCGGAAAATAGATACAAAATACTATAATAGAATTTAATAAAAATCGTTTTATTCATACGAAATATAATAACTTGATAACAGATCTATGGATGGATAACATTTCAGTTGATATACGTAATACTTAGAAATGGAGATTTATTTTCGCGATAGATATTGATCATGGGCTCGACGGAATGATTAATTAATTTTTTATCGACGTAAGCCTCACAGTGCTCGGTGCGACGTGGAAGATGAAATTTAAATAACAGCACGGCGAGCTCACCGGCTCCGTGGCTATAAAAATTAATACAGCGCCGTAAAAACCACTTAAATGAACATGTCCATTTAAAATTATTCCTTTATAGAAATTTCATATCGTACGAAGTTATAACCAATTCAAAGGGGCAATAATCGTAAAATAGTCATAAAACAGCGTAGATAAGCCCGGTTACTCTCACAAAGCGTAACATAAACCCGGGCTAGGTGCGTACTTAGTGCCACAGCTATGCGTATTTATTGCAATTTACAACTGTGAGCATTAGATTAATAGAAGATGCAAACTGGCACGGGATTAGCGTTTGCACGCCGGTTATGACTAAAACATTTCAAATTTACGCAAATCCCTGACGCTTAAACTCACTAGTTTATGACGAGAATTTTAAAAGCTAAACAAAATGTACGAACATTTCGTGCCAGCGTGCCATTTAGAAATCCATTATCGTGTTATCTATAGAACTGGGACTGTTTTATTTTATCACACACCCTTCTAACACCGAGACTCGAAATGTTATGGTTCGCCATGACTGCCATGACAAATACACTACACGACACCGACCATAATTATGTGCGAGTTCTGTTTCGCATAACGAGGCGACGACGTCACTCCCGATCCCGACTAAATACTACTTATCCGTGTTAAACATTCCTGTATACAAATCCCTTCACTAATTCAATCAATAAATCTTCAATTTAACTGCAGTTACTGAGAGCTACTATTCAGCAATACTCAATTTGATAATTGCTATAAATTATGATGTCTATATAAACAACGTCTTTGATTAACCGTATACATAAATGTAACATAATTTAAATGGCTTTAAACATGGCTCGCTTTATGACCGAATAGACCAGTTTCTAATTTAATAGGAAAACAGCGCAATAGGGGTGTTATAACACTAGGGTTGACTACTACTTATCAAACTGTACTGATTAGATTATACAATATTACCAGATAATGCAGTCATTTTGATTGATGAACGTGGCATATTAGGTTCTGAAGTAAATATTGCCTATCGATATAAAGTACTACTTATACTACATATACCTATGAAAACACATTCTGAAAACAAAGAATCAATGAAGTGAACAGTTTTATAGCTGTACTTTTCTATTACGTTACCAGAATAGCATGAAAACTAGAATAAGTAAAATGTAGAAATAACACACAAGATTTCCTTTCTAACATTTTTTCTCGACGGTATCGCTATGTCCCCAAGCACTTTTCGAAAGTTCTAAGTAGTGTGGAAAACTTTGTGTATGGCAGGCAACCCTACATAGACCGGGCAGTTTATAGCGATGGCGACGATGCCGGCTTTACTGCGCCCTTTTGATAACTCCTCGTAACTTTTTTATGACGCGCGTGCTTATGCGAGCCTGGTACAAACGCTTCAGCATTTACTCGAGAAGTACCCTGCTTGTATATGAAAAACATGCTTAGGGTGAAAATATCTTAAGAATATAGAAACTTATTCAGTAAATATTAATGTACGTTTATTACTCCTTCAAGGAAGAATGAATTTTATTGTGTAATGGTTAGGACTAAAAATGCAAATTGTTGTTGCTTCACTAAAACCTGCGAACATCACAATGTCATTGTTGTCATTGAAATCTCAGGTCTACAAAACAAAGTAGAACAAAATATATTGTCTAAACGATAAAGCGAATGACTCACGCACGCTCGACATAATGCCAGTGGAATCTCTAGTCTATTTATTTGTACTCCTTAACTTATTGAAATAGTATTTCGATTATTGTATCCCAACCTAGTGGCTTCTAGCAAATTTAGATTAGTTGGAGAGGTTAACAACAGTATTAGTTACGGCCCTTTATAGAACTCTTAAGTTACTAGATCCTCAGGGAGTAATGGAGGTAACTCTGACTTAAGATCTGTGATTTATCGCGACATTCGTACAGGAATTAGTCTCCTCATTCCTGCACAAACTATAAGCTATACTTGAATGACTTCATTATTTGACCTATTTAAAAATAAACAGTTATGCTCGACAATTGTATGGATTCCTAGTATTCACAGTTGTTACTCAGTATTATGTTTTCAATAACACATAAAGTATGCAAAACAGGCAGCAAAAACGAAATATCTTGACGGTTCCAAGTACCAATATCTTTCATCCCTTTTTACAATGAAATACGCTATGAATGTGCAAATAATAAGCACTTTAATCGTTACTATCTCATTTAAAACACGTTTTAAAGGGTAAGCACGGGTCCCAGGACATAAAAGCGAAGCAATTTGTGCTGCAAGTAACGCTTGCAATTTACTTAATATCCAAACCAATTAGACTGGTACTTAATTAGCGGTTCCAGACGTGAACTTTAATACATATTTGTTCATTCTTGGAATCGAACACACTTGCCTTACATGTGTCATCCTTTTAATAGGGAAGGACTGTATTATCTTAAGAAGGTATCTATTTATTTCAACTAGACCTTTACGAGGATAGAATTGACCACAAGGGTTTTAAACTTGCAAAAATGCGGTTTAATAACAAGCACACAGAACAATGGAGATAAAATAAAAGTGTGGATATTTTTGGCGCATTTCTCTCCAATGAGACTGTATTTTTCGGATTCCAGTCGCGGGAGACTCTCAACAAGTTTCCCCTCGTCCATAAGCGTTGAAAAGCGATTCGTGGGGAAATGTGGACCCCGCATACCTTCCGTAACGCCGGCAGCGATATTGTGCGATGAGGTTGAACAAAGAACTTTACGAACCAAATTGAATACAAATAATCCGCTTACCATCCAATAATCTGTTTATAAATATTACATTAATATTCTTGTTTATTAAGATCGCAAAATCTAATTTAAAACAGGACACGGCTGGGAATTTGAAAGGTGAAGCATTTAAGTTATTATACGCCGAAAATAATCGTGAAACGAGTTTCAATCAAAATATAGCTTTTGAAACGTTTTATAAGATGATTTTAATAGATCTTGTCTGATAGAGAACCAGTCTGCGTCTGAGAATGGTTATAAAAGACAGAATAAAAATTTAAACATATACATATTCTGTGATTAATCAAAAACGAATGATATTCATATCTTATATGAGAAACCTTTAGTTCTTTATTATCTTTTCATAAAATTGAAAAATGTATTGTTTTAAATTATTTGGTCCTTCATTTCATTTCCATAACAATTTAAATGACTATGTAAATTAAAACGGAATCCTCGTGAATAACAATAGGATATTCAATTTAATTACTAGCGACTATTGTGATAATCTTTTTGTTCAATAAATAATATATACGTACATGATAATATATAAAATTATTTCTCACTGCTATTTCTGCGGCGACCCTTAACAACACATAATTAAAAGCAATTGAATTACTACTAGTTGGGATGCTTAATTAAGCAACTAAATTAATTGCTCGTAGACTATAAATTTACAGTTTAACTAACATCATGACCTTTCTTTTTTGTACTAAGACTTGAAACGAAATTACTATGAATAAGAAACTAGGTACTTCAATAAAAATAAAGTAAATACGAAGTTCCTTATTTTTTACTACCGTTTATTATTCACTAGGTAGTTAATTGGCTTGCTACATAAGTCGCCAGTAAATAAGTGCCAATATTAAAGATTACCAATTCTACTGAAATAGGTACTAGGGCTTCATGAAGTACTAGAAGGTATTGCGGAGCGGAAATATCTCTCTGTGTAGTTTACTCGTTTACGCCAATATATAGTGTGTAAGCGTATCGTGAGTACTATGAACATAGTTTACTGGGTAGGTTTGTATAATCATTTTAATAGTACTGTAACTATTACGCTGCCCCTGAAAATAATTACTTACAATCGTAGTAATTCTTGTAGCAGATTAATAATAGATTACAAAAACCAAGCCGAGACTAAACAAAAATCAAATAAAACGATAACAGCTAAAATGAAAAAGAGTTGAATGAAAGGAATTCCAAACAAACAATAATCACTCTGTAACTGATTACAAGTCATAAATAAACCTATTTCAGTATAATTATAAACGTCAACTTAAATTAAGAGAATGTTTTCAAAGGAAAGAGATGAATTGCTCAGTGGTAGATAAATCGCGACGGATTCCATTATACTCCAGCCGTATGTTTGTCAATAGGGCGGCTGATTGGGAGCTCCTCGACGCGCTGCGAGCCTGGTACGCTCGGGTGATTTACCGACCCGCCGCGCTACTTGGCGCGCTGCCCGAGCATCGAACCCGGACCAGAGGTGCACTTTACCCGGAGAAAAATTGCTTGTTGGGCAGAAATACGCTGCAATATAACCGGCATTAGTTTATTTGTTTTGAATGAAACCAAAAACGTTAGCAAGCAACATTGTTACGGTCTATCCGCAAACCCGTAAATAGCGCGGGAAAATATTCATGTACCAAAAGGTTATTTGAGGAAAATGAATGAATAAAAAGGTCTCCTACAATATAACCCCTTGTTATCTAAGAATGGATCGGGTAATAATATTATGTGTGCTTCTATCAAAACGTACGATCCAATTGTTCTACCAACTACCTACGTAGTTAGTTATTTAAACATTGTAAACACATTCTGCCTCTTTAGCCTCGTTGCCTCGTTGGCCGAGTAGTCGCAAGTGCGACTGCCGGGCAAGGGGTCTCGGGTTCGATTCCCGGGTCGGGCAAAGTATTACTGGGTTTTTTAAAATTCTCAGTAGTAGCACGGAGTCCGGAAATGTGCCCGGTATATGGCAATAGGCTCACCCTCTATTACATGGGACTCATAACAACTAGTGAAAAGTGGGTGTTACATTGTACTGTGGTAGAATGTGCACCTCTGCCTACCCCTTCGGGGATAAAAGGCGTGATGTTATGTATGTATGTATGTAAATACATATTGTACATTGCTTAGTTATGTTTTACGCAAAACGTAATAGAAAAGTCTGTTTGAATAAGTAATAAAATAGCCAGTAGTAGAATTCGACCCTAAAATGTTTTGACAAGAGTTATTCTTACGTCCCGGTTATTAATTAATGTAATAGGTGACTACAGACCTAGTTACTCGTAACATTAATCTAACATGCAAATAAGTAATTTGTAGTTTGAATTTAATCTACATTCATGAATAATAACACACCGCTTGATCATAATTACCTTTTAGCTTATAGATTAAAGATGTAAATTCGCCACTGGAATAATATCATGGCGATAATTTTACTCCACGACTTATTACTTTATTATCTATGCTTGCTACTAAGTGCACATAATTGCTACTACAATTTACGAAATTACCCTTAAACATATTAAATCGGTTTTCGTGACAAACGACTATCTACTGAGTACAAGGGCGACATTCTTGAATACATAAACAATGAAGCGAATAAAAACGCCACAATAAACTATAGAAATATAACGGAATGAATATCATTCACATTACACCAAGTACCTACGTTAATAAAACTAAACCAATTGTTATTTTATTATTGGAATAATGTAAGTAAAGAATTATATAAACGTAAGGAAAGAATTATGAACAAACTGGGAACACGATTTGTTGGCAACGAGCTCGATGTCCATTCACCGAATTAAGGACTATAAATCTACGGGACAAAATGGAGTAGTTCGTATGAATTAAAAAGTGACACCACACCAGTAGCATCCCTGGTGTTGTCACACGACGTGGAATAACAGTACTCGAGTTAATCCGACATGAATCATGGTGTGGTACATTAATGTCGCTCATGTAGGGTTACCGCAACTCAACATCATACAATGGGAATAACAGATATCTCGTTTACCAACATTCAATTCAATAGAGCTAATATTATAAAACTTCTCTTGTCTAATTATAAACACTTAAAGATCTCAAAGTTCCTACTTTCCCAAGGTTTCAGTTCGATAGTAAAATATAAAAAGAATGTCTGGAATCCCGTAAAAAAGTTAATCCGTAAAATTAGTTTTATTCCGATCAAGCAGTGGATTTACTTTTTATTTTATACAAAAAAGAGATCACGTGCTAACGGCAAGATTTATTTACCTCTAATATTAAAATTCAAAACGGCGACCTTAACTATTTGAGAGTATTTAAGAAGGAATGTTCTTTCATAAAAGAGCTGTAAAAAGAAAATAATCTTATCTGTGTGAAGGCTATTTTATTAATCATTTATTGTCATCCATTTTATTTGTAGGCTTAGTTCTAAGAAGATTTAAGCAGCCCTATCGCTTAGAGATAATCTCACGACCAAGCCTAATGGCGTAACTATTCGTACACAAGCAAAATTGTTGCGCGTCTAAATTGCAGTGGTTTATACGAAGCAATAATGAGTGGCGGTAATGGTCCCCTGTGCATCATCGTGTTAAACATTTTGAGCGGTAATGATAATATTAAAGCGTGAGTACATTGGCCGCCGAGCGGGTCGTGAGGCTCGCGTTCACAACACATTTGACAGAACACGACACAGTTCGAAATAATAACCAACTCCGCTGATACAGAGACATCAAAAAATTGATGCTACAATTATTTTCATCGTGTATGCAGACATTATTTATCATTAAATTCAATGAATATAACATAATCTCATTTGAGATTGTGATACTTCATAAACCAGTGAGCTAGTAATTCATATTTAAAATTACGTTAAACGTTAGAAGAAAACTTTAATCGTATTTCAATTAATCGAGACAGATATTCAATTAGTCTAACTGACTCTTAATATTGAATGAACACTGTTTTGTTTTATCGCAGCTTAAAACATAATGGTTTTATGGGCATTACGTTACTGATCAAAAGATCTCCATAATTAGAAGCTAAGTCTTTATTACAACGGGAAAATAACGGCACAAGTTTGAAATAGGAACACGAAATAACATTTTTAATGTTGGCAATTCATTAAAATGTCTTTCGATCACTCAACAAAAATATGTTGACAAACGAAATGAAACTATGCCAAGAAGTAAGAGAGATGAAAATAAAATAATAACTTTTACATTACCTAATTATGTTGCCAGTTACATAAATAGACAGCCTTTCTTTTTTTTACAACTACGAGTCCGATTAGGGGTTCAATGGAAAAAAAATATCAGCTCCAACTGCCATCGTTAGCATAACAGTCTATACTCGTGCTAATCATGTTTTCCTGGTAACTCAGTACGTGGTTTTTTGTACGGTACAACGTTATTTTAACCGCAAATATTTTATTGAGAATCTCATGCAGTTAAGTATTTACCTGTTTATTCATTAATTCATTGTGTTAAATAGGTACGTATATATTAGTAATCGAATTCTTGCGTTATTAGTGAAGAATTTGGATGTTGTTGGACATGAGTTTTGCCAATTTCAATGACAAGAATGTTGCTAGCTAGATGATAAATTGCAGCTGTCATTTGAAATCTATTGTTGACACAGACAGCTATCGGCTTGCCCCAGCAACCGAACTTTACAACACAGATGGTTTTTATTTTTAAATTGAAACGCTTTGAATAAATGTCACGAGTTAACTGAATTTGTATGCAAAATTCAATGTAATCTATATATATAAGAAAGTCGTGTTAGTTACACTATTTATAACTCAAGAACGCCTCAATCGATTTAGATGAAAATTGGCAGGGAGGTAGCTTAGAACCAGGAGACGGACATAGGACACTTTTTATAGAATACTTTTTTTTACTTTTTACCGAAAATCACGAACGGTAACGGGGGGAAAATGGGATTGCGCGTACGAAGTCGCGGGCAGAAGCTAGTTTTACATAAAAATGTGATAATGTTCGTTTATTAATAAATAAAGAATAGAACAGAACATATCGCAAAACTATTTGAATTAATTAATTAAACTGTTTTTCAGAACGTGCTAATGATTCGTATTATAGCATCAATATCTTTATTATTACCAAAGAAATCTTAACTCCCCACAAAATACAAAATGGTCAGTAACTGTTACTTAATTAACTAATAATTTGTAGTAGGTATTTTGACTGCTATTATTTGCTCAATCTTTTTCGCACGGATTATTATTTGTTCCGAAAACAAGGACGTGTTTTATTTACCTAATTCTATTTTTCGTTTGAAATATAATAAGCTATATCTAATAGCCATTCTCAATATCTATTGTTGGTTTAGGTTACTAGAAATGGATACTTATCGAAATATATTATTAACGTAACAGGTATAAAATACTAGTAGCAGGTATAAGTATCTACTATATTTCCAATTACAGTGGCATTAAGTGACGTAATGTGTACCTCTGCCCACCCCTTCGAGTATAAAAGGCGTGATTTTATGTTATATTTCCAGGGATAGCACTAGAGTACATGACACAAATTATATTTTTTTCTAAGATAAATAATTTCCGCAATTAACTACAATACCATCAAAAAGAATGTAAACAATCGAATAGTAATAATATTATTTTATCTAATAAGGTACAACAAACTAAAACACAATTAGGGGAAAATAAGTACAAGTACCTATATTAGGTATTAAATAAACAATTTGTAAAATACCCAACCAAATTGCTCTTATTGTATCAACTAATTAAAACAGGAAAAGCTGCGAACACCCGTACCATGTGTAGAGATAACCTATCAGAAGGAAATATGTACTATAAAACATAATAAATACTACTTCAAACTACAAGTACTTCATAAAAGAGTATTTGTTCTTATCACGTTATCGCGTCGTTATTTACTCAACGTACTTGGAACATAAAAAAACAAACTGAGTGACACGGCACAGATTATAAAATGAATGATGAGCTACGCAGCTACGCAAACAACACCTACAGATTGTCACTGCACATTGAAAACTATTCACATGAATTTTATTCAAAAATCGAATCTGAGAAGTAATAAATTATACCCATCCCTTTCTTTTCATACACTTTTGAAGAAATATAAAAGAGAAAGCGCTATGTTGAGATAACCCGCCCCAGCCTTGCCTACTTCTTTTTCTAAAGGTACGTAAATTGATTCAGATGGATTGAATCCGTCACCTTTTAAGCTGACACTTAAATAAAAGTCAGGTATTCAAAGAGCCCAAATAAAAAACACGCTTAAAAGCTCAAAAATATCGCCTTAACGTCAGATATTTGTGAAGTCGTAATCCTTTTATTTATAACGCTCATATTTTTACTGAAAAATAACTGTCAACCGCTGTTTATTACGAATGGTAATGTTCTACGGAGTATTATTGAAATGTAATATTTCATTGAATGACATTATGGTATCTACTATTAGCCATAAGGTCGCAATTCCACTATCGTGTTTATCATCAAACATAATGATGCTGTCATATCTGTCAAAATACTTGACATAACATTGTCTTTATACTTATGACATATGGATCGTTTAGTATTACAATTTCGTACAAACCAACATTTCTAAGAATCAAAGTAACTATTACATTAGTATTTTCAAATAACTAGCAGAATAGTAATTCCGAATAGAAATAACAGTATAGCCTTGCGAAGGTAATAAGTACGTATAATATAACAGTTATAAATAAATAAAGAGATAAAACTAAAGCTCGTAATTACTTTTATGACAAGTGAATAGGTTTATAAATCATTGCTTCATCGACTCCCACATAATAGTAAGCGTAACAGTATCTAGAAGCTGCGGCGACACCACTAATGTTCCATTGTGATTCGAAAGATATTTATGAACGATAACATCAGCTAATACCGAGCCCATTCGATTTATAATCGAATCCATTAACTAGTAATTGATTAAAACACTCATATAACTTGATATCTATCGAGTTGGAATTTTCAATTGAGTATTCAAATATTTTATAAATCGTAGACTGATTCGGGGCTCGCCTTGGCCTCACACAAATCTTTGCTGTTTTTTGTTCGAATCGATTAGATCATTCGAGCTGAACTCGAATGGCTCTTAATCAAGTCTCTGCAGAATACACGTAGCGAATTACTCGACTTAGGGCACGTAGTTGTGTAGAGGTTATCTTAAATTTAATTCGTTCTACCAGCAAACAAGAAAAAAGTTTCGAACTAAAATTTCCCTGGAGAAACAATTTTCAAACTCAGACAGTATTAAGACCGCTACACACGTAGGTACTACCTAACTACAAGCTCGACAAGTTGTACCGGTTGTACGAACGATCATTTTGCTCCAGCTTTATAATCTTGAACAAACTAAACCCTAAGTCTGGATTTGACATATGACTGAAATATATACACCTCAGAAGTGTTTGTAATTCACGAACAAGCATGACTACAATGAACAATAAACTTCCTTTTTCATACCTTAGTCCTTTTGTCTTAGTCAGTTCTCTGCAAATATTAACATTCCGTAAGTATCTTTGCAGTTTGAATTACACATTCAATTTTAAATTGTAATTGAACAGATTTCTTTAACGTTAATTAAGTAAAATGAGTACAAGATAAATAATACTTCGAATGTGATTCCATGGAAACTGAATTCACGAATACCTCGTGTAATTTGAGACATTCCCAGCCGCCATTGCATTCACAATGAATACCCGATTGTGTTACGTAGTTCAGTTCCACTCCACCATTGCTGAAACGGAATATTTCCGTTTGCAAAACGAATTTTGATGAATTCGCTTGCGGTAACCGACAATCAAACTATTAGTAATACACGTCTTGCTTACTGTACTGTAATGCTAATATCTTTTTATTATTTTTTATGCGTAATCGGTTATTTTTACTGTCTTGCGACAGCATGTGGGTAAGCAACAGGCACGATGTGTAAGTTCGAATATGAATGTAAACGCAGTATGAAAAGAATGCTTACTCATGTTCTCATTTCAAAATTAACACCAAAAAAGTTAGTCATTAGACATACCTACTTGTTTTGATGGTTCAAATTATGGACTTTACGTTCAAATTACCTATCAATTTGATGATTTTGTAAGAAAATATTCAAGTCTTTAAGCTCTTGAGTGATTAGATTATTTTCCTGTTATGAGTACATAAGTACCTATTTGTCATTATCTATTATAGGTATTTACAGTTTGAATTTATATTTAATCAATAGCTATTAAAGGATAATAAAGATAATATAGAAGGAATCTATAATTAATTTATTCGTAAATATTATAATTTTATTTACAGATGGACAGCTAATAAATATAACTTGCGTAGTAAAACAAATACTACATCAAACACGAGATATTTTCTAAGTATTTCTTTATAAAAAGTGTAATGTATACTACCTAACTAATGACGTGTAGGGTAAAACTAAACATACCTACATAATTTAATTCAAAAACAGACATTGTTATGTCATGTTGAATACATACAAATTTATGAAGGCAGAATTATTGTAAAAACTTTGTCAAATGCGTGTCTAAGGAATATTTTATAGGCATTCTCTAGATTTTATTACAAAGCCGAGTATTTTTCAAAGTATTTACCAATAACAGTATTAGAATAACAGTTACTTTTTAGTTTGTGTGTGAGCAGCCCTATTATGATCAATTCTACGACTATTGTTCGTTTTTCTCATCGTATTTATTTAGGGTTTCACATCATACATTTTTCGTGCATTGTATTTTCAATACATTCAATACGATTTACTATGTCTAGTCTATTTGATACTGGAGTACTTACCTATTGAAGTCTAGATACTAATGTTTTCTAAAGTCACCAATAGGATCATTTGTAAATGATAAATTGTACATATATTTAACATTATGCGAATATTGGCCAAACATAACAAAGGATACAATATACGAACTCCTACACAAAATAAATAAGCTCGCATGTATCATATTAGTTACGTAAAACAAAAATATTTAACTACATTCTTAAACTGCGCCCGTAAAAACTGAGTCATCGAAATTCTATTTCCATTAACAGCTTATCATTGAGACGATAACAATCAACAAAATTAAGTAATTATGTTACCTTTTTACAAGTTTTAGACACAATCAAAGATTCCGACAACGAAAAGAAACGAAACAATTTGTAACACAGAACAAATTAGCGTAGAAACCATAGATTAAAAAAAGTAAAATTGACAAAAAACAATTTTAGGCGTCTATTTTGTCTGTGGTACTTTTCCATTTCAATAAGATGTACTGGCAACTGGCCCTTTCACGTCGGCATACACTAAACCATAATGGGCTCCGACCCTCCTTGATGTCTCAAAAATAAACAAAAGGGTCCGCTGTTGACGTCCTGGCGACGAAGTTTTTATAAGTAAGCTTTTTATGTACAAGTTTTATTAGCTTCTGGGTTTAAAACACCTACGGGAGACGATGTCAAATATTTGTATTGTCATGTATCCATTTATGAATGTGACGTCTTAACTTTAATGTTGAGCTGATGATGAATGGGAATTAAAAAGGCAAAAACAAAGTGTATTTTTTATACTCAAAAGGCACTGTTTCACAAATGGAACCATTTAAAAAAAAGTTGCACTTTGACACTGACAGCGCCTTTGTTTCGAAGTGGTTTTACGATTCCGTTATTCAAGGATAGGTAGGTATCTTCAGTAGGTACTTACCTACTCACTTACTGTTTTACTACTGACGTGTCTATGACTGTATCACTATACCTACCTCAAAAGTGCATTAAAATGTCGTCAGTTATTCATTTTTAGCTAGCTAACAAGATAATAAAAAAAAGATCCAGGTAGTATTTTCTTTGCGTAAATGCACATTGGCAGGTATACATTACACATAGGCACCTAGGTACTTATTTAATCCGCATGTGATCCAGTACTAATTATCGCGATAAGTTGTTCTAGTTATTTGTGTCAATTCAGTAAATCGGTTTAAAGCTGGTATATCCAATTAGCTTCGAGGAGTTTAATTAGGATTTCTCGACCTTGTTCTAGCCTATAAGAAGCGACCATTGCCAGTAAAAGAACAAAAAATGTCTTATTTTTACTTCGAAAAACCTTTATTTTGTTTTGTAAACTTACATACTCGATTAGATTAGTGTAATCTAAATGGTAATTGGATAATTACCGATCCTACATTCCTATCTACTTAAGTGACGATAATTAGGTTAAGTGTAGCTTGGTACTATGTACGCACCTTTATACAAAGTAATTTATAATTTGTCAGAAGTTTACAAGTTAAAAACTCATTTAGGGCGTGTAATAAGGTGTGCCTCGACTGTGAACCGTCTTCAAAGCTTTACTGCCAAGTGCGAAAATGGGTTACACCTAGGACTCAACGACAGCACAGATTATAAACTTGGTAACTGAATATCGCTGTTTACTTTAAACGTTTAGACGATAACAAGCAGGATGTCGCGATAGATATCTTCCAACCTTATGTGTTGGTAGGTAGTTAATGCCGATAAACGGTAAAGAAAGACATTATTACCGAGCTACAAGTACCCAAGTACCTAACTAAATTATCAACGTTGACAAGTCAATACCTTCCTACTTGTTACAGTACATTAAATACTTGTATCTAAGTAGCTATAAATAGATACTTCAAACTTAATAAGAACAAAGCTATCATTTACCAAGCGGTTAAAAGATTAATGAATAATTTGTTACAATCTACCTACGTTATCTCCACAACTATGCAACAGATACACTGTGCAAATAAAACAAGTAATTATTACAATACATTAACTTTCAACAAATAAACTAAGTAAAGACTTGCGAGTTATCGCAGTTATTAACTGAACAAATAAAGATGACATAGTGTAATATCTCACCGTTCCCGAGTTGGTCTATCGATGACTCTTGATGGCAATCCAAAAAAGACACAATCCATTCAACACTTTGATGCACTATAGTTACACTAACACTACGCTAGGTACCGGCACGATCTCAATGCACTATCACTAGACACGCTGGCATCCCGGTAGCAATCCTTGCTAGCTGGCGGCCTCCGAGCTCGACACACCTACGGAGAGACAAAGGAAGCTATCAGCACACTGCACACCAAAACATCAATTTTGTAGGCACCCGATACACCGAATGGAGTATAAGCGACGCTATCGTGCGACGACAAACAGACGGGCGTCGTAACCGCACGCCACACGAATACTGACTTGGGCAGGCAGCGGCGACCGCGCGCTCGACTGCGGAATTCAAGTCGTAATGTGTACAACGCGCGGCTACAATCATTTCACACTCCACTAAGTGGAAGAGTAAAGTGTAAAATCACACGCAAATACTAACACGTATATTTACACCCTTAACGATGACAACATTCTCCAAGTTTAATCTCTTTAAAAGACTGTTTTCACCGCCACATTCCGTGCTATCGACCAAGAGGCATTGAAATTGAAGTGCGAGAAACGCGCTCGTAAAGTTTCCTTATAAAGAATGTGATGAACCGGGCGTCACTCGCACCGCACCGTATTCACAAAACTAAAGTTAGAAAGAGAAATATGAAACCGTGCAATGCAACGTGGCACGGGAGGCGAGGGGCGAAGGGGCGACGTTGGAATACCGCTTCCAAAATATTACAAAAACATTTATGCATGAAGGGATAACAAAATACCGGCGCTATTATGCCGCTCTGATTTATACATACCTACTGTATTATAATGATGGATCACGTCGACCGCTGACGGCCTTAATGGACAAATTATTGAACACCATGTAATGAGACCGCGTGCTCGTTCACGGGCGCGCGGTAGGTGGTGATAAAACATTTTCCCCGTGTGTGCGTTCAAGAAAACATGTGAGATAATAAAAAGTTATGTTTAAACGTTGGAATCGTAAAGTTTATTTGTGTAATACATTCTTTGAACAAACGGATAATTACAAAGCGTTTTATGGCGAGTTACAGCGTTCGTTGGAACGAATAATTTATTTCAATGATTGCCTCTAAATAATCAAAATTTAGATGGCCATGCTGTCGTTACGGTTTTCCTCGAAATTCATTGTGGCTTTAACGAATTAAATGCGTCAATGCCTAAGGCCACTTGTAAACACAAGGAGTACAGCTACGTAATAAAACGGAATATTGAAATTACTATGGTTACAGGTTCCTATAAAATTTGGATTCATTTTTATATTTCTACAAAATTCTGAAGATTGAATACGGTGACCCCCTGTTTTATATGACAAAAGACTACACCAAGTCCAGACATATAAAAGAAAAATACAACGAAGCATATTTTACGAGAAAAACAATCTTTAAAGTACAATTCAGCGTAATAAGTCGAAAAAGTCTCTGTAAGACAGAGGGCTCTTTAAAATAAATTATCCTGCCGTAGACGAGTGCTTTTGTGTCGCAATAGAAGTTACTGACAACAAAGAGACCTCTGAAGCGGAAGAAATTTAATCAGAGCATCTGGAACTTAAATTATGAATGGGCTTCGTCTATCTTCAAACTAAACATACGGCACTAACAGATTAGATAACTATCTATAAAACCCCGTGAGAGTTCTGAAACATATTTATTTGGATATGTGTACCTCAAATATCAACATTCACAAGCCTTTGATAAAATACAGATTTTAACTGGGTATTCGAGAGCAAGAAATATTTTCCAATACAACCGAAGTAGTGATGCGGTTCGGATTGTAGAGGCGCAGATATTTCTCATATTCTTTTGTTAGGATCTCTCCAGTCGGCTCTTTGTTGTTTGAGTTATAGGAAGACTTACTGAATAAGAAAAACTGAAGCATTATTCAAAAGTCGCTCTCACAAACTGGAATACTTTGAGATTCTTAACTATGAAACTTTGAACTGGTATGAAATACGATAGATGGAGATTGTGAATATAAATTTATTTGTTAAGTTATTAATCAAATTGGAATTTTATAATTATGATGATAACAGTAGTGTTGATTAGCATGGTTTACACTTTAACAGACGGGACACGGACACTGCGTTAGTCATATTATAGTGAGGCGAATTGGAAAATAGTGACAAAACACCCGTGGCACAATTCACTCCGAAATATATTAATATGATGCATAAAATTTCATTAACATTGTCTATAGAACTGCTAAGTGTATTTTATCTAACGAATATTTCTGAAACGAAGCAAGTACCCAACCAAGCGAGCAATTCAATAGCCGAAACGTCTATTGGCATTGTAATCTTAACCCGGCGAGACAGGGAGCGTTGGGAACGACACGCTAGCAGCTGGCTTTCCGAGAACCAACCTTATAGCCGGCGGATGAAGCCGAGCTTTCACAGCTCCGGTTGACAAAAATACACACAATAGAACGTAAGAGATACCGGAAACTATAATCGATATGGGCTTATACTTTTAAACGCGGGTTTGTCACATCCTTCAACTTCACTTGTAAACCTGTCCACACAGTACTATCGCAATCGTTATTATCAATTTCTATTCCAATACCTCTGTTTTGATTGGTTACCGGCTAATCTGGGATTGTGCGATTCGAATTTATTTCGAGATTTGTAATACTTTAGCTATTATTGTTACCTCGGGTATAACGTATAACCGGATTACCAACTTTTATGCTTTTTTTGCTTCGCTTGTGTGATTGTCAAAATCTATTTTACATTTTATTCATACAAGTCGTACATTGTTAATCAGTGGAACGACAGCAATTTGTAGCCGATAACCACAACTGCAACGCGACACCCGTACACTCGGCCAGCCCACTCACTCCAAAGTGATTGATGGTGTGGTGTCAATTTCATGTTATCGCTGGCACCCCGGACCCGCGGCCGCATCGATGAGATTGTTGCATAAATTTACACGGGAGATAACACTACAAGCTTTGGTTAATAACTTGTACAAACATTGCACTGCCCGCGCTGAGCTGCGAGCATCACTCGCTATTTCTTCTCCGTTCTTTTGTTCTTTGCACAATGTAAAATGTTGAAACTTCATTGAAATATATCTGATATATCTATTAAAAAAATAGTACCTCATCAATCTGGTATGTTTATAAGTTTATATATATTATCCATTTGCTAATTGGTTTTAAAATCTTTTTACATATTTCGTATAAGCCATTAGCATCGATGAATCGATATTCATACTCGATAAGATCGGAGCACAGATAAGTATGCTACAAGAAATAATCGGAGCGCGTGGGATAATCGATTCAATGAACAAAAGCAACAACTCTGATTAGGATCATGTTTGCGTCTTATTGTATATTTATAACATTGCTCATTTTGCCTTTTATGGGTGCCAATTAAAGTGCCTTTACTTTATTAGCGATGAGATTTCTTCTTTAATATAATTACACCTTAAAAACAAAAAAAAAGCTTCATACGTTCAAGTAGAAATGGTTTGCTCGGTAAGTTATTGCATAAACTACCGCAGAATACAAATGGCATTGGAATCGGAGTAAAGAAAATTGTAGCACATTTCTAACCGATGTATCAGCAAAGTTTCTACTCAAAAGCACAATCCAAGCTCTTCGTATATACCTTCAATACTTTTCTAATAATCTTGGATACCGTGTACTGAATGTTAGTACAAGACAAGGCAAATAACAAACACATATTTGACCTAGACTTTAAGGACGAAGCCTCGAGTGGTACAATGTTTTCTTCAGTCTCGGCGCAAAACAATTACTAAAACTAAGTAAAAGCTTTGCTGGCTTTAACGTATGGTCGTTCAGCTCTTCGTGTAGAACTTAATCAATATAATCGCTTTCACAATGTTTATTCTCTTTGTTATGCGACAACGATATCATATTTCAATTTAACGTTGGCTCACTTTTGTGTTATTTTATTGCCAAAATGATTACCACATTCTTTAAAGGCGTATAAAATGAAAATCAGACAGTCATGTCTTGTTTCGGATATCATTAGTTACATATATATAATGTACAAACTCTACGCAATTAAACTTTTACCAACAAAAATGCTGTTTTTGTAACTTTGTGCTAAATAAAAATCAACATCAACAGCGGGCACTTCTGTAAAGTAAATTAACTCACTGAATTAATGTCACCTGCTCTCTGCTAATGTTGTCCTGGTACCGCTAGTGTTCGTGAGTACTCGCGTGCACATTGCATGTAAGGCGCTCGTTATTTCATTTATTACCGCGTAAAAAATAACGATGTTTCATACACACATAAACATTCCCCTCTTTTGATTATTTGAAATGACTACGTACGTATCAACCTACACGACTGTTACTCACGTCCATAATCATTTACGCCCGCCTCGAATAGATCCGGCAGAACTATTTTATGAAAATAACGGTAACGATCTCATAACGTTGATAATTTGTGTCTTTATTTACGATTCTAGATAAAATGTATGAATATTTTATAAAATTATGATTTAGGTTGAATAATTTTGTACAACTCATGGTATTTTATAAATAGTTACTTAAGTGCCTAATGAATGCCACCAGTATTTACGCGATCTCGTAGATGATTCTTAAGATAATCACGGCATAGCTCACTGCCAACAATTTTAATTGTTTAGGTATTTATCTCCATCGTGTCATCAACTTACGACAGTCGTAATCATGTCAACAACGTCCGCTGATGTTAATTTGTTTCGAAAAACTAAACAATTTACAACAAATATGACAGCGGAGACGTAAAAGCTCCCACGCTATTTCGCCCGTAGCCGTCATAAAACGTATTACCTATATCTGAATTCTGTATTCATGTTAGATTACAATATTTCCGTCGCGGCGCTATATCGTATAAGTCAACTCATAGCATCAATGCGGGACTCGATAAAAATCCCTCACCGGTCCCAGTTCCCCCTACTCACTCTTTCGAGTTGTTCGCGGTCGTTCGCTCTCATATTCGCGAACACTTTTGATCTTTCTTTTGATATATGTAATATAAATATTTTTTGCCTCTGAGGCTGAATCCATTTTGAGTGAAATGAAATACGAGAGCGAGTTAGAAGCCCTTTATCCGAGACGGTCGGTGGTCCCCGCTCGGCAACCGAACTTGAATAATCACAAATTCGCCTCAACTTAATCTCACTTTATTTATGTGAGTGGCTCTTTAGTTTTTATTTATAGCACGTATTCCATTACATAGTTAGTACATCGCTCGATGCGTGGGAAAATGTTACAATTGTTTGTAATTTCGCTCTACATAACAATCAGTTACCGCTGAGCTGTTAAAATAAAAGAGAACTGGTACTCTGAGAACATGTTATTATACGTGTTGTTATTTTAAAAGACTCAAGTTTTAATACTATCTCAGTCTAAATATTGAGAAAGAGAGCGATCGTTGACAGCAATGTGTACGCCGAGGGTGCACCCACGCGCGTCAAACAGCCACAAACGACATTATTAAGCCAAATCGTTCTCTTCAGTTTTATGCCCGCCTTGTACCCAACTAATAGATGCGACAGCGGCACACAGATAACACACATAAATATTGTCTATCTCAGCACAGATAAAATAAAATAAGAAACGAGCTCGCATGTTTGATATACTATAATGGTAACCTTGCTTTTTCTATTTCAATAAGATTAGATACGCAGCTTTATACAGGATAAATCTTATCTGAGATTGTATGTTTTACAGACAGCTCATAACACAGATAATGACATAATTAGGCAAAAGACAAATAAATAATGTATTATCGTTTATTATTTGTACACAATAGTTAATATTATTTTTATGATTGCTTTGTAATAATAAAGGTCGTAATTGCAATCGTTTTATTTGTTATGTTATTGATCGTCCAAACACAGCTGCGTAGTGCGGAGCTAGGGGTCCCTAGTCCCAAACCATCAGATTACCGAGACCATTGAATTTTTTGTTACAATCCTACGCTACGGCAGGGGCCTTGGATACGGATAAATAGCAATAGGTTCGCACCTCATCGTAAGGGATGGGTCCCGTCCTAATACCTCCATTGGCGAACAGTGGGTAATACATTGACGATACCTTAACTTGACCCTTCTGGGATTACAGGCGATTCAGAGTAATCTTTATACTGTGTGGAAATCAATACGGGTATGCCTATTAACCTTAGGCCAGGTTACAAATCCGTAAGTATCGATAAATTAAGTATACCTATAGTCTATTGTGTTTTAAGTACCTAAGCACAAAATTACTTGGTGATCATTTTAATTAAACAACTATTAATCTATCACCAATCTATCTCCTATGAGTATGTAACTATGTATCAATTAAAGAATAGTACAACTCGCATTATCTTTGGACACTTAATACTGCTAGAAAAGGTAAAAGTTACAAGCAATTAGCCGAGAGAAGTTGTTCATTGTAAGTCCATCAGCTTGGAACCACAATCAGAGGGCTATAATTCTAGCTGGTTCCATCACAGCACGTACCTCGCCGAACAAAAGCAATTTGTGTCCGCACGAAGTGGCTTTGTACGTGCGTAGCGTCGTAGGTGTTTATTAGTGCCCTCTAGCTATGTTAATACGTACGTGTAGCTGGGTGTAGTGAACTAGTGAGCACGCTGCCGCGCTGGCTAGCTGCCGGCAGCCGGCTCACCCCGCGACCCTGTGAGGTCACTCGATATCGTTTCACTGATCACGAATTCCCGCCGACACGTGCTCCCACGACCGAAATGCGCCACCACAATTACAATTTATAACCCAATTATTTACTTGTACAACTTTCTAATCCAAGTTTCGCTTTCGACGCAACACTCAAAAACTTAAGCAAAGCATTGTTAATTTAACAAGTTTCGGTATGATGTGCCGAGTGCCGCCTCGCAAGTCTAGCTAAGATACCGAAACCATATTTCGATTAAGGCAGTTATGAATACTTGCATAGTTGGAAACAAAGTAACATTGGCGGAAATCCAACGTCATTTACAATTCTGATTTAGTGTACTGCATGAGCAATTTAAAACGTTTTTCGAAGTTTTGCTGTAGGTAGGCGAACGAATCTCTATTTTATTTAACAACACAAGTAAATAAATGGTGGTTTGTTTGACAACGGTACAAGGTAATAAATGAAGCCGAAGTGAATCACCTCGAGCTGCGTAAAAACGTTTTCTTTAGAATGTTTGTGGAAGTGCCTGTAACATGACTGGCGACGGTCCAAGAACACGCTCATCACAATCACGCAACACTCCGACATCATTTAACGACAAATTTACTGTGTCACAGAAACTACCCGTCGTGATAGCTGCTCACTATTCTAAATGAGCCAGCGTATGATGTCGTATTTTATATCGTAAATAGTTAACGTTCCGCTCCTATTCACAAGTATTAAATAAAAATGCGTGCAGCTATCGCAATCCACCATATTTATTGATGCCGTTTAACGACTGATGAAATATCGCAAATAAAAAACAACCGGCGAAGAGTTCCGTCGGTTTTGATAAATATCCTTTCAGTGCTTTTCCATTATTCGGGGAGAGACAAATGTCCCGTTTGGTTTACTCGAGTCGGCATCACGGCATTCCCTCATTAAAATGTCCCCAAGCGACTGCGGTCCCTCGGTCGCGGCCGATTCGATACGATAATCGATTTTATTGCTGATCGCTATAAAATTTCTCAACGTATTTGTTTTACTTCTGTGACACATTCCACGTTGCGAATCAATCGCTGTACTATTTAAATTGTGAGTTATTCATTACGCACGGCAAAGTGAATAACAGCTCTAATTTGTTGGCAATACGAGCGAGAACTTGTAGAATCAATGTACGATTGTTGTGTAAAGCGGAACCAATCGACATCGAGCGTATTGCAGCCATTCGATTGAAATAGAATTTTGTTTATGTTCAGAAGGTTGTTGATCCTTTTTTGTAAGTTTGTACTTATAACTTACTACAATGGTTATTCAATTATCTTTTTTCCTTTTTATAGGCTCTTCAAAAATTAACTTTAGGCAATTATTAGTAATTGAAATGTTTTGTTAGTCACGATATGATAGGATCGTGATTCGCAAAGATTCCATCAACCGAAATAACAATGATTAGATTACATTTCGCTCCATGAAATATAATTTTATGAAAATGGACTTCCCACCTCGTATGCAGCTATGCTCTACAATACAATAAATGTATGTGTGAAGTGATGCATCCCTGTAACCCAGTCCCCAGAGTTTTAATTAATTAAAAGGCCACAAAGGGTGATCACAAATACAAATTTCCAAATGTATCGTCCGATCAAATTGTGCTAAATCGCCTGCCAGCGTCGTAACGTGTAGGTACCAATTTGCAAACAAGCTATTATAGGGGGCCGCAGTCAAAAGCGCGCCAATAGAATTAAAATACTATTACGGCAATACAAAGTTGATTCAGTGGAGGCGAGCGTGCGGACGGTTCTCGCTCGCTTCGCTCCGCTCACCGCTCGCCTGCTCGTGCTCCTGTAATTTGATTTGGAGTGGAGCGGGGCAGTGCGGGGCGCCGGGATCGATACCACGCGGGAGGGGTGGGGAGCAGGGTAGGCAGGGGGGACGCAACCACCAGGCGCGTGTTGTTATGGAAACCGTAGCTACCCTCGCGCCTCCAGATTTCGTCGGTCGTACCGGTAAATTAAACAAAGGAGATCATATAATATTATTTTCAGGTACTCTCCGAATTTTAATGGTACTTACAGATTTACGTGAAAAACTTTTATTAAATTATTTATAGCAAGTATCGCTTTGATATAACTGAGAGGAGATTAGTAGTTACTTCATGGCGTCGAGTCGTCGTAAAAATGGTAATGGCTGTGTAAAGTATTCAATTTTAATGTCTGAACAGCTCTTATTAAGTACAAGTGGGTAAGTATCGTACTTAGTACTTACATATTTATGTTAAACACGTAAATGTAAGTTATATGAGAGCTGGGAGCATTACGGGCCTTTGTTATGTAAGGGCTAATAAACAAGCGGCAGTGACATATGTGCGTTTACTTTGTAAACATAATAAAGCAATGTTCTGTGAAATAAATCGTTATTGTCTCTTATTGTAAGGAGTAACCGTTTAGTATTGCTTACGTAACGCGTATTATGTCGCTCTCGGCCGTACTTTTATGATACGATAACTACGAATACTGCGAATACGATAAAGTTTTTCATAGTGGAATGCTAATAGACACTTCGTTTGTTTTATATGAAGATATTCTCATTCTAAGTAATACTTGCGTAGTTATTAATTACACACATATAAACTAGAATTCTTAGGACGCAATTACTACTTACCTATTTTGAGAAGTTCGCGTTTATTTATTAATATATAAGTACCTGCCTACTTGCTATTCTACAGGTAACCTAATTTTCTATAACACAAAAATACAACTACATACATATTTAGATATCAGAAATGTGATGAAAATACTAATTTCGTATACCATCATAAAGACTGGACCATTCGTAGTTGGTTGTACACCAAACTAATTGTTATTGATAACTATTATTAGTATCTAGTCAAACTATGTACATAATTATATAAATTTGAAACAATGTACAAACATTATTCATTATTTTAATTGCAATACTAATTTCTAGACTTTTGGTATTACATATAAATATTTGCCTATTTTGTTTTATTAAGATCATAGATGTATATATAATTTATTATTACCAGCACAAAATAAAAATTACAATTGATCCACATTTTATTTTAACTTTTTAAATACGCCAGTAATAAATAAAATAAGGATACATTTATAAATAAACCAGCCGTTGTAGGCTCACGATACAATTCAATAGGCCTATTTAGATGGCCTAGACCAGGAGATAAGCAGGCATGAAAGGGCGGGCGATGATGCTAATACAGTGCACTTAACCTGGCCCGCGGCACCTTGCGGCCGCGTCCAGCTAAACTGGTTTCAACGTCGATGTCGACCTTCGTGCCGTCTCGCTCTACGCATTTATGCTGCCTTGGTACCGCCGATCGCCGTGCTTGATTGATTTTGATTCGATTTTATTACAATTCGATCGGAAACTTACCGCTAGGTATTAAAAGGTTGGCTTGTCGATAAATTTTGAAAGATTGATCGAATGTGATAAATGTTTTGAGTAAAATTGAATTGAGATGTGAAGGTAAATAAAAAGCTAAAAATAATTTCTTTCTTACAAGTACTTACTTGACTAGACTAGCTATAATTGTGATGATATAGTGAATAAATAAATAATAACGTACGTATTAATAAATTATTACTTCATTAACGAACTTAACGCGAACACGGGCAATTCGAAGAACTTTCTAATTTGCGAAATGTTAATTATTTATTTAGGTACTTGCTCTAATTAGTACTTACTCAAATCAAACTTAAATGTTAGATTAGATAACAAAACAATTCACTATTTCAAACACAACTTCGAGTCTTTATTTGAAACGAAGAGTTTTATTTTTATCGTTAAAAGAGCAAAAGTTTTAGTTTCAACAACGATGGGTTTAGTTTGCAAAGCGTAAAACGCTCCGTTGAGAGTTAATCGAACTGAAATGACAATCAATTTGTATTCACGATAAGCAAACGTGTTATCGCTGTAATCTATGGACGGGCCCTTGTATTGGTGTTCCTGTAATACTATAGTCTGTGTCTGTGACCCTGGTCACTTGAGTTGAGTTGTAATCTATCTATTACAAGTTTTAAGGAAGAAAACACCACATTATTAATTAATTATTATTAGTTATTAGTAACTTATCTACATGTTTTATGAGAAATATGTAATATTGTCCATAGTACATTTTGTAATTTGTCGACGTCGGCACTCATAAGGCAACTCGACGATTAAATTTATCCACGGCCGTGGTCATTAAGCTTTCGAACATGGAAATGGCATGGCAATTCATGGCATGCTAATGAAAGAGGCGTCTCTCTCAAAATGGTGGGGTTATCCGTAAATCGCGACAGTATAATCGTGTGAAGACTATAATTGGCTTTAATCAAGTGAGATGGCGTGCACCACAGGCCGCATCCCTGTTCAATCTGCTCATATCGGTCGGCGTTCGATGTTCCACCAGTACTGAATTGCCGAGTACTGTATAATTATTACTCGAGTAGTATCACTAATGGGATGGAGGTAATTTTAATTCTCGTGTAACATTATATACGTACTTATCAATAACATAAAAAAACCTAAGTAGCTTCTTAAGTTCTAACTTAAACAAAGTTCAAAGTTGTCGTAGGAAAAGTATTTTTTATGTTACATTACTCAACGGATTTTAGAGAATGAAAAACGTACATTTATAAATAACAACCGCCGTTGTTGCCCCGAAAGTTCACTGTTGACGGAGATGACAAATCTCTGAATACTTAATAAGTTTTATACAAAAGAATAACCGTTGTACGGAACTTTATGAAAATGTAAGAATACTAAGAATTCGCGTGAAGCCGGGGTAATTGCTCGTTGCGTCATACGCCGCGCGGTAATGTCGCTAAGAAATTTCTCTGGGGAAATGGGAAAACAAATGAGAGAGCTCTTATCTACGCATTACCGGCGCGTTCAGTGATTTACGATCCGGCTACCTACTCCACACATGCGAGTCTCACTTCGACTTACATTATACCGGTTTTACCGAGCGAAAAGACATAACCTGGTTGAGAAACAGACGTGTATTGAGTGTTAAACATGCCAGTTGAGACGTTGCATAAACGGTTAAACATAAACAAGATTGCCGGTTGATCGATTGTCATACAAAATGGCGCGCAATCGTGATGGTGATAAACGCCGAGTACTGCGCCGATTGTTATCAATTAAACACCTATCGAAAACCTTTCAATTCAAACCCTTCGAATTATAACAAACTATCAAGTCGCTAGAATAAAATAACTGTTATCGAATTAAACATTTTTTGTATGTGTAGTATGCATTTTGTACATAGCTATAAAACTACGTCATACAAATATTCACACAATGCCTCGTCAATGGCACGTATTGTATGACTAGTAGGAGCGCCGAGAGGTGTTTCCGGGAAGATCCATTATAGTTTCCGCAGGTAGGTTACCCCGAAATCAAAGGCACCGTGTGTGGCTGTGAATTCATTCGCGACAACACATGACACAATAAATTAACTCGTCGAGTACCTTCATTATAGACACAATTATAGAACAATAGGTTGCGGTCACCGGTGACCGCTTGGTGTTTGACAGTTTAAGGCATCATAATTATAATTAAGTAAAATTATAGTTAAGTAAAAGTTTCAATAAAAATGCAAAGATTTGATTTTTATACCGATCAATATATACCTCTACAAGAGATTAAACTTCCTATTTCAACGTTGAAATGTTCAATTCTATCGCTAAGCCTTCCTGTGATTATAATCGCTTTAATAATAAAACTAATCACCTAATAAAGTTGCTGCCACAGACGTCTCATTGAAAATTTGAAGTTAGCCGTGGGCTGTGATCAAATGGAGCCCCATTACATTAGCATAGCGTTTAGTTTGAGAACATGTCTTACAGGCGAGCTGTGAGTGCGGGTGTGCGGCGCGCCGCGGGCGGACGGCAAATTGCCAGTGGGCGGCGGCGCGCCGTGATCCCGCGACCCCAGCGATAAATATTCTATCTATCGTGGAAGATCATGTATCTACGTTCCTAAAAAATAATACCCCACCACTTCAAAACATATTTGATGAGTTGATAACTTTTACTACCTTCTAATATTACAAAGAAAGAAAAAAAGCGCAAATATTGGAATGAGTCTTTGAATTCAAATTAAAATTAATCCACCCGGAAAACAGAAGGATATGAAAAATCTAACAAAAGGGACAAAGGAAAAAATACGAAAACGAATCGGACGAGATGAAAGTATAAAAAGAAATAAGACGTCGTCGAAGGAGCGTTCTCGTTCGGCGGCCCCGGTGTGTGTTGTGCACCGTGTACCAGGCGTGCATACCGCGACTGGAGTGTTCAATTAAACCGCACAAAAATCTAATCAAGTGTGATTTTAATAGAGTGCTGCTCTGATCGGCAGGCAGCAGCCACGCGCCTCGCCGTCATTCACCAGAGAATAGATAACGGTTTAGTTAACAATTTAACCCTAGAAAGATAACCTACGCTTCAGAGGCGCCCGCGTCGGTTTAACATCGCTGTCTTTTTCTAATGAGCGCGCGTATCTACCTGTCCTTTTAAGTTAGCTCAGTGGTCGGTGCACTGAGTCGCGGGACGGCCGTTTTTACGCGGTAAGTACCATAGTTTTGCAGTTATTACTAAGTGTTGCGCAGGCGCTCCAAAGGCGCATGGTTATCTTTTGTGTGACTTTTAGTAAAAGTATGAACTTGATTTTAATTACATAAAATGTTTATTATAACTGTTTATTTCTTTGTTTTTAGTAGAAAATCTTTTCACTTTCATTATAACGAGCCGGAGGACAATTTCTGATGATGCAATACATAGGTTTATCGCTGAAGAGGAAGAGAACGAGCATGAACGAGAGCAAGGAAGTGACAGTGAGACAGGATAATTTGAGTGAAGATGACATACAGAGTGATTTCGAAGGCGAGTTTATAGATGATGAGGTGCCACAACAATTGAATGATACACAAAATGAAGACGATATAAGTCCATCCATATCTTCAGAGCTCACTGGAATTTCGACCAAATGTGTTCTTCAATGTCGTGTTCGAGGAAAACCAATAGATGGCCAATGTGTATGTTTTATGGCATTCTGAACATAGCATTCGTCAATTTTTATGTTATATATTGTCACAACATTCTTGCTAAAAATGAAAAGCCTCTATATAGAAGGGGTTATACATATGAAAAACTTAGAGCCCAGTTATCTGAATCGTGGATGTAGGAAAGACTGGAAGCTCCTACTTTCCCAAAGCATGTGAGATATAATATCGCTAATATTCTTCCAAAACCGGTTGTACATAACGATACAGATAACGAAGAAGAACCTTCAGCAAAGAAAAGGCGGTATTGCACCTTTTGAACTAATAGAAAAAAAGAATGTCTAAGATAAAAAAGCAAGAAAACAGTTTGCTGCGAACACAAAAATGATGTTCGTTTTGAATGCCTATCAAACCAAATTTGAGCCTAACGATTGTAGTTTTGACTAATTTTTTTAGTTAATTAGTTAGTAAGAAATGGCTTAATTCGTTTATAAGAAAAAAAAAATATTTTTTTGATACTATGTTCCTGTAAACAGAAGACTGCTAATTTTGCTAATTTTTTCTAGAGATTTTTTGATTTAAGTTTTATTTTTAAAATATATAAAATATTCCACTTAAAACGTTTTTTGTTATTAGTTCATGAAACATATTAAAAAAAAAATAAGTAAGTAAATACAATAAATAGGTATTTCATTATAAAAAATATATTCATATTTTGTGCGCCTCCGAAGCGCATGGTTATCTTTTGCAGTCAAAATATGGTTATCTTTCTAGGGTTAATAAAATGAATAGGTACCCGCACTATTGACTAATCATTATCGAATATCGGTGAAGATAGTTACATCTGATTTTGAATGCTGATTGATTGAATTTTATTTTCAGACATAAATAAATAACTATTTGGCAAGATTTTGACTCGTTGTTATCCTTTAGCGCAGCGCAGTAGAGGCGTGCTAAAGCAAACGAACAATAATAAAGGTATGTTCAATGTTGGGTAGAATAGCTTGCGGGTTATCGCAATTCTATTCCTGAACAACATTCGTGCCACAAAGAGCAAGGCAATAAGTACGGTGTACAATAACCGATGCCATGAAAGGGAACAACGTAGTTCGTGCACAAAGCGAGCAGTGTTTCGCGGACCGCCCGTAGCGGCTCCCGCGGCGCTGCAAGCGTCCAAAAAACTTACAAATTGGACGCGAAGAGCATGCCACGAGCACCACTAACGAGCGACAATGTTTAAAACATTTGCTCAGCTTACCACTTGCCTCGTCTTGAATAGCTCATTGTTCCAAACCATTTGTTACAGCCGTAGAAATGAGACTGTACAGTCACACTTGCCAGCCTACTCAGTTAAACCTACGCGTAGAGTTAGTACCTACCTAGTTCCTATGTAGTGCATGAAAAATTGATGTTTATTTTCTTACACTTAAAGAGTTTATATGAATTTTTAGATGTGTGCTACGTGGTTCTGATATGAATACGTATTGTATTCCTTTTCTACCGAGTTCTTATTAGATAATATCTAGTACTTAATAGCCCAAAGCGAAAACTACTGTTAGGGTGTGTAGTTACTCAACGCAATTCTATTGCTTATCCTATTGCCTTTACAACAGTACAGTCGGTAAACATAGATAATGCTATTATGGTCATAATAAATCCGGTTTTCTATTAGCATTAGCGAGCACGCGCGCGACTTCGTAAAACACGCTTTGAGAAGCAATTTGTCATTAGTTTTGTTTGATCGTAAACGATACTGAATTGTGGTGTCGGGTTTATCGGATTAAAATGAAAATTATGTCGAAGTAACTAATTGATAAATTTCGCTTTTACGTAGCAACAATTTATACTCGAGCTATAAATAAAACTTACATTTTTAGGAGCCTAAAATTAAAGGAATAGTGTTGGTTTATTGAATTTCTAGTACGATGAAGCTTGTTTAATGTAAAAGGAAATGAGAAAACTGTAGTAAAGTATGCGAATGCGAGCTACTTATAGCAAGCTGCATGTCCGGTCAATTTATCGCGAACTCGTCACTCGGCACTCCCTCTCTATTCAATGGGGGTGAAAACACGTAATGTCTTTGTTTACATAAATCTGTTTTGTTACATCTTTCAAGAAGGTAGGTGGTGGGTGTTTACTTATCATTCTTAAGTGCCATTGAGCTCGACAACGTAGTTTAGGGCCCTTGAGGTACTTCAATGTCCCTTTGTGAATCGTCGCTTTAATGTTTTATAAGAGATTTAGTGCACACTGTGTTACCTTATGAAGGAAAATAGTGTAGTGTTGGTTGTAAATTGAAAGAATTCAATAAAATCATATCGAGATAATCGCGTCGTCCGAGGGATGTCGTGCAATGCCTGATTTTGTCATTTTACTGCAACATATTAATAGCTGAGTGAGCTATACACTCACTATGTAGAGGTAGTATGTAAGTAGGTACTATGTAGGTAGACGACATGAACAAACAAATAGAAGCATATGAATGGGTCCGCATGTCTTGTCGTTTAACGTATTCTAAAGCAGCCGTGAGTGTTGACTGTCGAAGCTCGCCTTATCGGCACCCTCGTCGGCCAGCGCGTCTAAATGAGAAAGCAAACAGTCAGATGGTTGTTGACACGACGCGATTCGGCCGCTTTATAAATATTTCGAGCGAGCAGCGAGCAGCGGTCTGCCATTATCCCATTAGTAAAGGCACTCAGAACGTGAAGCTATTAGGCGGTGTTCACATCGCCGCGCGCCGAGCCTACACGACAACGAATCAGTTGCAGTTGCCTGCCTCGACGCTATTGATAACGAAAGCTTGCGTTCACATAGTTAAAGTAGGTACCTAAGTACATACTTATTGCTATTGACAAGCAGCTCGTAGCTATTGGATTAGACAAAATCTGTGGAGGGGTTATTTATATTCAGATATCTACTACAGACTTCATTTCTGCTATGATAATGTGCTTCATAATTCCTAATCAAGTTAGTAGATGAATATCTACATAAGCAATATAGTAATAATTAGGTATCTATTTAATGCATAGTTATGGATTTAACCGATACAGGCTACGTAATATGTATATATGCTGTTCTTATTGGGTACCTACTTGAGTTATAGGTAGGTATCTAGTTAGCACGTCATGCCTGCTAGTGTAAATTACTTCTCCAAAATAGAATAAAAACACTTTATAAAACTTTCGACATAACAAAAGCGACTTGTTTTAAAACTTGTAATTGTTATAATAAGCTTTCAAGCACGTGCTTTTCAGGGAATATTAACAACGGATCGTATAAGAGATACCAATAAGCGTATTGTTCTACGATTTGATATATCGAGCACCACTAGTATAATCTTAATACACCGAGCATCGACCTAGTACCGTCAAAATGACGGGTGCACTTACTGTACCTATGTATACAGGTTAAATTGACTCGAGTTCAACCTGATCGTTAGTTTACTGGTTATAGCTAGTCTGTGGCTCGGTGTTGGCCGCGCCGCCGTATCCTCGCGCCGGTCGTCATGTTAGTAAGTTACATGGCCAGATTGCCATAACGCAATGAAAACATGTACCACTTACCTATACCTGCAGCGGTCTCCTCCACACCACAATAACAATCCACCGCTTTGTCTTTCAGTATACGATCGATACGCACCGACCCTCAACACCGTAAAAGCAAAGCAAATTACTTTTAATCACCATTCAGCACATAAACGAACACGGCCGACCCGTTTCACAATAGTATTCGCTTCGGGTTTCACACAAACACGTACAGTACACAACACAGCTAGCGTCAAATCCAAAGAGCGATGTAGTTCAATCCATGGGCTAGGTATGTTATAAAATATAAACAAATAACACTAACACTGGTGATTTCACAGTGGAAACAAAATTGTCGTAAGAGCGTAACGCACGTCAGCGCCGCTAGGAGTCGGCGGACGACCGCGGAACTGGCTTCGAGCGAGCAGAGCTACGTGTCCCCCTGTGAGGTGTGCGAGCGAGCGGGACGCACAATTCAGGCGCGCTTGGGTGCGAAAGGGACGAAGCAGTTTATGAGGCGGGCGGCATAAAAATGTGAGAAGGGCGCGTACATACGAACAGAGTACGATCGGCCGGCGTCGCCACAGACTAGTGCTATCTTGGATTGATCCACCAAGTGAATAGATAATGATTGTTGTAGCGTTTGAGGCTAGCATCACCACAGCCGCCCATTCATTACAATAATTATCTGACAATTAAACATTGCGACGGAGGTCGTTACCGTTTAGTTCTGTTAGTGTAATTCATATAACTGCTAGATACATTCGTTCGGCCGAAGTCTCATACTACTTTTACTATTGTTTTATCTAGTGTTTCTCTAGTATAGAAATAATTAACATTATGATTGAAATGTACAGTTACTTGCAAGAGTAAATTTATTTCAAAACTAGTCATTCATACATCAATAAGGATTTGTAAGTTTATGGAGGCAGGTGTGAATAATGATATTAAAATGCAGTTGAACAATATTTACATTTATTATTGAATGACAATATCTTATCCTAACATTCTTAAATTTGTATCGCATTGAAGTCAACAATGTCGACATCCACATCAATATAATACAATTACACATTTAATACTACACCTTAATTATAAATAAATTAGAACATCCTCCGAGTGTAGCAAGGAAAATTATAATAAGGGGCAGTATTGGTTGCAGGCGCGATTCAGACCCAATTGTATTTAATTGTTTAAAATAAAATATTAATTGAATCTCTAAATTATTAAGCTAGCCTGCTATTGCCGAGGCATACATTTCATATTCACATAGAACGTTGTTTAGACTTGAAAACTGAGACAGATTCAATTTCATTTAGTGTGTGGCCACAATATTCATTACAATAAATGAATAGCTCGCGCCAACAAGTAAATCTAAAGAATTCAAAGTCAATAATATAATCAAAGTTTTAAATACTAAAGAGAGAAGTTAACAAAACATTTGGTTAAAAGTATTTATAATACATTGTTGTTATAAGCTAGCTGGGAACTCTAAAATTTGGATCTAGTTTCATATAAATAAATATGTTTAGGTATAAATTACTAAAATTGTAGCTAACACGACCTAGCTGCATGTTGTTGTTGACAAACAAGGACTTAGATTTGTAGATTTTTCTAATCTCAATTTGTAATACGTACTACAATATTACATCATTTTCTAACAAAATGTTTTGATTTTCATGTGGATTCACAAAATATAATTTAATTATTGAGGGTATTATAAAACTGATCAATAAATTTTGAATCAGTAGAGTAAGTAAAGAATGTTACGTTATTTTAATTATGTTAGCTTGTCGTTTCACGACTTAGTACAAAATTACGAAATACATACTCGCGCATTCAAATGTTCGAATCCTAAGGCCTTATATTTAAAATTTTAATAATTTTACAACTGATCTCATTCACGCAGCATCACATTGTATTCATACTCGTACAATTCGTTAAGAACCATACATTATACTATTTTGTGAAAAGATTTTATAATACAAATTTTGATACTCTTCATGACGTCGGACTTACAACTACGCTAAAGAGAATCTATTTGAATCGAGGTGCTTACAAATACAATATTTGATCTCGCTAGCTTATTCTGCAATACTCGAGGATTTCACAGAATTACACATATATATTTGGTGAACAAAATGCACATTAGACAAAATATTAATTTTGTGTTTTATTAGTTCAATGTTCATGTGAACTGGAGGTCCATGATGATGAAGAGTTTGAGCAGAAAGTCATGTGGAATGCGAGTTCCGCAGTGAGACGCTCGTGTCGGGCACTAGACGCAGGGAGTGTGTAGCGGGCTGCACGGTGCGCAACGCGCTGGAAGATCTACTTTGGCAAGGAATGGACCGCACTACTGCGGCAGTAGCGGCACCTCGGGGTACGACGCCTCTTGATCTTCCTCTGAAGAATGGCCGCTAGTGTAGGAAGGGCGACCACTCTTCTCCCGCAGTCAGTATCTGGATGAATCAGCATATTATTATCCATTGTGTACTTGCCTTATTATTTGGTAAGCCCTTCAAGGATAGGGCTGAGATGTAAAAAAAAATCACCAACCAAACTCTTTGTTTTATTACTAGAAAATGATTTCAAAACCACAATTCATAATACAAAACTTATTGAACTTAAGTATAGAGTAAATGCATGAGTTAGTTCTTACTTCCTATAATTATCATCTCTTTCAGAGTCAGCGTAAGGTGCCCAGTGCGCCGGCATCGCCTCCGCGTCGTCACGCTCTGCATTCGTGCTCGAACCTGTATCATTATAACATTTATATTCTACGCAGAAGCAGTGATTTATGTTTAAAAATGAGAAAAAAATAGTAACTAATTTATAATTTTTCCTAAGTAATCGCTTGGCCTGAAATATGCCCAAAAATGTATGAAAATGAACATAATTAATTCATATTGAAGTTTATAGGGCTTCTGCCCGCGACTTCGTACGCGCAATCCCGTTTTCTCTCGTTCCCTTAGGATTTTCAGGACCTTTTTCTGTCATAAGAACCTTCTCCTGACAATAATAAACACAACAAAAAAAAATCTGCCAAATCGGTCTAGCTGTTCTCAAGTTATGGCGTGACAACGGGTCACGGGTTTCATTTTTTATACATTTATATATAGATGGATTGTATATTGTGTAAGAAAATAGCAAGATGCTATGTTCATGACACCTTTTATTTTATATAAGTTCATGTTCATTGTCATGTCATCTGTACATTTCAATTGATTTTTAGGGTAAGATCTGGCCAAGTCCATAGTATAGCTACACACATTATAATAATATGTATCATTTTTCTTACATAGAAAAATAATATAAATAAGTTTGTTTCATTGTGATATAGGTTAGTTATTAGTGAGTATATAAGCATATAGCATACATATTTCATAAATCCAATGACACTTTGAACTCTGGAGTCGAACCAGACTCTTTTAGGGACCATAACATGATGGATTAGATATCATATTTACCAATATGATGTGTGGGAGCCGCAGAAGTGACGGGAGTGATAGAGAGGTGCGGGCCATCCGTCATGACGTCGTGAGGAACTGCGGCGGCCGGCAGCGGGGGGCAAACAAAGCATCTCAGTCAGTCACCGCGGAAACTCAAGCCAGGGCACATACACCAGGTTAAATAAAGTTAATTGTTTTAGTCACACCCCAAATTAATCATGTACTACTATAACATTTCAGGTTTAACTGCGTCAAACATTATAACGGCCTCATAAATTAATGGCAATTCATCACTAATTTCGGGTGTTATCTTTTTACCTAGATGAAGCGACGCCGGCTCAGGTGGCGGTACCAAAGAGACGGATAACTGAGGCCGCTTCGTCAGCAGATCTGAAAGGGTGCGGGTAGCGACGGGCATAGTGATCGATTTCATGGTAAGGCTTTTAAAGCCAGTTGTGGTGTATTTACAGTTTACCTGCTACATCGGTGTTAAACAGCAATCTTTGCGGTCATCAGTCTAAATTCTCAAGAGAACTTCAACTTACAACTGTATGGTAACTTGATGATGTTATGGAGGAACAGAAAATTAAGTATTCTGGATTGAAGACAATAAGTTACTGTCAACAGATCTAAGTTGAAGTATTTGAGGTATACCTGTATTTATTTACGACAGGCCGGCCAGCAGTCTCAGGAAAGGCAACAAAATATGTTTAACGTGTGTTTACCTATATGGTGTTGTGAAGAGTTGCTGGTAGGGGGCGCCACCGGTGTGATGGACAGGTGTGGACGCTCCGGCAGGGCCTCCGTGTCGCGCGGGGACGATGGCGGGGACCCTGGCGCCGGCGGGGACGGACTGTCCAGTGATATCACTCCACACGCACCGCCTGCCACGCCGGGTGACCGATACCCACTCGACGATACTGCTTCCGCTGCTGTGTAAATATTCATGAACATATTGCATCTCTGTTTTGCTACTGCCACACCCGCGATAATGAATGTGATTTTAATACTCACCACTTGATGAATAGTTGTCGTCACTCTTAATATTAGCTTCGGAAGCTGGTGGCGTGGCTTTCGGCGGTGGTATCTTACGTTTGAGAGGCAGTTCATCATCAGAGTCTGATGTAAGGTCTACCATCACGTCTGCAGAGCGTGGCGCACGAGTCTCGCCTACGGCGGCACGTTTAGCAGCGCCTACACCGCTGTCCACAGGAATCACTTCTGTAGAATAGATTTAAATTAATTCTGTGTTTCAGCCATATACTCTTTTCTACAATGATGCTAGTCGAAGATCATGATATTGTCTATTGCTGTCCCATTTATTTGTTGTAATGACTTATTTACATGCCGCGATTTATAATAATACCAAAATATACTGGTTTATTAACGTTATCTTACCAACCTACCTACAAACAAATATCATATTACATCAGTCCTATGTCGGATTGTATGATATTTTATATTTAGTGAATACTGACCGAGGTCGTCCGAGATGAGAGTGACGGGCTCGGCGGCGGGTTGCTGCAGGAGCGGCGCGCGCGGCGGCGGCGCGTGCGCCGACCAGCTGCCGTCGGCGTGCAGCTGGATCTCGTTGCACTCGCTCGACAGCCGCGGGGACGTCAGCACCTCTTGGAAGTACCTGCCGCATGATACCATAGCACTGCTCATTTCTGTTTCAACACCATATCAGCCACAAGGCTCCAGTGACCTTCAAAACGGTTGCTTGGAACTGACCAACATCTGGCAATTTCTGTCTACTACCTCGTGTGTTCATAAGTTTTGAGACAAATTAAAAGTTGCATATCTTTTTAAATAATAAACTTATATTTATAAAAAACAATAACAAACATTAAGTAGATAGTAAGTAAAAATTAAATATAATTATTATTCAAAATGACCACCCCTGTTTTTAATACATGCCCTTAGACGATTTCAAATTCAAATTCAAATTCATTTATTTGCAAGAATACATATTTACAATGGAAGATCTTACAGCCTCAAAGTCATTGTATTCTGCCTGCGAGCAAGCGTGCAAAGTATAAAAATTTCAAATTAAAGTCACCATATAATAATTTTCATAATTACAATACAATATTTACGTTGATATCATAGTCATAGACATATTACATTTTAGTCGTAGATACATTACAGTCATACATTACAAGATAGTCGATTACAAGAAAAAAGCAAATATAAGGTCGAATTGAAAACCTCCTCCTTTTCTGAAGTCGGTTAAAAATGATTATTATCTACGGTGTACATTATTCTACCGCGAAGTCAGTATAGGTATATGTACTAATGATTTTCCAGGCAAATTATTTCAAAAAAAAAACAAACTAACCAAATATATATAAACAAAAGAATCAATCAATCAATATAATACACAAAATAATCAACACAATACAATAGTTATTAGATATTAACTATTCCATACATTTGTCATTTAAATATTCATTGATTGTGTAGTATACCTTCTGTATCAAAAATGCTTTGAGTTTGTATTTGAAAGAAGCTAATGTCTGAATGGATTTGATAGAATCGGGTATCATTGTTTCGTTATTACTGATATCGCGCTTTGTGATTGAGGCTGCTTCCAATATATACATTGACGCCAGAGTTAGGAGCTTTAACCTTCTGAATTCCGCTCTGCATGAATCAGTCTGTTTAAGTCCACATATACTTCAAACATTTCTTTTGGGCTTTGAATGCAAATTCTTTGTTAGTGGAGTTACCCCAAAATAATATACCATACTTAAGTGTGGAGCCTACATATGCATGATATACATTTAATAGTACGTTCTCATTTACTACTTTTCGAAGTACATGGAGGGCATATGAAAACTGGTTTAGTTTCTTGCATACATCGTCTACCTACGTTTTCCAGTTAAGTTCAGAGTCGATATGGACTCCTAGGAACTTTGCATTATTGACTTGATTTATAATTGTACCTTTATAATGTATGTTAATTTTTTTCAATTTTGTGCTTTTATTTGTGAAGGACATATAGTTGGTTTTAGTAATATTTATTTGTAAGTTATTTAATATCATCCAGTTTATAATGTCTTCGAGAGATTTAGTCACCTGTCCTTCAAAATCATCTTGACCGCTGTCAGCATAAATCGCCGTACTATCGTCAGCAAACAATATGATTTCCTGGTTCATAGAACCTGGTAGGTCATTAATATATATAATGAATAGAAGAGGCCCGAGGATACTACCCTGGGGGACGCCAAATTTAACTATTTTAGGGTCCGACATGTGAATATGTTCGTATTTTGTGTCCTTGTCTATTTTCGTTATACTTGATTTGGCCAGTCATCAATGGCGGCACGAATCTTTTCCAGAGGAATTCGCTTCGCTTCTCGGACAAGAGCTCGCTTAAGTGACTCCAAGTTTGGGTGGGACTTTCGGCAGGCTCTGAGCTCTAATTCGGTCCATAGAGAATAATCCAGCGGGTTGAGGTCGGGGCTGGAGGAGGGCCATTCGTTCGCCGCAATGAAGGCCGGCACATTTTCCTTCAGCCAAGCTTGGGTGGTTTTAGCCTTATGGGATGGCGCCGAGTCTTGCTGGAAAACCCAATACTTGTTATGGAATAGGGTATTAGACAGGGGTTTCACAACAGACTCTAGAATGGCACTTTGATAATTTTTGGCTTTCACCTTGACGCCTTGTTGGCAGAAATGAAGCTGAGTGACACCTTCGTACGAAACTCCCCACCATTACCATGACACTAGCCGGATGATGAGTACGCGAGACATTCCGTGCTGAAGGTGGGACATCCTTGCTACTTTTGGCATACACTTTATTGTTTTGTCGATTGAACTTTTCTTCGACGGTAAAGATTTTCTCGTCGGTGAAGAGTATCTTCCTCGCATAGTGTCTCCTAAGCAGTATTGGACAACGTTCGCGTCGCAATTGACGAAGGCGATCGTTTAAAAAGTGTACTTTTCTACGGCTATACGCCTTAACCTTGAGATCATATTTCAGTATTCTGTTGACTGAAACGCGCGAAATATTGGTCTGCAGAGCGAGTTTCTTCTGAGTGCGACATGGATTTCGGCGAAGTCGCTCTCGGATGATTTTAATGTTCGCAGGCGTCCTCACAGAGCGTGGACGACCACTTCTTTGCCGATCATGTAAAGAACTTGTCTCCTGGTATCGTTTAATAGTGTAATACACGAAGTTACGGCTCACACCAAAACTTTTCAGTTCTCGGAAAATGTCCATAGGTTTTCTTCCCACCTTAAATAATGAAATGACGGTCGCACGTAATTCTTTTGTTCCCTCCATTACGAGAAAATTTAAATAAAATAATCCGAAATCATAGATATTAAAAGTTAACATTCCAAATTCAAAATTAGAAAAAGAAATATACATCAGCCAGTAATTTTTATTTTATTTTTATAAGCAAAAAGTTTGTCTCAAAACTTATGAACACACGAGGTACAGAAAGGGCTGTTATAAGGTGTAAAATGGGTGGTATATTGAAAATGTGCATTGCTCTGAGCCAATTTTTGTAATAAAATAACAGATATTTTATGGTAGAATTCTGTATACAAAATCTAATTTATAAATAAGAATAGTTCTTCATCTTGTCTAAGTGTTATACGAAGCTATATACTTTGGAACGAGCACCTAGCTTTACTGTCAATTTAATTTGACGTTTCTAAAGTGCGTAATTACGATTAATTGAAAGTATTTAACTTTAGAACTAGAAGCCCAAGAAAAGCTTTGCTTCTCTTTTAGTTACAAAATAATCTGTTTGAATAATATACCAGTCCAGCAGTTTCTAATAAAATAAAGCACTTACCCGTCTACTACAAGGGAGTCATAAGGCGCAGGTCGGTCACAGACTGGACACAGCCAGGTGGGCTTCCGTTCGTTCATCTGTAGGAACAGCGAGGCGTCGAAGCACTGCAGGTGCGGGCAGTTGGCGGGCCGGCACGGACACGCCATGCGCATCTTGCCCAGTGGACACATCAGCGACACTCGCAACGAAGTCGTCGCGATCTCACTGTCGTAGTCCTCCGACAACTTCTCTTTTACTGTACAAAAAATTTGTTGTTTGGTATTCTTGTGTAACTAGCTTATAAAAAAGAAATTAGGTGTAACAAGAGATACCTCTTGATATTCACCAACAACCTATACAAAATTATTCACACTTTTCTTTTATTTATTAGTATTATTGGGATTTTGATTGTCTGATGACCCAGGGCCTTTAGCCAAACGCCATTTTAGCGCTTGGCGCTTTAGAGTCTACAAAGTAGAAATCAAAACGTATGGGGATGACACTGACAAGTGTTAAAATTTACGTCAAATCTATATAATTTGGTTTTCTATTCTACATGTAGACAAGCGCTAAATGGCATTTGGCAACAGCTGCTGGAATACCTCTTTGCTGGACAAGAGTTTAGCATCCTTAACAACATTCAATCAACAAGTTAGCTTAGCTTTCCTAACTTACAAAAGTAGTATTGCAGATCAACATAATTTAAGAGAAACTTACTAAGTGACCTCGTGTAGTCAGGATTTTTGGTGCCTTTATTCTTGAGTCGCTGGAGCAGCTCGGCTGAAGTCAGTTTGCGCACCATGAACACGCTGAGCACGTAAGCTCGCGTGAAGTCCGCGGCCCACGTCACTTGTATAGTATTCGCGACAGTGGGCGATAGCTTCACTAGAGAAGATATGTTCACAGGTCGCGGCGGCCGCTTTGGTTCTGGCGTGGGTTTATTTGTAGGTATTGGGTTCTGTAGGGCAGCAAATACGGAATTTAGTTATTGGTGATTTTAACAGCCTGTGTGCGTTTGATAATATTCTTTATGGTATTACCATTTAGCACTGACGTTTGTGGAACGTCGAAATTACCAAAACTTTTCACTATTGTTGTGTTTTGCAATTGCTCTGTTGAATATGGACCAACCAACCTTACCCTAACAACTTAGCTTAAGTTGTTGGGGTAAGGATGTGATGACTTATCACATAAGATTTGTCACCAATGTCGAGTACCGTCTTTGTAGACACAATTATAGAACAATAGGTTGCGGTCACCGGTGACCGCTTGGTGTTTGACAGTTTAATATAGGTAACTACGAAGATTATAAATATGATATTTTCTTATGTGGCTTCAAAATAAACCATGTGGTTATAACTTCAAGAAATGAATATAGAACCTTCACGTTCATCAAAAATATTGAAAACCTGCCGAAATCCTTTCACAATCTGAAGGTTACTCAACTCAAGTCAGGTTCAAGAATGTAATTTCGTGATTAGTTATGAAAATATGTGTGTTCTTATAAAATATCTTACAGTTTAGACATATTTCACTGGCATACTAGAATATTTAGAATAAGTCCACAAGAGCCGCCTATACATTTATCTTTAGCAAAATTCATTTTGCTGAGAGTGATACACACACACACACACACACACACACACACACACACACACACACACACACACACACACACACACACACACACACACACACACAAACAAACACACTCGTTTCCATTTACAGTAGAAGCAGAACTTACAGGTAGTGGACACATTTTGTTGTTAACTTTAACATTAACGCTAGGCGGGAAATGGTCCTCTTGTTCGCACGAGGTTTCTAGAAGACAAAACCGTAGTTGTGCCTGTGGACAAACATCAGTAAAAATTAAAATTATATTAATGAACATATTAATATAATTAAAATCAAATTATAAATGAAACATAAGTAGATAACCTTTTCGATAAAGAATATGACATGATACCAAGATCTTCTTTATTTTATAAGAAACCTTATTTCTCTCTCACCTGTATGACATAATCAAGTTTATTGCTAGTTCCGACGAGATCTTTCCCTGAAGCTATTTCTGTGGCTTGTTGTGGTGTAAGGTGGAATACGTAGGTGCCTTCTTGCATGCGACCTGCTTGCATGGGCATCATTGTCGATGGCTTCATCAGTTCTGCTAGCACGTCGTAGAAGGGGAGTCTGGTGAAATGGAACCTTGTTAGTAGGTGGAAGTATATGCAAACGCTTTAAAGCATGGTGTATGTTAGGTACGATGCAAGAAGTCCGTGCTTAGATTATAAGTATTGTGCGGTGTCTCTTCTCATTTTGGAAGTCCGAGAGTTTAGTGACAGACTTCACCAAGACTCGTACGTAACGAAACAAACTGTACGTGGAATGAAAGTCCTAACACAAAGTTTGATTGTTTTATTTCTACGTAAATAAGGATAATTTCAAATTAGAATTAGTCATATTTTATACTAATTTCTAGTGTTGAGTAATGAATATGCAATTTGTTTTTATAAACGCTCGTTCTTATCTTAAATAAGACAAAACTTCGACCAATAATGTTGAAAGGATCTACCAATATGGAGTGTACACCTGTTCATGGCGAGGATACTTACTTCCTAAACTTGACGTCTGGATGTACCGGGAAGGGCGCTAGAGGCGCGGTGGGCGACGGTGACGGCATCGGAGCGAGCGTGCCCGCCGCGCTAGCGCCGTACCCGTGGTACATGCTGCTAGGGTATATGGGGTTCTGCCGTGCCTGCAACGTCCGCTACACTCCGTATTGTGGGTCGACCATGAATATTTATTGTTTTAATATTTTAGAGTTGATCAAATTCAACCACTTAAGCAACAGTGGCTAGAGAAAGACTTAATTAATTATTGTACATTATTATTTAATAAGAAAAATCTGAATCATCAAAAAATTACAACACTGATTTGTTAAAAAAATAAAATTACCGTGACAGGCATGGCTTGCCCGCGTGAGTCTTGTGTGTTGTACCCGCTAACAGTGGGGTGTTGATAGAGGGAGCGGCCAGGCAGCGCGGGCGCCAGGGGGTCCTTCCCCTGCGACCCGCTGCCCGGCCCCACGCTCCCCGAGGGCAGCGCTTGATTGTTCCTAAAAAATTACTAAAACATGTAGGTACATCTTTCCTACCTTGCCAAACGCAGTTAAACAATCACATAGGGACAAGTCAATCAGGTTCGCAAATCATGCAACAAATGACTGCACAGTGTCACTGCCATCAACTTGTATTGCTAACAAATCTCTGTTCATAACAAGAACCATCACCAAAGCACCGAGACTCATGCTTCGACTGCCTCCAGCTGTCCACAAGTAATGACTGCAGTAGCAAACAGAAACGACAATGGTGACTGTTGGACAGAAGTGGGATATCATGCTAGCAGCTATGTTTGAGGCAAACGCGACAAGAACTGAAACTTGCCTAATTTGATTGTAGGGCCTTTGGGAGCGGTGACCGTTCTCAGTGGTTTTGAGCCGCGATCTAAGTTCGGAAGAAGTTCCATTTTCGGCGGGCGCACTGGTGGCCGCGCTTCCTACCCTCGCTGAAGATCGTGTTTTAACCATTGTTGACGAACGACCATCTCATGTCAACTGAAATGTATGAGTCCAAAAATGGACAAACTATCATCAATTATCCACATAAAACTGAAGAGATTTCTGGAAAATTTCTTCATGTAGTGAATGAAAGGCACCACGCGGACTTTACCTTATTTCTCTTACGTAACAGACTGGAAACTTACAGGGAAAGGGGCAAGAACTACTGAACATCTGCAATTGAATAATTATCCATTTTAGTCATCAATGGTTAAAACATGTCTTACAGCTTTAATTTAATAACTATAGATAAACCATAAAAGTACTTAAACTAACAAATTTTAAAGCAATTGTTGGTGATCCTTTAGTTAATAATTTGAGATATTATTCCACTGCAGCTGTGAACGAGCATTGCTAAGGAGAGAAAAGTACATTAACACTTTGTTAACATGAAACCCATAGATCGGGAGAGACAGGAGCTGATCAGTAAGAGAAATAAGTGGTGTCCCGTTTATGAAATTTTCCAGAATATTGATTACAGATATATTAATTAATATAATATAATAATGTACAGAGAAAACAGGACCACTCCAAATTGTATCATACTCTAATGAATTAGACAATATTTTAGCTGTCTCAGTAATAGCTAGCTATGGACTAGAGCAGTTGCTTTACTATTACAACTAAAGATACATAGATGTAGACCACTATTATCTACTTAAATACCACGATAAAGATTGTTAGTTACTTTTTAGGTAAAAATAAAACAATACTGTTGAAATAAGCTATTATTTACTACTTCTATAGCAGATAAGTATTTCTATAATTATAGTTTCCACTCTGAGAGAACTTTTGTATAATTTTGGTTTGTAGATAAAATGTTGTTTGTCAACAAGCCATAGCAAAAACAATGTGATTGAATAATTTGAATTAAATTAAAATTAGAACCTTAACATATTGTTTGAACAATTTGTAGTGTTGGGGTACCGGGATTCCCAGAGCGTTCCCATAAAATCAATAATTACTTATGCACTTAATTCAAAAACAATGCAACATTTGTAGTATATAGTTTTAAAATAAATTAGGTATGAATATCCTTAAAATTATATGCAGAGGCTTAGAGGCGCTCTGTAGACTACGGCTAGTTCAGCATCATTTTATATCGAAAACCACGTTAAAACGTAGGTTGGAAACTCAGTTGAATTTAAAAATCCCGGTAATAGTCTGGGAAGTATGATAAGTCTATAAGCATTTGTTATTAATTAACGATACTAATTATTGGAATAGTTAGCTATGTTATTAAATAATGACAAATAAATATTCCAAAGAAAACGTACACAAATTTTCAAACAATATGGTTGTCACCACTCCAAATCAAACTTTACTCACCATGATATCGCGTTACCGTAATCGTAATATCTGCTCATATTAATTCTAATTTATAAAAGTTACACTGACATTTAATTACAAATTAAAATTATTTACGTGTTTTTCACAAAACGCCATCACTTGACGCTTACAACTACACGGCCGCCACGTTGACCATAGACTAAATTTGTATTTTTCCTTTGATATGTATCTAGCTTTATATGATTATTTACATTTTAATTGATTATCTAATTGTTTAAATTACTTATGTTAGGTGCTTATCTCTATTTTTTCATTGATTAAATGTTGGAGATTTAAATAAATAAAAAAAAATGCTAAAATATGCTCATTCTATTCAGATGCACGTCGAAAAAATACTGAGTTATTGTAAAGCTGTGTCTACACAAGTAACTTTATTAGCATGTGATGCGCGATATCCTTTTCCTAGTTTTGCATGCTGTGCAATATTTCGTTCGGATATTTATTATGAGAAATTTTAGAAAACGAAATCATTAAATCTAATGCAAAAATTCGAAAAATAAATATGTTAAACCGTTATTACAGAAAGATTCGTAAAGTCATAAACAAACTATCATATTACGACAACTTTCAATTAAGTTATATGCTGTTTATTTGCCTTCTTTTGAACAAATCATAAAATCATTGCATCGATGATCGCTCTTTTTGCTTATTATATTAAATATTTTGTTACAAAAGCTATTAAAGTAATAGAAATGTAATAACTTATTCATTCTATATTATCAATTAAGTCTTTACAGCGTTATTATAAGGGTGACTCGAATATAATTTAATGTTATAGTTTGTCAATTTAAGAATGACGACCAATGTTTGAGGAACTGATAACATTAAAATTATGTAGTGGAGCTCAACTGATTGTATTTCGAGTATAAAGTTATTTTCAGTAGAACAAGAAGCTGAACTTTTATCAAATTACGATTATGTTTGCGCTCGACGGCTTGAACAGTGGCTATGATGGGTAGAAATCGTATTACTGATTTGTAGTAGGCGCCACAGGCTGTAGTTGATATCACTACCTGTAGCGCTCTCATTGATTTTCATTAAAAATAGACAAATTGTACTTTATTCGGTCCGCTATACTTCACATCATGATCATTCTTTAAGAAGAATTTGAAAATTAAATTATTAATCAAAACTTTAATTAGGCCGGCAATCGACACTTATACAGAAAGGATCAATTAAAACAACATTCTTTAGGTTAGTATTCTGTGAATTAAAATTGATGTATCCAAACGTAAATTGTTCTGAAACTTGTTAATTTTTATAGGTTCCATAAGAATAGTTTCGATTTATCGATCAATGTATTGTTGTAAACAGTAATATTATTATGACTTATATAAAAACAAATAATACACGGTACTCTTTTTTATTGGAAACGAGTATTTTTATAAATATATTGCATTTATTGACGAATGTAGTTGCAATGTTTGTAAACATTTTTAGTTTCGGAACGTGTCTTAAGTGGAAGTTTCCTGGAAACGGAAATGTATATTTTTTTAAGTTTTCTATTTCCTAATATTAGCAGTTGTTCTAATTGTTGTCGATGTAACCTATCGATGGCTTATAAATAAATTAGTAATATAATAGATAGGCTGATTAAATCGATACTTTTAATAACAATTGCTCTTAAGTTCATCGGTGGAAGTTGATGACTTGTGGTTGTGGCTGATATGACTTTATTAAAAAAATACAAAATAAGTACTTAATTTATTTAATAAATTTAATAGTAATACAAAATAAATACATTTGTAAAAATCAGTACATTTTATAGTTACAAGATTTATTAATGCATTCCAAATCTGCAATTAGTAGAACTTTTGTATGTGAGATAAAAATCATTTTTTAAACACGTCTTATCCAAGAACTTATAATATTAAAAAAATATTACGAAATAAAGATTACGAGTGTAAAATACACTTTAGATGTATATTTCGCAATTACTCCATAATCTAGTTGCAAGTGTGCGTATTCTGTGTGCACCACATTGACCACAATGGCGACGCCTGTATACCACGTTGTACTAATCGAGTTCGGTGCACATCAAGACGTGCATGTACTGGCCGAGTGGCTCCCTCAGGCCGGTCCGTCCACAGGCGCTCGGCTAGCGCGGCGGCCCGGGGCCACGTGTGTGCTACCAAGCTGCCCTCACCTACCTCTGTCGACCAAACTGTAGCCTCTCCGCCTTCTATCACGCCCGTCCCATGCTTTAACCACGGACGATGCTCGTATACCCGTTGCCATGAATTGTACGGGGCTCCATTGTTTTCTTCGTACCACGCTCCTTGTCCTGCGTTCAAGTCCCAGGCATCTTCATGAGACATAATTGTTCGGATGCCGGTTACATATGTTTGCGCCCATGCAGCGTGGCGAACTTGAAAACCTATATTATCAATATACCTTCTTATATCAGATTTAAATCTTTCACTAAGGCTTGACATCCAAAAAATTGTTAATTTTGGTATTCTACCAGTTCGTCGTTCTAAGCGTTTTAGAAGCGATTGTGTAAAATGAATCCAGAGGTCCATGGAGTCATTGAAAGTGTGACGAAACTGATCGTTCCAACAACGCAAAGATATGTCGCTACCACCCAGATGAACCATGTCTTCGACTCCAGTCAGTTGCATCACGTCTATAAATAGACGTTCGAAAAGGTCGTATACTCGTTCATTGACTGGATTCAGCTGTCCACAGGGCGGTTCACTGCAATAGTCACTCCAATGTTCGAGGTCAAGGCAAAACACTAAGTCACCCAGATCCGCGACCGGGCCCCAGCTCCAGGCGTGGCCGACATGGGCTGGTGCATCTATTTCTAATAACACACGGATCCCGCGCAGCCTGGCCCTCCGCACAACTGTTCGCACGTCGTCCGGACTGTAAACGTCACCAGGAGTATGCGCGCCATAATTAGATAATTCGGGGATACTGTTTGTTTGCAGCGGAAAAGCTTGTGAATCGGTAATATGCCAGTGAAACGTGTTCAATTTGGAAGCGGCCATAGCATCTATATTCAACATTAGCTCAGTTATAGGAAAGAAATTGTGCGCCGTATCTACAAGCAATCCACGATATGGAAATTTGGGGGCATCGTCTATTCTTGCTGCTTCGAGTATCAAAAGAGACCCCATATACGAGTCCAACCAGACCAGTTGCAGGAGTGTCTCCAGCCCATGTCTAGCACCACAGAATGAATGTGCGGCTATATCTGCTATTAATGCGACGGCAGTTCCTTCAACAGGTCGTAATGAAAGGCTGTAACTTTCGTCAGTCTCTAATGTCATTCGTGGGTCATCACTACCGTTGACCAGTAATCTTACTGATACACTACGCCACTCTTCGAAACCTCGTGAACCATGTTCTATTCGTTGCAAGTCTTCACGGAAATGAGCAAAAGCTTCTTGAAGGTGCTCATGTACTATTTTCGTGGGAGCCTGGATCATTTGTAGTTGGAACATGTCAGAGCGAGCAGGTACTGCGGTGGTAGACAGACTGACTGATCCCGTTGGCTGTGGCCAAATCTGTATTGATGAGCATAGCATGTTGCAGGTTTCCAAAGACTGTAGTTTTGATACGTGTGTTGCTTTTAATGGCAAACATTTGTCGTTTATGCATTCCCAGTTCCACAGAGGTAAGGCGTTCCTGAAGAAGAGACCGTAGGGTTTTTACTTCTAAGAAGTAAACAACATAAAACTTTATTAGACAACATTATTTTGGAAGCTACTTACCTGGTATTATAAGATGTTTGGCAAATGTACGTTTTAAATGCTAATAGCCATAATAAAAGTATAATGTTATCGGGTAAAACTTGGATCATCATCCACATCACTTATACAATTTTCCAATTTAGATTTATGAAATACTTCAGCATATTCCAATACTTCCCCCCTTTACAGTTTGGACTTGAAGTTTGACATTTTAATAATCAAACATAAAATAACAGCTGGACGTTGAAAAAAAAATATTATCATAGATCCGGTAATAGGTTGTTACGCACTTTTTTGAAAACTGGTTTAAATCAATTTTGAATCTATGTTGGATGACATAATGACATAACGTTCCGCCATAGATTACAGCTAGGCGGAACGCACTGATAATGATAAAACCTTTTACTTACCTTTATCATTATCAGTGCGTTCCGCCTAGCTTTATGCTTACGTTTAGGTGCTCTTTGTGATTCTCCGCATTACTGCCACTGTGGAGAAAGAGTCGATGGCTTGGGACATCATGGTCTTTCCTGTTGCAGGAGTGCAGGCCGTATAGCTCACCATGCCAGCATCAACGACATCATTCGTCGTGCTCTTGCCTCAGCCGGTGTACCAGCCGTACTAGAACCTAATGGTTCGGTACGTGATGACGGCAAGAGATCAAATGGTATGTCGTTGCTGCCTTGGCTTGCAAGACGGGTAGGCCTTGTGTAGGTGTGGGACGTGTGTAGACATCCTTGCGCCATCACATCTTCTAAGTACCGCTGCATGCGATGGTGCAGCCGCTTTCGCGGTAGAGGCCCTCAAACGGCGTAAATATTCAAATCTAGACAGTAACTATTCACTCGGGCCCTGAAGACACCCAGGTATATATACCCTTCAGGAAACACAGACTCTGGCAAAGAATTCCATATTTAAGCGCAACTTAAAATTGAGTTACTAATGCCGGAATCATCATCATCAACAGCCTATAAATGCCCACTGCTGAGCAAAGTCTCTTCTCACACGGAGAAGGTTAGAGCGTTAATCACCACGCTGGCTCAATGCGGGTTGGCGATTTCAAACTTATAATTAGAAATTATAAGTCCAGGTTTCCTCACGATGTTTTTCCTTCACCGTTTGTCAGTGGTGTCTAAATAATCTTAGAAAGTACATATAACTCGGAAAAAGTCACATTGGTAGTTGCCGTTGGTAGGTTTCGAACCCGCACCCTCATGCATGAGAAGCGAGCGTCTTAAACCTCCAGGCCACCACGACACTACTGTTTTGAGCCGTTTGAGGTCGAAACACTTGGACCATGGGATCCCAGTGCACACTCTGCCTATAAAGATATCGCCCGTAGGCTAATCGACTCTACACGTGACTAGAGGGCTGGCTATTTCTTCGGACAGAAAATAAGCATTGCCATCCAACGTGGCAATCCAGCACCTTAACGCCATGCTGTTTTGACTTGAGGCGTCACAACCCCTATCCTTACTAATATTATAAATTGGAAAGTGAGTTTGTCTGTTTGTTCCGCTTTCACGCCGTAACTACTACACCGATTGCTTTGAATTTTTGCAGACGTAAAGTTAGAAGTTTGGATTAAATAATAGGGTAGGTACTTTTTATCCCGGAAAATTGATATTCCTGAGGGAAAACAAAAGTATTGGTATAGATGGCACTGTGTGTATTGGTATATGTCACATAGGCTACGTTTTATCCTTTTGTGACGCGAATTCCAGACTTCGTGCTACTACTGAGATTTTTTATAAAGCCCAGTAATACTTAGCCCGACCCGGGAATCGAACCCAAGACTCCTAGCCCAGCAGCCGCACTTACGACTACTCGGCCAACGAGGCAGTTGAAATAAAAAATAAACAATTAATTAAAACAAACAGTACAGCTTGCCACTTTAATTCTCAGTCAAACTACAGCACCAATACTGATTAGAACTGGAAAGTAACTACCTACACCAGGAAAACATTAATAAAACCCGTAGTTATTTGGCGAATATTTTGAAAGCAACCGTATACGTATTAAATAAAGGCTGAAAAATGCACCAAAACTCAATGACGTAAAACCAAGAAGCAATATAAACAGGTCTTTGTAAAGATGGAAGTTGTTCCGGCCGTAGTAGTTAGGATATCTGAAATGAAAAGATGTATTGTATAATGAAAATAGAAAAAGTCAAATAGAGTGGGAGTCTGGGGGAACTGTGCTAATTCATCTTCATCATCTATATATATAAATAAAAATCAATTTCCCTTTGATAGTCTCGCTAAAACTCGAGAACGGTTGAACCGATTTCACTAATTTTGGTCTTGAAATGTTCCTGGAAGTCCGGGAAGGTTTAATAGGTGAGAAAATTATTTGTAGGAGGTAAGAAGTTTGTCGGCACAGCTAGTTACCGTAGACCTGGTTCTGATGGCAAGCAAGTATGTATCAGTTTGCAATCCGCTTAAGTATCGTGCCTCAGGATCAATGTCTGAGCAGACAGGATGTGTATTCGTAGACGAGCACGTAGACCCGGCCACACATCGGGATACACGAAACCAGTTTATCATTGTCTCGCATTGTACAATATTTGGGCACATCCTTCCTGCCTAGGGCCGGGGCATGCGTGTATGTCAGGGACGATATCAGTTTTCGTCGCCATCTTACCTGTCCATCTTATGGCTGCGTGTATATAACGACGATCACCCCCGTGTCTATGGCTGGAGACTGACCGATTCCTGCATGGACCACATCCAGACGGCTGTAGATCTTGGCAGATACCCCCAGCGGAGGTGGTTTTGCTTGGCTATTTCAACGCCCATCACGCCGACTGGCTTTGCTCCAGTAAGACTGAACACGCGGGGAGATCTGTTCACTATTTTGCCCTTGCTTCTGGCCTAACACAACTGGTTACCGTGCCCACGTGTATCGCGGATGTAGAGGGTCAGAGGTGTTCACTGTTGGACCTTCTGCTGACCTCTCACCCGGACAGCTACAGTGTATCCATTGATGGACAAGAATTGCATAGTCCGGAGCTCTGTGTCTTATACGGGCTCACCGTGACTACAAGAGGTACGCGGTCGTCGTAAATGGCACTTTAGGTCGGCAGACTGGAATGGGATGTGATGCTTGATCCTTTTTTACTACCTACCCTTGGAGGCTGGTTTGCTTCCTGCAGGATGATCCCAACACGGTTGCCGATTGTGTTGCTGATCCCCTGCAGCAGCAGGCGATGGAGCTTTTCGTGCCTACTTCTCTGGTCCCCGTCGGTGGCAGATATCGGCTCTGGTTTGGTGCTTCTACCAGAAAGGCCTCACGCAGAAAGCGGGGGGCCTACCAAGCCCGTTGGTGGCACGGGATGTAAAAACCAGCGCACTAAAAAAGGAGTATAACTTTGCAGGAGTATAAAGTTGCAGCACATCGGTCGAATTGGTAAGAAGCTTGAGCGCCTTCCATCAGGAACTCGTGCATTCTGGTCGCTCGTCAAAGCTCGGCTCTCTTACTCTTCGGGCGTAGTTCCGACATCATGGAAGACAGCTTTAGTCCAATCGATGCCTAAAAAAGTGATCGATCTAATCCGTCCAACTACAGACCGGTAGCCATAACTTCCCTCTTCTCGAAAATAACGGAGTCTATTATTAACTGCCAGCTCCTGCGTTACTTCGAGGATCATCAACTGCTTAGTGACCATCAATACGGTTTTCGTAAAGGTCGGTCCGCTGGTGATCTTCTAGTTTAGTTTAGTCGGGACCTAATGCACTGGTGTGCACAGGCGATCAAGTCTAAGCGAAAGGAAGCGTTGACAGTAAGTTCGGATGTTTCGAAGGCCTTCGATCGGGTTTCCAGCTTCTTCCTCTGGACCGCATTCAGTGGCGTGCCGTTCGGATTGTTGGATGTCGGTACATTTCAAACCGGCTAGACACTTTGGCAATGCGTAGAGCTGTAGCTTCGTTGTGCATTTTCTACCGCTTATGCCACAGAGAGTGCTCTGAGGAATTGTTTGAACTGATACCTGCCACATCTTTTCGCCATCGACCATGGGCGACGCTGATCGCTTACCATCAGGTGATCCGTCAGCTCGTTTGCGTGCTATTCCATAAAGAAAAAAACATTCGTCAGTTAAATACTGGACATGTGTGTACCACGTACTTGTAATAATTCGATATTTACCTTATGCATATATCCATGAGAGCGGGACATATGAGCGCCAATACAGATGTGCAGAAATTCCCCACAAATGCCACAAATGGCGCTTGAAACGGTATGATATAACAAATAATAACTGAAACGATTGAAATGTACGTACAATATCCATTATACATTATGTACAGTCAAAGGTCAAAAACCACTGCCACAGTGAGTGATGTTCACATGGCAATGCGTAAGTAATTGCATATTAATGTGCATAAAAACGCGTGCGTACGCATAAACACATGCACACGTACGCACACGGATAAAAATATGCGTGTGCATGTGTGTATAAGCGCTGCAGCGCAACCGATAGTTCTTACGGTGGCAGTAGACTTTTGATCTTTGACCGTACATACATAGTTCTTTAACTAGGCTAAGTCATTTTTTTTAAATAGGAGTTGATCGGATGTGGAAAAACAGATGCAGAATAACATTACAAACAAAAAAAAAATTTGGCGTCTTATATAAACAAAAAACAAAATCTCAGTCCGAACCGAGTTAAATCAGTTCAAAGATATGAAAATAGTGCTAGATTATTTATTCCTATTAATTTTGTTCATGGTGACCGTATACAGTGCTTATTTCTTCATTTACATGTCAGAAACATTTTGTAACAAATATTTATAAACGATTTCAAAGAATAAAATAAAGCTTATTGTGAACTTTTTTACTTATTTTTTTTTTATTATAAGACCACGGAGTCAGAATAGAGTATATTTAAACAAATGTACTATTAACTGGCCACTGCTCAAGAAAAAAAAAACATTTCGCCTGATTGACTAGCGTCTTCGCTTCATATGTATATGGTTTATGGCATATAACAGATTTTCATGACCAATTTCCTCTCAGTCGAAAACCCACAAACTACTTCACTGAGCCCTATCATGAAATGCTATATTGTCAACTGCGGCGTCGGTAGCGGATTGAATAGCGGAAGTCGTCAAAATACGTAAAAAAAAATTCTGTCGACTTCTCCCGAATTACTCTCAATTAGCAACTTATCTAACTACAGTTAAATGCCCTAATCTACAGCTTACATAACATTATGCACGTACAAAGATATTATCATTCAGTCACAAAGTTATGGATTATATTTCGACTGATCACACAAATAGAATAATGTTGCGCTCATCTGACGTATAGTCCATCACTTCAAGAAGTTGACGGTTACCTTTCTTCAAAAAATTATGCTAACTATAAAGTAGATTAGTTTTTGATCAACGATTACAAAAATGGCCAACTTTGATACATGTTTGGGCGGCTGCCACGACTCAACTTATCACTGGTGCCGCAGCTGACGCTCACGAAGCTTCACGACACAACTCCTTGACGCATCATACAAGTTATCGACTGAGAGAAAATTAACCATAAAAATAAATGTTTAGCTTACCATCCATATGGTGGTGTGGCATATACCAGGCGTACAGTGGCGCGCCATTCAACGTCAGGAATTGTGAGAAAAATACGAATAATTTGATTTAAAAATAAAATATTCCATGCCCATAGAAAATTTCGTTTATAATTTCATTCTAGATAATATTTTTCCTACATAAACGACTGCCGCCAGAAAAAAGAAAGGCACCAAATTTAGGCAATGCTATTTAGAGGTTTATATATATGCTTTATAGACTTTACAAAGGCATTCGACTCTTTAGAACACGAAGCAATATGGCAAGCACTAATACAACAGGGTGTCGACGGGGAATATGTAGAACTTCTATTAGACATATACTCTAAATGCACGGCCAAGATTCGAATGGAAAGAGATGGCTCTGAGTTTCCCGTTGGAAAAGGTGTACGACAAGGCGACCCTTTATCACCTAAATTGTTCTCTGCGGTACTGGAAATGGTTTTTAAAAAAATTGATTGGGAAAAGCAAGGTATAAAAATAAATGGAGAATATTTGACTCACCTGCGTTTCGCAGACGACATAGCAATATTCGCAGAAGAGAGTACGCAGTTAGAAAAAATGGTAAACGAATTGGCAAGAGAAAGTCAAAAGGTTGGCTTATCCCTTAACGCTACAAAAACAAAAATAATTACTAACGGTACAATTCAAACCGTTAAGGTGCAGGGACAAAACATAGAGTACGTGTCACAATATATCTATTTAGGTCAATCAATTTCATTTGATGACCAGACTGAAAATGAAATAAACAGAAGGATAGCTACAGCGTGAAAAAGTACTGGAGTTTAAAGGAAATTATGAAAAACAGAGATATGGACATAAAAATAAAAAGTAAACTATACGAGATGGTGATCTTGCCCTGCTTGACATACGGTTGCCAGACCTGGTCCCTACGTAAGACAGATGAAAACAAACTATCTGTACACCAAAGAAAGATGGAGAGAAGCATGCTCGGCATAAGACTATCAGAAAAAGTTAGAAACGTAACCATTCGAAAAGAAACACAGGTAACCGACATACACAACAAAATAAGGAATCTTAAATGGAAATGGGCAGGACATGTGTGTAGAATGCCATACAACAGATGGGCCAGAAAGATTATGGATTGGATGCCATGGGATGGTAAAAGAAATAAAGGTAGACCAAAAAGAAGATGGGAAGATATTTTTTTGAGATTTGTGGGACCACATGGAGAAGAGAAGCAAGAGACAGAGTTAAATGGAAAAAACTGGGGAGGACTACGCCACTGAGGTGTCTTCCACAAACTAAGTAGTAACTTTACTGGAAATTTATGTAATTTAATTTATTTTATTTTTGTTTTATTTAGCTAATTTGAGTTAATTTGAAATGATATATAAATCGAAATGTAACGTAAAAATTAAAACGAAACAATAGTATTGATTTGAATGCATGACATTTTGTGGTAGAATAAAGGCTATTTTTATTTTAATTTATTTTATTTATTTAGAGGTTTGTTGACGGGAGAAGGAGAATTAAAGGACTGGTATCTTCTGAAATGGAGATTGGATAGTGTCGAGCTACCAATATACATCAGCTGTATAGTTTCTATTAATAGTTACGTTACATCTTGTAGCCTATAGTCTTCTTAGTTCCTTGATAAATTAACTACTCCTCAACAAACGTATAAATTTATAACTTACAAGACGTAACAACAAACAATGGTCTAGCGACAGTGTCAATCATGCGCAGTGTGATATCCGATGGAGTAGTCAACTGGTCGTGGTACTTTATCACTTCGATAATGGTCAGAATGGCGGGTTGGCATTGTAGTGGAAACGCGGAAGCGACAGCAATCATGTAAAAGCCAATTGCAGCCATCGAAGATCTACAAAATATTATTTTATTAATTAATTGTTATTATCAAGACAGTTGTCAATGTCGTTTGACGTGGAGGACTAAAGGGGAGGTCTTTATCCAGTAGTGGACATCATCTAGGTATCGATGATCAAAACTTTTCTTAAGTAGATCAATCTTTACACTACTTAATGACTACAAAAAAATGTTAGAGGAGAAACTGCACGTACAGACTTTTGCTTTATTAGCTGTAAAATGTTAAACAACTCGATTAGGTAACTAAAACATTAAAATGATTTTTTTTTCGATAGTCCGCACTCAAGTCTTTTGTCTTTTACCTACTTTACAGAAATACAGATATATATTTCATTGATAAAATCATCACATCACATCTATATCTAATTTCATTTGAAATTCACTGTATGACTCAATGTAATCCATCTCATGGACAGTCGGCTACTTCCAGTACTATAAGTTACTATTCCAAAAATGTTTGATGCCAATAGCATGTGTAGAAGATCACTCACGTTTCGTCATAAGGAAGGGACCGTAGTATATTTTCATCCATGGTACCGAAGGTCACGTACCCCAGGGTGCCGAAAAACACCGAGAACATGGTCGGCCCAAGAATACCGACGTTCAGTACTCCGAACCTGCTCGTTATTCTTTTCGCTTGCTTCAGACTTTTGTCTATGGACAGGGTCTACAGGCAGGTAAATTGTATTATAAAATAATGTGACATTACACCTTAAAAAGGCTGTCCCAAAAATCAAGCAAAAAGTAATTTCGATAGAAAAAGTAGGTTTAGCATATTACATTGTACAGTGGCAACAAGTGTCGTAATGTGCACTTCTGCCTACCGTTCGGGGATAAAGGGCGTGATGTTATGTTATGTGAATTAGGCATATATAAAATACAGATATAAGATATATAAACTTACTCACGACTGCCTCGCTGGCCGAGTGGTCGCAAGTGCGACTGCCGGGCAAGGGGTCTCGGGTTCGATTCCCGGGTCGGGCAAAGTATTACTGGGTTTTTAAAAAATTCTCAGTAGTAGCCTGGAGTTTGGAAATGTGCCCGGTATATGGCAATAGGCTCACCCCCTATTACATGGGACTCGTAACATAAATAGTGAAAAGTGGGTGTTACATTGTACAGTGGCATTAAATGCCGTAATGTGCACCTCTGCCTACCCCTTCGGGGATTAAAAGGCGTGATGTTATGTTATGTTATGTAAACTTACTCACCACTCCAATTGCACTCAAATTGAATAACAAAGAACCAAAACAAAACATTATAGATCCCAGGTTCGTATGCGTCACCACCTCTTTATCTTCCCCATCATAATCTGTCACTATATGCTCAAACACGATTATAATTCCCATCAAGTTCAGGAAATTACCTGCAAATGATTTATGAAAACAATAATTGAGATCTTATATCAAATCAACAGCCTGTAAGTGGCCATTGCTGAGTGCCTCTTCTCACACGAAGAAGGCTTGAGCATTGATCACCATGCTTGCTCAAACGGATTGGCGACTTTAAACTTATAGTTAGAAGTTATAACTTATAAGCCCAGTTAGGCTATTCTGTAAGTAGTCAATTCCAACACTCTGGTTACTTCACGCTGTTCATATTAAGATCTATGAGAACAATATTATGTAAGCAAAATATCTATATATGTCGCAGTATTTAGTTGAATCAGCTTTAGTTTATTAAATAACTTTAGTATACATATTTTATGGAATTACAAAGGGACAATTCGTCAAGTCGATGAATGAAACGTTTAAACTCAACATCAGTCTATTAGTGAAGTCACTGCGATGTAGCCGACTTTGTAATGTTTGGTTAGGGTGACCATGAGTTTGGGGTTTTTTTTAAGGGGGAAAATCATCGTTTGACTGCTCCCGCCTGGGTGAGGCGGGAGGGAGTGTCAGACTCTTACTGACTAAAAACCACCCCGTTCCTTCTCCTGCACGTCGAGCCGGAGCCCCGGTAACCCGGTACCGGTAACGGTTTTCCGCAACTCCGAATCGGCATCAGCCCTATTGGGCCCCATCCGTGGTCTGATGGCTCTTTGAAGCGCGCGCGGAACGCGACGCGCCGTACGCTCGGATCTGGTTCTGGTCGGGCGGCGAGCCACCCATGCTTGCCGTCCGCAGGCCCGCGCTTACGGTGGCCGGAGATCGTCCCGCGATCCCTGACGCCCGGTGTGTAATTCGCGATGGCTGGGTTGCTCACACGTCCAGCCTCCTCCTTAGCTAGCATAACTGCTTCACAAAAGGAAGAGACGGCATCCCAGTCCCCCTCGCTCCGCATCATGACCTGCACTAGGCCCGGATGCGAGAGGTCGTCATCGCCGATCACTTCCCCAAGGGCACGGCGGTGCTCAGCCCACGCAAGGCATTCCGCTGCAGTGTGTCCTCAGGGTGGTCCTCGCAGTAATGACACTCGGGTGTTTCCTCCCGCCCCATTAGACACAGGTACCTCTCGAAACTTCCATGTCCGGTGAGGACCTGCGTCAGGCGGTTGGTGAGGACGCCATAGCGTCTCTCAAGCCACTCCTCAAAGAGGGGACTTACTGCTGCAATGGCAGTGAGCCCAATGAGTTTGGGGTAGTCCTCCCTTTCCCCTAATACCACCCCCAAGACAAGGTAAGTACTTACCGTTTATAAAGAAAAACAAGATTTCAAAACCCTTAAAACTAACTGAAATATTTAGGAATTGGGAAGGGGGAGACCCGGTATATACCCAGGTCAATAAATGACCTAGACAGCTGGTTTCACAGTTACTGCACGATGTTGCACAGTTGCACGTTTTTGCCACCGGGTTCGTTCACAGACGAGCAGTCTAAATATAAATAAACGAATTTAACTCACCCAGCATGGCCACGTAACTGACAATAGACAAGTCCTTCATAAAGAATTCTAATAAAAAATATGGGAACAGGAGGCACATGAGAGACGGCTGACTGCTCTGCCAGTCCATTATCTACAAAGAAAATGAATCTAGCTGTATAGATGCATGGGTATGTACGGCAAAAGGTCAAAGTCCACTGACGCGAAGGAGTAACAAACAAACAAACATACAAACGTTCGCATTTATAATATTAGTAGATTAAGATGCATATATTCAGTTATAAATTATAATATTGGTACAAAATCAGTCCCGTAATAATGATACGATAACTTACATCTCTCAAACAGTCGCTCGTGAATATAACGAATACTGAACAAGTCCCAAGTTGACTGACAACCATAAATATGGCTATTATCGTCCTGTGAAAAAACGGTAATTATTCTAGCAATATTTTGCGTTTCCTAACACCTTCAGAAGACAATAAATGTATGAAAATGAAGAATCTTTGAACTGGTATAACTTCTTCATCTTCGATCCTACAGCTTTTACGCCGCATTAACTATTGCTCCAAATGGCTAGTTCTAACGATACACACCATTTTTTTCCGTAGGCTTTCGTTGGCTTTTTTCATTGGCTTTCAGAAAAGGCCCATGAAAATGATCTCTTTTCTCGTTTTAAAAATTTGACAAGTTACATTATATACTCACGGACCGTGTCTGCCCAAGACGTGGAATGCAGGAGGTCCATGAAGGAGAGCCACACGGAAACCATATCGATACGATACGTATGGTATCTGGAGCTGCTTTGCTATCTCGTTCAGGCATTCTAACTGTACAAGCGAACAATAGTCAAATTGTTTTCTTTATATTTCACTAGATGGCATCAATGGGGTTTAGTCCTGTTAGACATCATCAACCGGCGGTGACAGTCCACAACTGGACTTTGGGCGTCCTCTGATGAAGGCGAATGTTCTCTAATATGAATCTTCACTTCATGATGGCGAATCTCTATTGTCAAATAAGAGACAAAATCTCTCTTGGCTCTTAGGAGCCAAGATTCGCCATCATCGGGTTAGAGAGTCCTGTTTCAATTACCTACTTTTCCTAAAAAAACCCCTTAAAATATTAAATTTAAATCTTGGGCAAGAAAGTTAGCAGTATAATTATAATTACGAATTACTCAGCCAAAAGAGCGTCAAGTGCCAAAGTAGTATTGTAGGTCAGTTGTAAAAAATATAAATCAGGTGTTATTTACCAGTAAATGATGTCCATAATTGATCAGAAGTCCGGTGAGTATTGTGAGGATCGGCCCCGCGATAATTCCAGCCTTACTGATTATAAGCGGCATGCCCAGCATCCCGGCAGCAAACATCGTCCGCAACAGGTTGAAATACGCCATCCACAGCCTGACATCACAAAGATAACATATGTTTCTTTAGTTTTAACAGTACCTGATTAGCATTCACCTTCATAACTATGGTTTCCAGGCAAACACTTTTTTAATTTTGTTAAATTGGTCGATTTTCTAAATATTATATTTAGAAGACTGGAGTCAAGTAATTTGGTTGTGTTTAACCTTCATGTGGCTATGCTAAGAAGTACGTTGAGCCAGTAGTCGGTCTCTTTTGTCACTTGAATATCTGTGACCTATAGTTAACGCAGTGGTTAATGAAATGCTGTCATGATATGAGGGATTAACTATTATGGGTCCAACTAAATAATGAGGTATCAACTTAAGGGAGTTGTATAGGGTTGTATGATGTTGCTTTATGTAAAACATTTGCTATACCTCTATATAATCCACACACTTGATACCTGTCTAGCAGTTAAGAGATCACAGTTAGTATAGAGAAAATTTAAAGAATTTTGCCGCCATGCCCTCGGTGGGTGTGGTGGTTTATGGTTGCGTTCTAACATTCAATCAGACATCAACAGATTGTGACACTCCAATACTGGCCTACAAGCCTCCTCTACATACGAGGGATTTACCATAATCTCACTTGTCAGGTTCGTTGCAGATTGCACTTTAAAAGGTTCAGGTTTACTAAGGCACTGCTACCCGGCCTCTGCTAAATGTGTAGTCCCTTAGTCTGTAGTCGGCTCTTACAACACAGTGAAGAATACAGAGAAGAGAAGAGTGTATTTTCTTCCTATGTAGTGACATGTTTGCATACTTAATATTATGTGTGGGTGATCTATGGTCTCTGGGGTTGTAATCATTTTCCTCCGGCCTCAGTGAAGGTAACCTCGTCTTCCTGATGTCAATAGTTTGGTTCGTTCGGTGTGGTTGGAACATAAGCCTACTGACTTCCTCAACGGCTGCCCTGAAATATGTATATATATAACAAGTTTTGGTATCCAAAGATTAATTCGCTTTTGTAAACCATTTGTAAAAAACTAATCACATCACACACTGGATCTAATTCGAGAGATGTCTGTCTTAACTCAATACATTTTTAAGGGGGGAAAATCATCTAATGACTTCTCCCGTCTTGGTGAGGCGGGAGGGAGTGTCAGAGTCATACTGACTAAAAACCACCCCGTTCCTATTCCTGCCCTTCGAACCGGAGCCCCGGCAACCCGTTAAGTCCTCCGCAGCTCCGTATCGGCATCAGCCCTATTGGGCCCCATCCGTGGTCTGATCGCTCTTTGAGTACGTTAGGGTCTGGTTTTGGTCGTGCGGCGAGCTACCCATGCTCTGCGTCCGTAAGCCCATGCTTATGGTGGCCAGAGATCGTCCAGCGATCCCTGATGCCCGGAGTGTTCTTCCTTCGCGACGGCTGGGTTGTGAAAAGGCAGCGCATCGCTGCCTCACGCGGTCCGCCTCCTCCTTACCTAGCATGACTGCTTCGCAAAAGGAGGAGACGGCATCCCAGTCCCCATCGCTCCGCATCATGACCTGCACTAGGCCCGGACGCGAGAGGTAGCCGTCGCTGATCACATCCCTGAGGGCACGGCGGTGCTCAGCCCACACAGGGCATGTCCCCACCGTGTGTTCCACCGTCTCATCAGGGAGGTCCTCGCAGGGATGACACCCGGGCGTTTAACTCAATAGAGTTGAGACAATGATCTGTCGAAGCATACTTCGACATCACCAAAACCTTTTTTTTACTGTTAACAAGAACTCATAAAATAAACCAAAATAGTTAATAGAGGTAGTTACTGTTATGTCGAATTTAATATCGTATCAATGTCTGGGCAATAGTGTTCAATGTTTATGTTTATTGATATATACATATGTAATTGTTTTAGTACTATAAGTTTATTTTTTTAATGTTTTTTATAAGTAGGACGTTTTATACTATTATATATTACCTAGTAGGTAGTATATAAGTAGTAGTAATAACTGGTACAGTGTTTTATGGTGAAGTAAAGGGCATTTTCAACATAGTACAATATTTATTATTTATTTATTTATTAACACTTTAATGCACACAAAATAAGGTAGGTACATAAGGCGGACTTAATGCCATAAGGCATTTTCTCCCAGTCAACCTTTTGGGTTAAATATAAAATCAGCGAAAATAGGCTTGTGTAATATACAAAAAAAAAAACAAAATAAATAACTAATAGAAATAATACATACTGTATAACATACTGTTATTACTCAAAATATGAAAGGTACTTACATTATTTACAAATAAATCTGAATTTATTACGAAGTCACCGAAACTTTAATACAAAAATTGCACAATAGGTATCTTAACGAATTATTCTACGCACTCATAAGAGACATAAATAAAATAAGAATGTAGATACTTGATGAAATAAATTTTTACATTATTTATCAATGGTTTCGCCATTGATAAATAATGTAAAAATTTATTTCTAGGAACATAAAATGATACAAATTATTTTAATTAATATAAAATTAGAAATCATCAATCAATAACAATAAAGTATATTAAAACTGTCACAAGTCGTTGACAGATGTTTTATTTTAAAACGGACGAGAGACAAAATAGTTATAATAAAAACTCTGAATAATTTAAGTATTTCTGTTTGTTATTTCATATGTTTTATACCGATCCCTTTAGCCGTTTGAAGGACTTGAGTGACGCAAACATTCACACTAATACGCTTACGCTTTATAATATTAGTTATATAAGTATGATTAGAATATTAATATTTATAGCTAAAATATTTATATGTAACACTGACTTTGTGCGAACCCGGAATTGAAGCCACTACCCGCGCCGCTGGTTAACGTACCGTGCTCGTCAACATGGTCCAACGCGCCGCTGCCGGCCGCCGGAGTTGGAAGCAAACGTTTGTGGTGTCCGGCAGAGGGCGCTTTGGGCTTTTCTCAGTATATTCACGAGAGTAACCCGCGATATTTAGTTTATTTTTAATTTAGTATGTCTCACGATAGGTAATATCTATATAATTATACATAATAATAATAATTCTTCTCCGGCTTGCCTTAATTGGCTGACTGGAGTGAACGATGACAAGGAACAGGTCTCCCACCTCTGGCTTGCCTTCATTGGCCGTCCAGAGTGGAGTCGCGAGAGCAGTGTTCCTGCTCGGAGGGTAAGAAACTATTCGTAAGTCGCGAGTGGGCCAGGGATGCAGGAGGCTTCGGCTGGAGCAGATGATCTGAGTAGAAAGCGGTGGTAGTTTCTTAACCCTTCAGCCACTCACATTCTCGTTGCCCCTATATTGCTATATCTAGCAACCATTCCCGGGGCCCGGTCGGTGAGCTGGCGAGTCTCCGCCTGCCATTTTTACGTGTAATAATTACAATGTTTCGGCAGGTGCCATAGCAATCCATAGTTCCCAATTTCCCAGTCCACAGCAACTCATCCATAGCCCTACCTTATTTTTTCCATTATTCACAATAGTCCTACACTAACCGGGGACTGTCCTTGGGTGCATTTCCATAGTGCATACAGGGATCGTAGTTTGTGTCTACATTACATTTAGATTAAAGTTGTCTAAAGGGCCTCTGCGCAGTTGGCTTCGGCCCCTCGTACGCCTCCCAAATGACCGGGACCCTGTGGTCCCGTGAATGGTAAAGACATACATAATAATAATAGTATTACTATATAATTCAAAGGTGACTGACTGGCTGACTGACTGACATTATTGATCTATCAATGCACAGTCCAAACCCCTGGACGGATCGGGCTGAAATTTGAAATACAGGTAGATGTTATGACGTAGGAATCCACTAAGAAAGGATTTTGATCATTTCCACCCCTTGGGGGTAAAATAAGGGGAAGAAAGTTTGTATGAAACTTTGTCAGTTTTACACCGATCGTGTTGAAATTCGGCACATGCAGGTAGATGTTATGACGTAAGCATGCACTAAGAAAGGATTTAGATCATTTCCAACCCCATAGTTACGGCCACCTTTTGTGAGACTGTAATGTCCCAAAAGTCTGCTGAGCGAGATCGTGAGAGGGCTGATCCGTTGAAGGCGTCGAAGAAATAACTACCGCGGCGCCTAATATGATTCCCTGCCTACAATATTGGCAGGCAAACCTTTGGGGTCATGAGCGCTGAGAGTGGGGAATCTAGGCTGAAGGTCATTTTTAAATTGGGGAAGATGAGGTTGCGGTGGAGGATCTTTTATATGGTCTGCTGATAAAAAAACTGTCAATTTAAAAAAGTTGAGAGTTTTTTATTCTAACTAGATCCTCTTCGATTCTTTGCTGAGTCGTTCTTTCTAAGGGTTCTAAGGGTAGTTCTTTCTGTCGGAACACTTTGCTCACGGGAACTCAGCTTAACCTGTATCCGCTGACTCGTTGTTTGGAGAGTGGTAGTGTTTTTCAAAGTTTTATTTTATGAGTTCCACTATTTATTTATGTTATGAGCCCCATGTGTGGGTGAGCCTATTGCCATATACCAGGCCCAATTCCAGACTCCGTGCTACTACTGAGAATTTTTTAAAAACCCAGTAATAGTTTGCCCAACCCGGGAATCGAACCCGAGATCCATTGCCATTCGGCCAACGAGGCAGTTAAAATTAAAAATAAACAATTAATTAAAACAAACAGTAGAGCTTGCCACTTTAATTCTTAGTCAAACAACAGCACCAATACAGAGTAGAAAGTAACAACACAAGAAAAACATCAGTAAAACCCGTAGTTATTTGGCGAATATGTTGAAAGCAACCGTATACGTATTACATAAAGGCAGAAAAATGCACCAAAACTCAATGAAGTTAAACCAAGAAGCAATATAAACAGGTCTTTGTAAAGATGGAAGTTGTTCCGGCCGTAGTAGTTAGGATATCTGAAAGGTTAACATGTACATACATATTGTATAATGAAATTAAAATAGAAAAGTAAAATAAAGTGAGAGTCTGGGGGAACTCTGCTAATACATCTTCATCATCTATCTGTACTCATATATAAGTTATAAAGCTGAAGAGTTTGTTTTTTGATTGTTTGTTTGAACGCGCTAATCTTCGGAACTACAAGTCTGATTTGAATAATTCTTTTTGTGTTAGATAGCGCATTTATCGAGGATGGCTATAGGCTATAAAACATCATGCTGCGATCAATAAGAGCTGAGCAGAGCGTGTGAAACCGCGCGGAAGTAGTTAGTATATAAATAAAAATCAATTTTTGTTTGTTGGTCTCGCTAAAACTCGAGAACGGTTGAACCGATTTGGTTAATTTTGGTCTTGAAATGTTCCTGGAAGTCCGGGAAGGTTTAAAAGGGAAGAAAATTATTTGTAGGAGGTACGAAGTTTGTCGTAGCAGCTCACAGCTAGTTACCGTAGACCTGGTTCTGATGGCAAACAAGTATGTATCAGTTTACAATCCGCTTAACTATCGTGTCTCAGAATCAATGTCTGAGCAGACAGGATATGTATCCGTAGACGTGCACGTAGACGAGTCGTTCCGTAGTTTGATTTAAAAAGCATATCATGGTCTTGCATTGTACGATCTTTGGGCACATTCAACGATCAGTTCAATACTGGACATGTGTGTACCACGTACTTGTAATAATTCGATATTTACCTGATGCACATGTCCATGAGAGCGGGACATATGAGCGCCAATACAGATGTACAGAGATTCCCCACAAATGCTACAAACGGCGCTTGAAACGGTACGATGTAACAAATAATAACTGAAACGATTGAAATGTATACATACAATATTCATTATGTACACATAGATAACTTGGCTAAGGCTATTATGCTGTGGAAATTTGGAGGTTTGTTGACGGAGAAGGAAAATTAAAGGACGGGTATCTTCTGAAGTGGAGATGGGATATTGTCGAGCTACCAATATACATCCGCTGTATAATTCCTCTATCTCTCAAAAAACATAAAAAAGTATAAATGTAGAACTTACAAGACATAACAACGAACAATGGTCTAGCGACAGTTTCAATCATGCGCAGTGTGATGTTCGATGGAGTAGTCAACTGGTCGTGGTACTTTATCACTTCGATAATGGTCGCAATGGCGGGGTAGCATTGTAGTGGAAACGCGAAAGCGACAGCAACCAAGTAAAGGCCCATTGCAACCATAGAAGTTCTACAAAATATTATTTTATTAACTAAATGTTATTAACAAGACTTGTGGCGAGTTATCGATGTTGTTAGACATCGAGGACTAAAGCGGAGGCCTTTGTCTAGTAGAGGACGTCTTCTAGCAAATCAAGACTTTGTTAGTACATGAATTTTTGCAAAAACCCTTTTTAATGTTGAGCAAAATCTTAACTACTAAAGACTACACAAAAAAATTTGAAGTGAAGCTGCAGGCACACAATTTTGTATGAAACGATTCTCTTTTACTACCAGCTTTTTTGTGCTAAATACAATTAGGTAACTAAAACATTAAAGATAATATTTTCAATGGGTCGCAGTCACAACCTCTGTTTTCTACCTACTTTACAGATCTATATTTTGTTGATCAAATCAAATCATCACATCACATCTATATCTAATTTATTTCAAATTAGCTACATGACTCAATATAGTCCATCCTTTAGGCAGTCGGCTACTTCCAGTTACTATAATACTTAATAGTTACTATTCCACAAATGTTTGATGCCAATAGCCTGTTTAAAAAGAGGTCACTCACGGTTCGTCATATGGCAGGGACCGTAGTACATTCTCTTCCATAGCACCGAAGGTCAAGTACCCCAGGGTGCCGAATATCACCGAGATGATGGTCGGTCCAAGAATACCGACGTTCAGTACTCCGAACCTGCTCGTCATCATTTTCGCTTGCTTCAGACTTTTGTCTATGGACAGGGTCTACAGGCAGGTAAAATGTATTATAAAATCATTACACCTTAAAAAAGCTTTGGGACACCTTTTCAGCAGAATCATGTAAAAAGTAATTTTGGTAGGATAAGTAAGTTTAGCATAGGTACTACATTGTACAGTGGCAATAAGTGTCGTAATATGCTCAGCCTATCCTTCGGGGATAAAAGGCGTGATGTTATCTTATGTTAATTACGTATGTATAAAAGTAAGATATAAACTTACTCACCACTCCAATGGCACTCAAATTGAATAACAATGAACCAAAACAAAACAATATAGATCCCAGGTCCGTATGCGTTTCCACCTCTTTCCCCTCATAATCTGTCACAATATGCTCAAACACGAATATAATTCCCAATAAATTCAGGAAATTACCTGCAAATTATTTATAAAAACAATAATTAAAATCTTATATCACATCAACAGCCTGGGAGTGCTCATTGCTGAGTTCCTCTTCTCACGCGAAGAAGGTTTGAGCATTGATCACCACGCTTGCTCAAACGGATTGGCGACTTTAAATTTGTAATAAGAAGTCATAAGCCCAGGTTTCCTCACGATGTTCAGCAGGGTGTATTGGTGCGGTGAGTGGGTAACGCGTTCGATTTCCGCACGGAACAACTCTTAGTGTGATCCATAGATTGTTGTTTCGGGTCTGGGTGGCATGTGTATGGGAACTTGTACATTTGTAAACGCACCCACGACACAGGAGAAAATCCTAGTGTAGGGCAACGTTTTTTATAAAAAGAAAAACAAAAATGATCCTATTAACATCTATGAAAACAATATTAAGTAACCATAATATCTATACATATGTCGCAGTCAATTAGTTTAATTAGCTGTTTATTTGATGGAATGACTATGGGACGACTCGTCAAGTCGTTGAATGAAACGTCATCGGCATGACTTCGTCGTCGAACATCACTTCATTTGTGAAGTCACTGGGATATAGCTGACTTTATAATGTTCGGTTAGGATGACTATGACTTCTGGTGGGACCTCCCTTTTACCTAAAACCACCCCTAGGTCAAGGTACTTTCCGTTTTCGAACTGACATACTTAGGAATCGGGATAGGGTCTCTGCTGGTCTTAGTTTTAGGGTATACCCGGGTCCGTAAATGACCTAGACATCTGGTTTCACAATTTGCATAATGAGCAATCTATGAACAAACCCGGGGGCAACAGCTGAATGTAATTAAATGAATTTAACTCACCCAACATGGCCACGTAACTGACAATAGACAAGTCCTTCATAAGGAATTCTAATACAAAATATGGGAAGACGAGGCACATGAGGGACGGCTGACTGCTCTGCCAATCCATTATCTACAAAGAAAATGAATCTAGGTATAGATGCATAGGTATGTACATATCATCGTGTCTGAAACTTATTTGGCTTTCGCGCTAGAAATGACATCAGTTCCAAATTTCATCACGATTCCTGAAGCCGTTTCGACGTGAAGGTGGAACAAATAAACAAACATACAAACTTTCGCATTTATAATATCTTTTTTCTCTATCTATGTCTATACATATAACAAAATAGTAGAAAAGTCAAATAGAACATTTTTTTAAAAGGATACTTGGGCCGCGGTCTAGAGTCGAGTCGATCTAGAGTCGCGATCTAGATCTAGAGAATAGTAAAGCCAAAAATATAGATTTTAAGATTTTTGTCTGTTTGTCTGTATGTACATATTGCCGGAATGATCTCAAAAAATACTGCATGGATTAACTTCAAATTTTGTATGATTATTACTAACAGGTCTGGCCAACATATAAGTTACATATTATCACGCTATCACCTACGGGATATGCGCAGTAAATCACTATTCCACGCGAACGAAGTTGCGAGCAAGTTGGTAGAATAAAATGCACATATATTCAATTATTATAATATTGGAACAAAATCAGTCGCGTAATAATGATACGATAACTTACATCTCTCAAACAGTCGCTCGTGAATATAACGAATACTGAACAAATCCCAAGTTGACTGGCCACCATAAATATGGCTATTATCGTCCTGTGAAAAAAGGTAATTAAGATTCATCCAAATATTAAATAGTTTAAAGTTATTCGTCTACTTTCTTATAGCATTATGTGGTCCTTTTATTAGGCGTCAAGTTCACCCTGCCGGGCCTACCGCGACGTCTATTGACATTTAGTGGGCTCCACTCAGTAGTGAGTTTTGCCCACCGCTAGCCAAGGTTTGGCCACAGAAAGTCATAAGAAGAGGCGAGTGGAAGGAGGGTAGGGAGGCCTTGCCCTGCAGTAGGACCAGCATGGCTAAAAATAAATAAATAAATAATAATTCGTCTATTTAAAAAACTATCAGTTGTAAAAGAAAGTATAATGCCTTAATTTTTTTACGATTCTATTGAAAAGTGGCACGGAATTCTCACACATACACGCGTTCCTTGTAAAATGTATCGTTGTAAAAATCATAATATTTGACAAGTTATATACTCACGGACCGTGTCTGCCCAAGAAGTGGAATGCAGGAGGTCCATGAAGGAGAGCCACACGGAAACCATATCGATACGATATGTATGGTATCTGCAGCTGCTTTGCTATCTCGTTCAGGCATTCTAACTGCACAAGCGGACAATAGTCAAATTGTTGTCTTTAGAATTCACTAGATGGCATCAATGGGTTTTTTAAGGGGCGAAAATCATCGAATGACTTCTCCCGCCTGGGTGAGGCGGGAGGGAGTGTCAGACTCTTACTGACTAAAAACCACCCCGTTCCTTCTCCTGCACGTCGAGCCAGAGCCCCGGTTACCCGTTAGGTTCTCCGCGACATCAATGGGGTTTAGCCCTGTTCATCATCAACCGCCGGTGACAGATTATGGGCGTCCTCTACATAGAAGGGTTATTAAACCCCTCTATGTAGAGTTTATAGTGATGAACTTCACGCTTGGCAGGCGAAATGGAGAGTCCTATTTCAATTACCTGCTTTGTCTAAAAAATCCCTTTACAATTTACAATTAAAATCTAGGATTAGAAAGTAAGCAGTATACACCGTGAAATTTATATCGTTTTCGTCCCGAAGTAAATTAAATGTCGTCGAATTCTTCCCGAAGTAACGTAAATAAAATGGTTCTCTCTTTTTTTAAAACTAAAAATGGCATCTTTATTTCGTTGTTTTTTTTTTATTTATTTTTATTTATTTAGAGGTATTTATCTCAGGCATCTGTGTTTTGACTTTATATACATAAATCGAAAGTACTCCTTATGGCAAGTTGTTTTATCGCGGGAGAACGAAATAAATTTCACGATGTATAATTAGGTATTATTTAGCCAAAAGAGTGTCAAGAGCCAACGTAGTATTGTAGGTCAGTAAGTTGTAGTTTAGCCAATACACATCAGGTGTCATTTACCAGTAAATGGTGAACATAATTGACCAGAAGTCCTGTGAGTATAGTGAGGATCGGCCCCACGATGATGCCAGCCTGACTGATCACAAGCGGCATGGCCAGCATCCCGGCAGCACACATCGACCGCAACAGGTTGAAATAAGCCATCCACAGCCTGCCATCACATAAGTTTCAAGAACTCCTGATTGACATTGACATTCATAATTGCGGTTTCCAGGCGAATAAGCTTTTTTAAATTGTTAATTAGGTCGATTTTTCTAATTAATATATTGTTATATTTAGAAGACTGAATTCAAGTAATTTGTTTGTGTCAACCCTGTTAATCCTCATGCCTAAGAAGTACGTTGAGCCAGTACTCGGTCTCGTTTGTCACTTGAACATCGGTGACCTATAGTTAACGTAGTGGTTAATGAAATGCTGTCATGATATGGATTAACTATTATGGGTCTAACTAAATAATGAGGTATCAACTTAAGGGAGTTGTATTTTTTTTAAAGGAGGGAAAATCATCGAATGACTGCTCTCGCCTGGGTGAGGCGGGAGGGAGTGTCAGACTCTTACTGACTAAAAACCACCCCGTTCCTTCTTCTGCACGTCGAGCCGGAGCCCTGGTTACCCGTTAGGTTCTCCACAAGGGAGTTGTATAGGGTTGAATAACAGTCACATTATGTAAAACGTGGGTATCTTCAAGGCCCGAGTGAGTAGGTTGCTTATGAGCAGACGTGCTCTGTCGTAGGCGTAGGCCACATCTTCGCTTACCGCCAGGCAAGTTAGTGGTCAACGGTCGGCCCAACAAATAAAAAAACACATGCTTGATAGCTGTCCAGCAGTTAAGCGATCGTATTTATTCCAGAGAAAATCGAAAGGATTCTGCCGCGGACCGCCGCGCGGCGTACCCTCGGTGAGTTCTCGGTCTAAACATCAACAGATTGTGACACTCCAATACTGGCCTACAAGCCTCCTCTACATACGAGGGATTTACCATAATCTCACTTGTCAGGTTGGTTGCAGATTGTACTTTAAAAGGTTCAGGTTTACTAAGGCACTGCTACCCGGGCTCTGTTAAATATGTCTTCCCTTAGTCTGTAGCCGGCTCTTACGACTCGGTGTGAGGTATCATCGATACTTGCGGTAAGGGTATTTTTTTTAAATGGGACAAGCCCGCCACAACCTCCCAAAACCTCTGCAACTCCTGTAAGCCAGGATCTACAGTAGATACAACCATGAAAACACCGGAACACTGAAGTCCGGCGCGTCCCAGGGACATGAGTAACTGTCTTGGTTCCCGCAACGAAGTGAATCAGAAGATATAAGAGGAGAAGAAGAAAAACTATAGTTTCCACTTCCCTCGTTGAATTACTGCAGGAGACAGAATGAATTAAGCCTAAAGACAGAAAGAAGAGACTGTACTACTGGGTCAAGCCCAGTCGCCAAGCACCACGGAAATTTGACTAAAAACTAAGTGGGTCCTATGTGTGAGCTGTTATACTTGCTTCCAATAATAGGTATGGCAAAAACTCATCATATGGCGGGAAGGGTATATACTCTTCCTATGTGGCGACATATTTGCATACTTAATATTATGTGTGGGTGTTCTATGGTCTTTGGGGTTGTAGTCATTTTCCTCCGGCCTCAGTGAAGGTAACCTCGTCCTCCTGATGTCAATAGTTTGGTCCGTATGATGTGGTTGGAACGTAAACCTACTGACTTGCTCAAAAGCTGCCCTGAAATATGAATGCATACAATAAATTTATCGGAAGATTCAATTCGCTTTTCTGGAAAATTATTAATTTCATTAAATAACTAATCATAGGACACAGGTTCTAAATCGAGAGATCTCTGTCTTAACTCCATTCTACGATATCACCAAAAGCTTATTTTTTTATGGTATAAGCCGGTAAACGAGCAGACGCATCACTTGATGGTAAGCAATCGGCGTCGCCTATGGACACCTGGAACACCAGGGGTGTTACAAGTGCGTTACCGGTCTTTTGGGAATTAGGAATTTGAGGATTGTGGGGGATTAGGGATTGGGGAGACTTGGGAAGGGGGTAATTGAGCCTCCGGTAACCTCACTCACACGACGAAATACAACGCAAGCTTTGTTTCACGTCTGCTTTCTGTGAGGCCGTGGTATCACTCAGGTCGAACCAGCCCATTCGTGCCGAAGCATGGCTCTCCCACACTTAAAATTATTACTGTTACTATTAAGAACTCTAATAAACCAATACGATAGTTTTGTATTTATTTAAGTTTTATGCAATTGCATAAGGAGGACTGAATGCTAACAGCATTCTCTGCCAGTCATCCAGTTATTGATAGCAGTATATAGTTACCTTTATGTATCAGTACTATCAGTTTTTATATCGAATTCAATCTTAAATCGATTTCTATATAGTTCATTTTGTTGAAAATGCTCCACCTCAAAATATGGAAAGATACTTACATTATTTACAAATTGAACTCTGAATTTAATACGAAGTCAACAGAAACTTGAATTTTGGTTATTCATACAATTTGCACTTGCATAGTTATCATAACGAAATTTTCAAATTCATGCTAAATTTACTCATAAGGAAATAAACAAAATCGGTAGATACTTGTCGAACCCATTGATATGTAATGTAAATTTTGTTTACTTCGAGGAATATAAAATGATATAAAACATTTTATTACTTATTAATTAATTTATCATCTCTATCACTAAAGTGTATTAAAATCTGTCAAAAGTCTTAAAATCGCTGACAGATGTTTTATTTTACAAGGCAAGAGACAAAATAATTATAATAAAAACTATGAATAATCTACCCCTATTTCAAATTAAAATTTCACCCCGATCCCTTCAGCCGTTTTGATGTGATTGAATAACAAACAAACACACTAACATAACATCATGCCTTTTATCCCCGAGGAGGTAGGCAGAGGTACACATTACGGCACTTAATGTCTCTGTACCATGTAACACCCACTTTTCACTATCTATGTTATGAGTCCCATGTAATAGGTAAATAGGGGGTGAGCCTTTTGCCATATATTATACTAGGCACATATCCAGACTCCGTGCTACTTCTGAGGTTTTTACAAACCTAGGGCAAAGTGTTATTGCCCGACTCGGGAATCGAACCCGAGATCCCTTGCCCGGCAGTCGCACTTGCGACCACTCGGCCAATGAGGCAGTCCACAACAACAAACACACTAACTTTCGCATTAATACAAGTAAGTTAAGTAAGTATGATTAGAATATTTATATTTTTAACTAAGGGTTCGTACACAAAACTGCGATGCGACGTCGCATCGCAAAACCTTCCGAATTAATTCGCATCGCGCATAAAAATCTTATCTTCCCAAAATCTTTTTTGCTTCTCTTTCCTGTATCTCCTAAGCAATAACAGAAGTGCACACTTCTTTTAACGATCCACGTCACGACCTAGTTTTCAATTTAACATACGTTTAATACGGTTGACGGTTGTCCAAGGAACGGTCACCGAAGGAGATGCTTTGTCCCACGAAATCCCATCGCAGCAGTTCGCATCATAACTTTTTGCGTTGCGAATTCGCATCGCATCGCAGTTTTGTGTACAAGCCCTAAAACCATTAATTAGGTACGTTCAAAGATTCTGTAAGAATACAAAACTTAGTAGGTAGGTAAATCGATTAACGTTGATGCATCATACGTAATAGGTATGTACAATAAAAGGAAACAACGAATCAAATCTTAAAATAATATTTTAATTATAAAACTAAATTAAAAATACATTAACCATAAATAATAACTAAATTAAAATTAATAAAATCCCTGATTGTTTGGTGAGTTCCTCGAGAGAATCCTCACGTGAATGATGTAACCATACATGAATGCGCCTACGATCCAATTAAAGAGGCCCAGGGCCATAAGAAGAAGGTTCTTGATTAAATGGAAGTTCATATAACCGTACTGGTCAGGGTACTTCAAGCAGATGTCCATGAGAGCTGGGAAGACCACAGACACCATTGAAGTACAGAGGTTCCCCGTAAATGCAACGAAAGGAGCTTGGAATGGTACAAAGTAGCAAATCGTAACTGAAACAAGATATAACAGTATTATGTTATAACCTGGGAGTCTTCAAGGCCCGAGTGAATAGGTTGCTTATGGGACGACGTGCTCCATCGTAGACCGCATCATCGCTTACCACCAGGCGAGATAGTGGTTAAGCGTTGCCCCATCAAATATATTAAAAAATGCATTAAAACTATTGAATTTATATTAGGTACGCACTACCATTAGGCAGGTGGCAGGATTTTCCTTTTTGACGTGGACGTTCAATCACACATCTCTCAGAGTATACGTTCTATCAACACTATGATCAGTTTATTGGTTGAATGTAAAACATAGACAAATAGTTATTTTTTATTATTTTTATAGAAGAACGTAGATAAGAAACTCAAAGATAGCACGGGTAAACGAAACCTCCACTTACAGGTTAACAATACGAATAGCGGTCGTCCAAAGGTCTCTATTTTACTCAGCATTTTAGCTTCAGGAACAACCATAGCATCATGGTACTTAATTACTTCTACTACGACGGCGATAGCTGAATAACATTGTATGGGGTATGCGAACGTCACAGATATCACATACACGGAGAGAATTATCAATGCTGTGCTGAAATACAGTATTAATTTCATTAGAATTTAATTATCACATAGCTACTCGCTGCTACTAGTGCTACAGTGAGCTTTACAGTGTTACACATCGCTACGCGCTGCTACAAGTGCTACGGTCAGCTATACGGTGTGACACCGAGCTACGCGCCGCTACGAGTGCTACGGTCAGCTATACGATGTGACACCGAGCTACGCGCCGCTACAAGTGCTACGGTCAGCTATCCGGTGTGACACCGAGCTACGCGCCGCTACGAGTGCTACGGCAAGATACACAGTGCTACACCGAGCTACGCGCCGCTAAACGTGCTACGGTGAGCTATATAAAGCTACACCGACCTACGCGCTACTCCGAGTGCTACGGCAAGCTACACAATGCTACACCTAGTCATGCGCTGCTACGAGTCTAACAAATTATAAAAACGTAATGCATAAAATAGTCTAATGGCACTAATAAACGAAACTCACAAAGTAATAAAAAATGGTTGCAAGTAGATAGATAGACCTCAAAAATGATAACTACGACGGTTATGATGTTAGTAGTAATTTAATCAATTACACTTCGTCAAGCGGTAGTACTCGAAGGATGTTCTCTTCCATGGTGCCGAAAGACCAGTAACCTAGGACCCCAACAATCATGCTGACCACAGTCGGCACCAACATCCCAACGGGAATCACGCCAAACTTGCTCGTCATTATCCTAGGATTAACCAAATTTTTGTCCAGTTGCAGGATCTGCAGAAATGGCGAAAATATTAGTATGTCGGATGCTACACATCTTTGGGGCTATTCGTATTTTAGTCGTTTTATTACAGTCGCCCGTGTAAACCTCACAGTCTTCTCGTCCTTAAAGTATTTTCTGAAACGAAGAAAAAACGGGAACTGATTGATCGATAGTGACTTTTGGAATAAAGTAGGCCATCATGTACCATTATCATACCATTTTTGCTCTACAAGAAACGAGTATTATGCAATCTGTTAGTGAGTGATTGCAATTGTTGCTGTTTGGTATAAAGTAGACATACATTTTGTATATTTTTGCTCTTGAGAACACGAAAACCATTTAAAATATTTGGGAAATACGAATTTCAATTGAATCCCTTACCACACCGACTGCACTTAAGTTACATAAGTAAGCTCCACACGCGTATAGTATGGGCATTAATTCATCAGCTGCGTACTTGTATATTTTCACAGGGTCACTTAATGTCTGGTATATCACCAGTACTAATCCCATCAAATTCAAAATAGTACCTAAAATGGACAGAATAATTAAACATTTTCTAACCCTGGATACCTATCGAAAATACATGGTACTTTAAGCATTTTTGAAAACTGAAAATCCTTTGATACATTGCCTTAGTCTTTTGGGAATTGAATCATCAAGTGACTCCCCCTAATTTAAGTTAAACGGACGAGTGTCAGACTCTTATTGACAAATAAGAGTTCCCGTTCCTATTTTTGTTACGAGATGGGGACGTGGTGGCTCATGGTGACTTTATACGCAATGACTTCAAGCAGTCTTCTGCTTTTAGCACGTATGAGATATTCATCAAAAAGTATATATTTTTAATGAAATCACCTGCCAATGCGATGTAACTGACAATTGACAAGGTTTTCATGCAAAACTCCAATAATAGAAAAGGAGGCAGCAACGCTAACAGTGCTGTATTATTACTCTGCCAGTCCATGAGCTGAAACCAACTAAGTTACATTAAAGATATACCGTCAACTTATAATTCTAGTCTAGTAGTAAAAATTTTCATAAGTGACGTTATGAGTCTTATGTTAAATAGTTCGAAATTATATATAAATGGATAATTCCATTAGACGACATGTTAATGTGGGCATTGAGAGTAGTTTATCATTAGAATTATGACATAGTGATCTGCCGGAATACGTATCCACTATTAAACTCAACAGTGGCCTATATATACAACGTAAGTAGGGTTTGGGGAGTGTAGGAAGATTTAGTTAAAGAAATAAACTTACATCTCTCACACTGTCCGAAGTTAAAATTACGAAAATTGTACAAATTCCAAGCTGACTCATAAACATAAATATTGCTATAATTTGTCTGAAATAAAATGAAAAACAAACAAACATTACTTCGACCTTCCCAAATCCGCAAAACAATATACAAGAGAATACGCAAGAGAAATAAGATAAACGAGAATCTAATGAGCAAAGAGCTAAACCTGATCGGAGACCATTCCACTTCCGAGGAAGTTAAAATCTACGATGTTTTCAATATAACCAAACAAGCCTTGGACTGGCTGGAATCTCCTGGGGAAACGTAGTGTGGCTGTCTCCATAAAACCTGACGTTACACCGAACGGTGCGGTGGGTAACGATAATCCGTGAGCGTAAGACAAATGACGATGGCGAGGACTTCTACAGACGCTCACTACTCCGACAAGGGCACATATAGAACAATTAAATAGTATAGGTAACAACAGTTACTTACGGACCACGTTTTCCAATGCCGTTGAAAATGGGCGGACCATGAAGCACTGCCAACCGAAAGCCATATCTATACGATATATATGGTATTTTTAATTGTCTCGCTATTTCAGTAAGACTTTTTACCTGGAAGTATAATCAAGTGTTAATATTAGTGACATAACAAACAGTTTGATAGAGCAAATAAAGTAAGAAAAGGAATTGTGGGTTGCGGAGCGTGCCGTGGTGAAGATTAAAAATCTACGCCAGCATTTACAGCTTAAACTAAAAGCCGAAATTAAAACTCAAAACAAAAATTACATACCAACATGATGTGTGTATGTACGAGCAGTAGTCCATAAGAAAGCCCCAGAATAGGTCCGAAAATGAGACCGGTCTGACTTATGGCTAAAGGCATAATCAGTACACCGGGGCCAAATAGAGACCTCACTACGTTGAAGTACGCCATCCATGGTCTATAGATGGAAAAATCGGGCTCAATTGGTTTTACTTGTAAACTACGTCCTCTACTGTTACAAGTTTTAAAATGAGTAAATAAGGCTCAAAATCCTCTGATCTTGCTGTCGTGAAAATAAAAGAATCATGTATGTCAATGATTTTTATGTTCTGCGTTCTTTGAATCATATTTCCTAGTACACACATTCTCCGATTATGAGGGGTTTAATTATTGCCCTCCTTTACTACCGGTGAAACTATAGGTAAGAAATAAGGTCTACTCTTACTTTATGGGGGTTTGAGGATTCCTGTGATCCAGTGGATCATAACCATCGTCAGCAGGAGTTACCGAAGGTAGCCGGGTTCTTCTAATATCGATTTTTTCCAGAAAACCATCTGGCTTTACATGTAATGCACTAACTCGTTCAAATGCCGCCCTGTAATTGCAAAGTGCAGGACTCTACATTTAAATAATTATAGCATTCGTCCTTTCAAGAATGCATAACCTAGCTTATAGGGTTGTAGTTATTGTGAGATAAATAGCCCAATTTCAGTTAATACAAGAAAACAAGATTATACATATTGGCACTTACATTTAGGGCTTGTAATATAAAATGAAATAGATATACATATAAATGTTTTTTTAATAATTCTACAATTAATTAATTCTTATTCAATGCTTTCAACGAAGACTTTCAAGGACGTCAATCAAAGAGTATTACAATAATAATTATTAATTTATTATTAAAGTATTATAATAGTTGTAGGTACAGGGGACGTCCATTAAGTCAAGATCAGTCAAGATGACAAAATTGAATCACAGAACCCAGAACAATACAGAATATAGAAATCGATTACAATAATAACTTATAACTCATTTAAAATTTACCTCAACATCACCTCTATCTATCACATCATCTAGCTTGAACACATTTTTATTTTTGTGCAATCACCTGGATTTATTGGAAGATTTAGATTTTTATATTATTCAAAACAAGAACACGTTAGTCTACGATATAACATTCTTTGTAAATCCGCAGGTTGTTGACAGCTGTTATTCTATCTTGTCTATTGTTAAAAATGACAGCAGCTAGTGGAGATTGATATAGGTGGAATTGCTGTATTTCGTTAAAATCCTTTCATGATCTTTCATTTTATATCTTTTATCCTAAGTCTCAAGAATGATGTCAACAACAGAAGGCGAGTTGGACGTTGAAGTTCCTCTGGACAGGGAAGAAGGGGAGGTTAGAATTAACTTTTACTTTAAACATTTTCGATCTTTTAGTTACATAGCAGGTTTTTGATGATGCTTTGCGATTATCAAGAAATAAAGCATATTTTTAGTCAGCTTAGTCAGTGGCCTACCATCCTGTAATGGTTGTAGTGAGTAACATTAACAAGAAAACAGTGTATGACGTCTTAGGGCGTACGCGGTAACATAGATTTTATTGCGTTGCAGTTGGTGGATTCGGATGTGGAAGAGGGTACTTACAAACCTCTGGCGAGGCCTGAGGCGTTCAACCCTCCTTCGTTAGTGCATATGCAGATACAGGATGAGCAGAGCGACGAGGGGTCACCGCGGGAATCATCAGGGTCGGAATCTGATGATGAGCCGCGGCGCCGCGCCAAGCGGACCAAGCTGAGGCCACGCCGTCCTCCACCACAACCAGATAAGAAGAACAAGTATAACATTTGGTGCAAGGCTTTACAGGTACATGGTTTATTATTGTATTTCTATTAACTCGTCGAGTACCGTCATTATAGAACAATAGGTTGCGGTCACCGGTGACCGCTTGGTGTTTGACAGTAAGGAGAATGACTTGTGAATGTGGATATTAATAAAATCAAGATGGTTTGTTCAGTAGAGATAAATATTAAGCATGTTTTGTAACTGGACACTGCTAAAGATTTCTAACACTCTGAAAGCCTGTCAATGTATAAAACTATAGTAGATTATACAAATTAATACACTTGAATATTCTTGTTTAGCTATGAAACTCCTCTCTGTTTGCAGGAAGACTTGTTAACAGAAGACATGGTGAGCTGTGATGTATCAAAGAAGAGCAGATATGGCGTTGAGTCTTATGATTATACTATTAAGTATAGATTAGATGATAACTTTATTAATAAGAAGAAAATATTCACGAATAACGATGACTATGATGATAGTGAACGAGTTTCTAATAAACGGAGGCATGAGGATAGATCTAATGTGAAACTAAGGCTTGGGAAGCGAGATAGTAGTCACAATCGTAATGATAAATTGAAGCCTCGGATTCTTGGGGACCTGGTTGTTAGTGCAGAAGATACTGCGGAACATATAGCTGACGAAATAGCTAATAATTTGTCAGAAGATAAAAAGGATTTAGTTGGTATGTCTTATTAGATTTATGTAGCGTTTTATGGATATGGAATTATCAGCCATTATCTTTTGTGTCAAATAATTAATAGTACTATCTTAATAGTTATGTTGATAAACAGTATAAGTAGACTATAATAACAACAAAAAATATTACTGTAAGTATAAACGGTCCAAATTTGGTCTCTGCTTAGCAACAAAACTGTTGAACTTAGACTAGTTAATTTTGTTTACATGATTGTTATGAGTATTCCTATTTCAGGTCGTATTGTACAAGTAGTTGGTGCTAACAAGGCTATAGAAATATATAAAGAAACACAAAAGTTAGAGGCGGATGGTGGTATGCTTGTTATGGTAAGTCCAATTCAAGTAGTTTCATTTTAGGTGTTAGCTGGGGCACAATGTAGGCGCATCGTGGGGACCTTTTGTATCCTTTAGTACTTTTATCTCATATCTCATCCTATTTGTGAATGTTTGTGTGTAATAATAAATTTATTTCTTTTTACTACCTTGTTGGCCGAATAGTCGCAAGTGCGACCGGGCGAGAAAGAATTCTCAGTAGTAGCATGGAGTATGAAATTGTGTTTGGTATATGGCAATAGGCTCACCCCCTATTACATGGAACTCATAACATAAATAGTGAAAAGTGAGTGTTACATTGTACAGACGGTGGCATAATTTATTTATTTTTATTTTTTATTTATTTACACTTCTTGCAATTGTATACAATGGCGGACTTAATGCCTAGTGGCATTCTCTAACAGTCAACCTTAGGGTGATGCAGAGAGACACAATAGTAGGTGTAAACGTTTAACACTGTTGTGAGTTTTAAACATCGTTGTTATGGTAGTATATACAATTATACATATCACACAATATTTACTAATTAAATGTGGACTGCCTACCCGTTCGGGGATAAAAGGCGCGATGTTATGTTATGTATTTCTTTTTATATTCCTCTCAAACAATATTATCAAACTGTATGACCATAATATTGATTTATGATATAGCAATCTACAAAAGTCGTTGATATCGGCATAACTAACTCGGCTACCGCAACACATAGCTATTAAAATATCCCCAATATAATATTATGTAAACTTTATGTTGCTACCTTTGTGTTGAATGACGTTTTCGCGGCGCTGTTCACGACTCATACTCACACACAGGTGCACTTTCTCAAACCTAGAGTTTTTGGTTTTCGGCGTTAACGAGATATTTAACCGTACAATTAAATAATTCCTTTCAGAACGGTACTCGTCGCCGGACGCCAGGGGGCGTGTACTTCTTCCTACTGAAGCGTGACGGTGATGTGTCACAAGAGATGATCAACCAGATCTTCAACGAGGACCGCAAGGAGACGCAGCGCAAGATCAAGCGAGCGCGAGCAAAGAGCCGTCAGACTGTCATGGAACAGCTCAAACAGAGCCTCACAGGTAGTTTATACTATTTGTATCCCATTGATTTGACAAGGTGCACACAGAAGTAACACCCACCTTTCACTATTTATGTTATGAGTCCCATGTAATAGGGGGTGAGCCTATTGCCATATACCGGGCACCTGCACTGGCACGGGTACCGGACATATGCCTACCCCTTCGGGGATAACAGGCGTGATGTTATGTAATATGATTTGAGAAGGCAGAGAAAAGTAACTCCAAATGACAAGTTGCTGACATACCTTCATCTGTTATCAGTTTCTTTATGTGTACTCGTCATATCCAAATATAGTGTACATGCCAAATCCTAATATGATTTATTTGTAAAATATCTAAAAGCATGCAATATTTGTGCTAGATTCGGAGCTGCCGTCGTTGTTATCACGTGGCGAGGCGACAGTGCAGTCGGAGCACGGCTCGAACCCGCCGCCGTCGCCCGCGACAGACGCGCGCGACTGCTCGAGCGATACAGACGCGCCATGCGATGCTCCACCCCGCTCCCCACGCGACTACGACGACGACGACTTCCTCGAAGTCATGTGTAACGATGACATGGACATGTTCTAGGCGTGGACCCCCCATATCCACGGACTCATTGTTCCAGCGAACTGCCAACATAGGTTAAGGTCGCCGGTAAATCCAAAGTTGTGTACTCGAATAAGCGCTTACCGGCCCGGTCCGCACTATAAGTGCCCGCGACCCGCCGACCTTTATGATGACGCTGCATGGTGCTCATCTCTGCCCCATAAGATCCTCGTTTTAATCCTAAGGGCGAGTGTATATGTAAGTCGTTTTAAGAGTGATACAGTTGACGATATATTATTTTTGGTGAATCCTACACATAACAATTGTATTGTAAACACAGGGAGATCTTTATCACAAATAGTATAAAGTAACCATCGGGTATTTTTATGTATTAATTTGAAAGCTATTTGAAGTAGTCTAACAAGAACACTGAGAAGCCAGTTGTAGAGTCTGTTTCAATATAATTGTGCTTTAACATTGAGTTTCCACTGGTACATGAACTACACTTATAATTTATTGCTAATTAGTTTGTAGATCGGACATTACGATTTTTGATGACGCACTATTTCCAACTATACTTTCTCGTAACGACTTTCGTTACTCAAATACTATTTATATTTTCGTAGTTGTGCAGTGTCTCCCAATCATGAGACGGTGGAATTAGGTCAGACTGACGACTGGGGCTGTCCGGCAGCTTCTTACTAACTTTTGTATTAGACGTAAGTACGTAAAACTGCCAATATTTAAACGATTATAGTGTACTTTCCTGGGGACGCTCAAGAGTTTGCCAAGTCTAATGGTGCGAAGAATTAACTTGGAAGTGTTCAGTTCCTGTGTCGAGTGCTTGCGGGTGTTGGAGTAATGTATGTTAGGATTGGCTCGTAGTATTACTAAAATATATGTTTACAAGCAAAACGTAATATATTAACCAACATTATGAAAATGTCTAACTTCTGTAGTTTTTGCAATCAATGGACATTTTTACGGGAGTTTAGTGACTATATCACCATAGTTGTTTTCATGTTGCACTGAAGTTTACAGTTGAAATATTATCACTAGTTGTTAAAGTGTGGGTTTATAGGTAACTTCATGAAATAGATGTTTGTTAGCTCACATACCGGTACCATTTCCTTTAAGACAAGTTCACAGTTTACTGCTGGCATGATGTAATTGTAGGGCATTTTTAAATTGCTACTATATTCCACTAATATTGCCAATAGGATTGAGTTTATAAGCCAAAACCATTTAACTATGTGATATTTAAATGCATGCATTTGTGTGAAAAGCGCCTAAATAAGTATAAAGCTATTGATTCGATGGACTCTACCCTGTATAAAATATTTATTAAATATTCTTTGATCTCAAAAACTGAGGAGGAATTGGTTTTATATATAACTGTAGCAAACGTCAAACTTAGAGGTGCATACATACGATTCAATAATATATAATGATGTATAATATTATATTATAAAACCTGGGCATTATGGTGTTCATATCCGCCTATAAAATTATTTTTGTTACTAAATAAACTGATTGTCTCTGGTTCAATATTGAGCTGTAATAGCTGTAGAGGTAGACAATAAATAGCTAACTTTTTTTATGTGGCAATATATTCTGGGAGTGTGGCAACACTACAAATTATTCAGCCAGTGTCTGCTGCTCTCCTTGGTGATGCCTCCTTGCCTCAGAAAGCAGGTACAATAGGTACCTGTGTATGTTACAGGTACACCACAAGATTGTATGTAAATTGGCTAATTGGTCATATTCTAAGGTCAATTTCAAAAGTAGGATAAGCAAATAAGAATCTTGTTGGTCTAACTGTTTTATACAACTTGTGTATATTATAGATTGTTGTGTTATATGAATTACTATGTATGTATCGCCAAAATGTTGAAAAGGTCTGTGCGAATGTACTTGGGAGCTATTGACTGTCTTTTATACTGAAGATCATTGGAAGTGTTGTGATGTTGAAAATGTACAGTTATCTGAATGTTACTGATAGACAGACTCTCGGAAATAATTTGTATAATAAAATTGAGAAAAAATTTACTTTGTTTCAATCATTACAGAATTATTCACTTGATAAGTAGATATTATGACCAGTGGGTTAACTATGCCATTCTAAGCCTGTGGCAAATTTATCAGATGAGCCGCCATTACAAATAAAAAAACTAGATAACTTCTGCATACTTCTGAAGGGGAGTCCCTTCCAGCCGGGAGCCCGAGGCATTTTGCCTTCCCCCTATAATTACAATACTCTTTGCATTTTGCCAACTTGCCACCCTGTAGATGTGGCACTAATTATGACTGCATTATATTTATGTAACTTACAAATAAGGCGCAATAAAACAAGTCAATATAGTTAACTATAGGTTAAAATAGATTTTATTGCTTTCATCAATTATTAACAACCAAATGAATGAACAACAGCATTAGATAACTCTTCTTAACACATAACTTTATAATTTTTACATCTAGTGAACAGTTTACATGAAAATATAAAAAAATAGAGTATTTTATATGACGCATGAAGCTAATACCTAGGGAGGTAGGAATGGGCAAAAGCTGCTTTCGTCATAGCAAGCAATAAGTTTAGTACTACCTACTAAATAATTTTAAATACTTGTACTATTTGGAATATCTCGAGTATGTCATGTTTATAAATAATACTGGGGGCTGTGATGTCTTGGTTTCTTTTAGGGGAAATCCAGCATCTGTAAAAGAAAAGCTATTGTTATAAATATTCTTTAAAAAATACGGCAGTGAACTCAACGGGACATTCTTAAAATTTATATTGATTCTATGAAGGTTCCTTGTCATTATATCAGCCACAAGATAGGTTTCTCCTAAGACTGTCAGATAGGTCAGTTGCAACCTGCACCTAGTAGCTCCCTGTGAGGCTGTAACCAGAATTATCTTGTCTGTCTACTTTGTATGTAGATAGCTTATGCTGCTATGGCTATGAACCTATAAATAGGTAAATAAGATCCAACTCACCAGCTGCGGCAGGCACTTCTCAATGTGTTCGATATCAACTCTGTCGCAACTCTCGCGCAGAGCGTGCGTGGACGCTCGCAGGCAGGTTTCGGTGACCAAACACTTGGCCACTTCCACCACCAAGGACAGAGCATCGTTACCCAACTTCGTCTTATTGTCTTGGAAGGATCCGTTCAGAAGTTCTTTTATAACATCCTAGACAAATAAATAAGCTATGTTTTACGAATGACTTTTTTTGGTCTATTGCAGTAATTATTTGGCAGTATCGAAATTGTATAGCAATGTCATCAAATTAAAAAATATTTCTAATAAAGGCTATTATGGACTTTACTTCTTAATTTTACTACAATTTATGTCGCCCGAGTAATTATTATTAGTGCGCAATACGTACCTGTTTTATGGTATGCTTCACATTAGATGTTACGGACGCAGGATCAATACTGTCCTCGTCGTTCTCGTTACTATTACGAGCCATTTTCAATGTATTATCACTTACAAATTTGGAAAATTATTTACAAATAAATCAAATTGTCGATGTCCGAAGACAAAAACCTTTCACAAATAAATAATTGACCCGCCTAAAGCGACATTCCTATTATTGTTTCTTAAAGTTGTACGAAGTTTAGCTTAACCATTATCTTGTTTTCTGTTTTTCAAGGCTAATGTAAAGGAGTAATCAATAAGAGTCATGTTCAGTCATGTTCAAAATATAATTATCACAACGAAGGAACTGGAACGCACAAAACAATAACGTTTTGTGGTTCGTTTAGAAATTACAATTGTTATGATACTGGCCAAATGGAATTACTCTAAGAAGTCCGAGTTTTATACAAAATAGAGAAAATGCTTTATTTCATTAGCAAAGTATTAAAATAAAATAAATAATGGAATCAGGAGAAATTTTTTTCGCCCCAACGTGAGAAATGTTTATGGAACCCCTCGCCTGTGGAAGACGAAAGGGACTTTCAGATTCTTGCTGACTAAAACCCACCGCTGTGGTGTCCCGTCTCACACGTGAGGCCGAGGGTGCGGAAGTCACATTCCTCTGCAGCCTGCCTCTAGATGCACCGAGAAGTGAGATGTTGATCTCCTCTGTGCTACGTCTCGGAGGCGCGCCTGAACACAACGCGTCCCGTCCCCTTTAAAACGGCATAATGGGGACTTCCCCAGGTCCGCAGTCCCCGACCAATTTAGGGGGGTGGCAAGAGAGCAATTTGTGCTCTTTTTCGACGCCCGGTGACTGCGCCTACTGCGGGAAGGTAGAGAAGTTGTGATTTTCCTTTCCCACTCCGCAGCATTCTTCCGCGGATTTACGTGTCTAGTCTAGACAAAACCTTAAGTAAGACATTGATAACAGAGCAAAAACTCAATATCAGAACTTTATATCTCCCCCATCTCTCTCTCTCTCTGTCGCGGAGAACCTAACGGGTAACCGGGGCTCCAGCTCGACGTGCAGGAGAAGGAACAGAGTGGTTTTTAGTCGGTAAGAGTCTGACACTCCCTCCCGCCTCACCCAGGCGGGAGCAGTCATTCGATGATTTTCCCCCCTTAAAAAAAATCTCTCTCTCTCTCTCTCCTCAGGCCTCCCCGATTGTCCCCGATAAAAGAAAAGAAATTCTACTTTTATGGTTTGTTCAACGGCCTACACCGATTATGAGACAAGGCCGGAGCAGCCTTGGCATGGAATAGACATGGTTGGTACTTTTTTTTTATGGAATAGGAGGCAAACGAGCAGACGGATCACCTGATGGTAAGCGATCAGCGCCGCCCATGGACACCCGCAACACCAGAAGAGTTACAGGTGCGTTGCCGGCCCTTTAAAAAGGAGTACGCTCTTCTCTTGAAGGTTTGAAGGTCGTATCGGTTCGGAAATACCGCCGACGACAGATCATTCCACAGTTTTGCTGTGCGAGACAGGAAGCTACGTGAGAACCGCACAGTTGTGGCCTGCCAACCATCTATATGATGGGGATGCATATACTGTCGTGAGGGTCAATGGCGAAAAGATGCGGCAGGTATCAGGCCAAACAATTCCTCAGAGCACTCCCCGTGGTATAAGCGGTAGAAAATGCACAATGAAGCTATATCTCTACGCATTGCGAAAGTGTCGAGCCGGTTTGAAACATCCGGACATCCAACAATCCGAACGGCACGCCCCTGAATGCGGTCCAGAGGAAGAAGCTGGTACTGGGGTGCCCCCGCCCAAAGATGAGAACAGTATTCCATGTGGGGCCGCACCTGTGCCTTATATAGAAGCAGGCGGTGGGTCGGGGTGAAATACTGCCTCGATCTATTGAACACACCAAGCTTACTCGAGGCTAATTTAGCCTTATCCTCTAAATGACCGCAAAACTGGACGTCGCTCGAAATGTTGACACCAAGTATTCCAATACCGGCTGAGGCAGTTAGGGGAGTGCTTTAAAACTTAGGAGAGACGACCAACGGCAGTTTCTTAGCGGTAAACACGCAGACTTGTGTCTTAGTGGGGTTAAACTGGACCAAATTAAGTCCACCCCAATCAGAGATTCTCCCTAAAGAGGTCTCGATTTCAGACACGAGTCTGTTTCGGCTCTCTATGACGTTTTCCCGAGAAATGTTAGCGCGGCCGGTGTAGTAGGCATCGCCTGTGCTGTCATCCGCATAACAATGAATGCCGCTGATTTGCAGCATGTCATTGATATGGAGGAACAATGTAGGCGATAGCACGCAGCCTTGAGGGACACCTGCGTTTACAGACATCAAGTCAGAGCATTCACCGTCGACGACGACTTTAATGCTTCTGTCTGCAAGGAAGCAGGAGACCCATTTGCATAATTTCTCGGGAAGTCCGTAGGAAGGAAGCTTCGAAAGAAGCGCTCTATGCCAAACCCGATCGAAGGTCTTCGCCACGTCTAAACTTACTGCCAACGCTTCCCCCTTAGACTCGATCGCCTGTGCCCACCGATGCGTTAGGTAAACAAGGAGATCACCAGCAGACCGACCTTTACGAAAACCGTATTGCTGGTCACTGAGCAGCTGATGATCTTCTAAGTAACGCAGGAGCTGGCAGTTAATAATGGACTCCATTATTTTCGAGAAGAGGGAAGTTATGGCTATCGGTCTGTAGTTAGACGGGTTAGATCGATCACCTTTTTTGGACTAAAGCTGTCTTCCAGGACGTCGGAACTAAGCCTGAGGAGTAAGAGAGCCGAAAAAGACGTGTTAGAACTGGGGCCAACTCGGGGGCGCACATCTTCAAAACAATGGGTGGGATCCCATCAGGCCCGCTCGACTTATGGACGTCAAGGGATAAAAGCGCCAAACGTACCGTGCGCTGGTGGAACCGCACCAAGGCACAACAGGAGGCTCGCGCTCACCGTCATCCAGTGTCGAGTAGGACGCAAAGATTTTCGCCAAAAGTTGAGCCTTATCCCTTGCGTTATGAGCCAACGAATCCTCACCCATGTGCAGAGGTGGAAATCGGCCTGCAGAAATTGCCCTCGATAGCTTTGACGAGCGACCAGAATTAACGAGTTCCTGAAGGAAGGCGCTCCAGCCTCTCACCAATTCTACCGATGTGCTGCGACTTGGCACCCGCAATAGCTCTTTTGAAGGACTTGGAGGCAAAGTTATACTCCTTTTTTAGTGCACTGGTATTTACATCCCGTGCCACCGCCGCATCGACCCAGGCTTGGTAGGCCCCCTGCTTTCTGCGTGAGGCCTTTCTGGTAAGGCATCAAACCAGGGCCGATATCTGCCACCGACGGGGACCAGAGAAGATGGGACGAAAAGCTCCATCCCCTGCAGCACCACATCAGCAACAGAATTGGCAGCGGCGTTGGGATCATCCTGCAAGAAGCAAGCCCGCCTCCAAGGGTAGGATGCAAAAAAGGACCGCATCCCATCCCAGTCTGCCGACCTATAGTGCCATATACGGCGACCGCGTACCTCTTGTAGTCGCGGTGTGTACGTCCAAGATACAGAGCTCCGGACAAGGCAATGATCCGACGAGCCAAGAGGGGCTTCGACGGATACGCTGTAGCCGTCCGGGTGAGAGGTCAGCAGAAGGTCCAACAGTGAAGACCTCTGGCCTTCCACATCCGGGATTCGCGTGGGCACGGTCACCAGTTGTGTTAGGCCAGAAGCAAGAGCCAAGTCGTGGACAGATCTCCCCGCGTGAACTTAAACGTCATTCTTTAAAAAATCTTAATTGTTATGGGATGCTATTAGCTATATTTACTTATTTTAGTTACTTTACTTTACTATATTTACTTTATACTTTTAATACATTCCAATGTCAATATTTATGTTTGTTGTTGCCATGGGAACTAGAAAAATAAATTTGGGAAGAAAAAATACAAAATCCACAGTTAATCAGCCTTTATTAGAATTTTAATAAAAAAACGTTTAGATTTCAGTGATTGAATCAACGCCGGGTACACACAAATATAAAGATTTAAAACAATAATAAATATTATACAAACAATTATAAAACATTCTCTTCATAGATGCTCTATTAGTATAGTAAATATATAAAATATATTTACGTAAATTACACTACATACTACAATAAAAAATAATTGCATGTATAATTCTTGTTCAAATAATCAAACGCCACTTAATTTTAAGATAATTTGATAATCAGATTTGGAAGAAAGAAGTAAAAACAAGAAAATTGTATTTTCTGATATAACACAATATTTCAGGATAAAAACTTAAAATTGAATAGCATTACAGTATTCAGGCACTCATGATTTTAATACATTTCAATAATTGCAATTTGTACTAATATTCATGCTGCAATATATTTTGTGTCTCGGCAATAACTCAGCAGAGTTGTAACAGATACAGCATCCGAGTTGTAATTTCATCCTTAGTTTTGTCTGTCAAACTCTCAGCAATCAAGTTGACAATATTTTTCTCATTAAATATTTCTAGGATGGTCTTATCTTGTCTTTCTTCTGGGGACAGGTGTTCCTTTAATATTTCTAATATTAATTTGTCCTCGTCTCTTTTCCATTCTGGCCTCTCAATCTTCACTCCTCCCTCATCGTACGAGAGCCTTATAGAAGAGTTGGAACTGTCGTTGAAGTCCTGTACTTCAGTTTTGCTGACAGTGACCACGAGTGCTACATTCTGATTCTCCGATGTTGGTGTTACATACTGTGTTGTTTCTTCACTCTCCTGTAATGAAAGCAATGATAATTTAACACATTTTTACGCCATCTTTACCAAATCACATAACATAACATCACGCCTTTTATCCCCGAAGGGGTAGGCAGAGGTGCACATTACGGCACTTAATGCCACTGTACATTGTAACACTCACTTTTCACTATTTATGTTAAAAGTCCCATGTAATAGGGGTGAGCCTATTGCCATATACCGGGCACATTTCCAGACTCCGTGCTACTACGGAGATTTTTTTTAAAAACCCAGTAATACTTTGCCCGACCCGGGAATCGAAACCGAGACCCCTTGCCCGGCAGTCACACTTGCGACCACTCGGCCAACGAGGCAGTCTTTACCTAATCAGATTTTGATAAATTGTATAAAAACTAAACAACTGAATAGACTAGATAAAACGTTGAATTAGACCACTGATACCCACGAGAAGTTTGCTAAATTCCTAGTTGATAAAAATAGAAACAAATTCTTCAAATAGAGATTATACAAAATTATGAATATTATTCAGGGAATCAATTAAAATATAAAAATTACGTACAATTTTAATAGGTATATGCCGAATGACGCCGCTGTTTAATTCAGGCACGCTTGTGTTGTCACAATTGTCGTCTTGGTCACTGCAAACATAGAAAAACAATGCTTTACAATATTTTATCCATAAATTGTCATTAATTGGTTCAAATATAAAAGATGTGGGTGTGTGATAAGTGTGGGTGAGCCATGCTTCGGCACGAATGGGCCGGCTCGACCGGAGTGATACCACGGCCGAGCAGAAAAACGACGTGAAGCAACGTTTGCGTTGTTTCGTCGTGTGAGTGAGGTTACCAGAGGGAGGCTCAATTACCCTCCCCTTCCCCAATCTCCCCAATTCCTGAATCCCCAACGATCCTTAAACTCCTAATCCCCAAAAGGCCGGTAACGCACTTGTAACGCCTCTGGTGTTCCAGGTGACCATAACAACGCCGATTGCTTACCATCAGGTGATTCGTCTGCTCGTTTACCGACTTATGCCATAAAAAAAAGATAAGAGAAACAGAAAAAATAACTATCTTACAATAAGTGGCTCAATTCCTAGATCTAGTAGTTTTCCTATTTAGATAACTGACGAGCATGCATTAAAAAACTGATGACTGTTGATGAAGCGAAAGAGGTATGTAAGAATCGTAGCAATTGGCATTCTATAGTCTCTGTCTACTCCATGGGAGACAGGCGTGAGGTTATATATACATATAACATAACATCACGCCTTTTAGGCAGGCAGAGGTACACATTACGGCACTTAATGCCACTGTACAATTTAACACCCACTTTTTACTATTTATGTTACGAGTCCCATGTAATAGGGGGTGAGCCTATTGCCATATACCGGGCACACATCCTGACTCCGAGCTACTACTGAGATTTTTTTAAAACCCAGTAATACTTTGCCCGACCTGGGAATCGAACTCGAGACCCCTTGCCGTACTTGCGATCACTCGACTAATGAGGCAATACATATTATATTCTTTGTTATATATATAGATATATGTATATTCTTTGTTATTGCATCCGATGATCAGTATTATCAATGTGAGTGACATCCGCAATAATATCTTGTTTTAAAACCCGTATTGGTAATTACCAAAGTTGGTTGAAATAAATTCGTTAGCTTTATCTACAGTACAGTTATTACAGTCTCACCTCATAGACTGGTCAGCCTCGTAGTTGGTGGTGTTGTTCTCCGCGACCATGCTATCTTCACACATGGTCTCCTCTAGCGTTGTGTTTCCAGGAAGCGAGGGATCTGTCTGAACTGGTAAAGTTGGTTCCTCTGACCTGGAAGAATTAAATTTTTTTGACTGCACGTTTGGTGCGGTGGCTGGGCAACCGGCTGCCGTGCAACGTGTCGCGGTTTCGATTCCCGCCCGGAACAACAAACACTGTGTGATCCACAATTTGTTCTTTCGGGTCTGGGTGTGATTGTGTATGTGAACTTGTATGTTTGTAAACGCACCCACGACACAGGAGAAAATCCTAATGTGGAGCAATGATTTAAAAAAAAATAGATTGGGGTAAATAAAGTGTTTTTTTGGTATCTACTAGCTACGAACATGAAAACTTGGAAACAATGAAGTTCGGAGCGTCCCGAGGACATGAATAACTGTCGGTAGTTAAGCAGCGTAGAAAAGTTTTTTTTTCTTCTTCTTTGGCAACCGAGTCTCCAAAATGGTGTTGTCGACTATACTGCCAGTGTCAAGTAGAAAGCGTAGAAGCGTAGAAAAGTTATTGTGCCTTACTACACTATAAATAGATAACTTACCTGTCTTTCCGATGTGGAAACAGAGAGTACACATGTCTCGCTAGTTCTGGGTGCCCGTGCAGAGTGCCAAGTATCCCAGTACATATTTCACAGGCCGTCGACAAGCTCTTTACAAACACTTTGTTTATCTCCGTCAATACCGTATGTCTTGTCCCCAGGTCTGCTACTTGCTCCTAAAATGTAATATTGTCAGTTGAATAAAATATATACTGTTGAACTTACTGTAATATACATTTTTTGCGACATGCTCGCCACAACCTCCCAATACCGCTGCAACTACAACTCCTGTAAGACAGGATCTACAGTAGATACAACAATGAAAACACCGGAACACTGAGTCCGGCGCGTCTCAGGGACATGAATAACTGTCTTGGTAATAAGAGGAGAATATAGGAGAAAAAGTACGATTGTTTAGTATGATTTTTATTTATGAATTTGCAAGATAGTTGTCCTAGTTATAATAGAAAAACAATAATATTACGAAAGCGTCACTCACCTCAACCTTCTCAACCAACTTCATCAAACAGGTGCTAATAAAATAATCCCTGAAAGCGTTGATTTTATCAGCCTGTTCGGGTGTCAGGAACCCGATAAACTCTTTGTAGAGGTCAAGTAATTCGCTTCCTAGGACTTTGTCCATATTAATGGCGAGTTCTACGGGATCACTTTCGTTTAGATTGAACTTATATAACAGCTTGTACACCTTCCTCTTTATGCTTGGGTTGCGCGCCACTGAGGTCCGTATTAGCAAGTTCAATTGGAATTTTGTTGCGGCAACTGTAAAAGAAATGTTCATGTTTATTGTAAAATCGAAGGGTCTGTAAGAAAACGCCAGGGTATATAGATCCATTGTTGCTTGGGTGGTCGCGTTTTTTTCAAGTGGAATGTTTAACTTCTGGCATTTATATTCGATTTAGAAATGATTAGTTTTACAGATAGAGGTCTCTATTTCAGGATTTAAGGCAATTTCGACTACATTGAATTTGTAATGTAACATTTGCAAGCGCAGCGTAGGACGTCCATCACAAGGTGGACAGACGACCTGATTAATGTCGAAGGGAGCCTCGGCTCCCTTCGACATTAATCCCTTCGATCTTCGACTCGGTTTCCTTTATGTGAAAATAGTTGTAATCAACTGCTCAAGGCTGAAGTTGTATGAATAACACGTAAAAAATAACAATTAAAATTGTAAAAACTATTTCTTTTTGTCAGCGTTTCGTTTACACCCTGTTTAGTAACTAATAAGTAGGTACTAAGAACCTCAGTCTAGAGTATTTTCAATTGTTTTAACATTATAAAGAAACTCACCAACATCATCGATATCATTATAACTATTATCACAGTCCAGTTGTATATTCTTATCTTTGGCATGAAGCAAGCTTTGTAACTTGTACTGAAGAATCTGCATAGCGTGAAAACGCGTATACTTCATAGCTTTCACTAACAATTTTAACTTGTTCGATACTTTAGGGTATTCCTTATTCTTACAATTACATTTTGGCTGCATTTTCTTGCCAAAGTATTCTGTTATATGTGTCTGTCTTTGTTTACAGATTTTTCTTAACATAATGCAACAAGTACAGTGGTCAGGAACCTCTCTTCTTTGTATACTTCTCGAAGGTGCTGGTGTGGTAGGACTAGGATTGATTTCAGCTGTAGTAGCAACTGATTGAATTGAATTAACCGTGTATGTGCTTGTCGTTGAAGGTATAAGAACGAGACAAGGTCCTGTATTAGTTTCCATGAACTTGTATAAATGATTATATAACTTTGGTTCGTCTGATTTCTGCGTTATTTGTATGTCATATTTTTCCTGTGGCGGCGCTAGTGTCGCATTATCTACTGCGCAGTTAGTGACTATTCTGTTCGTGAAGTCTATTGGTAGTGGTTCCTTAGTGGGCGGGGTTAGCACATGTCCTAAGTTGATTTCGACCCCCGCGGCAGGCACTCCTGTAGTTTGCGTTCGTTTCATCAAATAACTCTGAAACATTAAGCTTTTGTTAACATCTTGTCGAATAAATGAGGTACCAGTATCGATTGAAGGGTTTTACATAGTATTATTTATTGTATATTAATTTTGATTAGAATTTTTCATTAATATCAGATGATTAGTATGTGTAAATATTCCTTGAGTTTAGAAAAAACCCAGCCCTTTATTTAAGAATTAATTGTTTAAAATGGTATTTTATTAGTATTATTTCCTTTTCAGTGTGCCATTATCAAAGGAAACATTATGTTAATATTACAGTATATTAGTTGACTCACCCGGAACCGCTTACTAGTCTTGGCGAGATATCGCAGCCATATACGTGGGACCTCATGTTCAGGGTGCTCATACAGCGACATCTGTGGACTGAACGGGAGCAACTTGTGCTGCACTGGACGAACTATACCGGTCGTCAGGTATTGCTGAAAAAGGATTAATTATTGTTAACATGATTTAATAAATGATCTCCTCCTTTTTGGGAAGTCGGTTAAAATACCTTGTAAAAAGAATGTATAGTACTGTACAATGTACATGTTTGACGGTTAACTGATATGTAGCAGCTGTAGCCAAATTCCATTCAGCGCTTGTCTACATGTAGAATAGAAAACAAAATTATATGGAAATGATGTAAATTTTGATACTTGTCAGTGTCATTCCCATACATTTAGTTTTCTACTCTCTCGGTAGACAAGCGTAAAGTGGCGTTTGGCTAAAGGTACAGGATAGAAAATATGTATGTGTAACCATAGATACTGTGTCTGTACTGAGTCAGGTTGACGTAGTTGAGGTAGTTGAGCCTCCGGTAACCTTACTGACACTCCGAAACTCATCCCAAGTCATCCCTCGCCCATTTATGTTCGTATACACTGCTACATATTAATTTTACATAACCAGTATAAACTGAGCTTTCAATGGTCGGAAACATCAGACAAAGCGAAAAAATGATAAATTGGTTTTGTTTAGCTCGCTATGTTATATCACTGTGAGGGTGCCAGTCAACTGAAGAAAACCAGTATTGGGTACCTAACTGTGCCCAGCTCATACTGAGTTGGCAAACCCTTTTGTTACACCTTTGTTACCCTTTTTTTGCGCTCTTTTTATTATTATTTTATATTGTTTTTTTTTCGTTGTTGTATTATTGTTATTTTATGTTTGCATATTTGGTCCATAATGCTTAATTGCAAATCAATCAGTTTTCTTTCTTTCTTTTTAGATATATTCTAGATAGCAAACGGTACAGTTCTGCCTACTTTTTTGTCAAAGTCAAAGCTTTTATTTTAATGAAACCATAATTTGGTACTTTTGAAACGTCAACAAATACAAAATAAATAATAGTCTGTCTATATTTAGTAGGTGCTCATTCCAAAATGTAGATTCGAATGGAGAAGAACGATAAAGGAACTCCATTCGTTACTTTAAAAAAAATATGTTCTACAATGTCTCTGATACATATTCTAATACTGTACGCATATGTAAGAACAATGCAAAGACACGCTTGACGCATTACACTAATTACAAAACTTACTAAAATAAAATAAAAAAAATAACAAAAAAATCTTATAGTCTAACATGGTGCTCATATATGCATACTGACAATCCATAAAAATAGTGCTTCTATACAAGAAAAGGAAACTCTTTGTTTCAATAAAGAAAGAAATGCTCGATGCCATAAGGAAACTAGATTGTCTGCATTAGAATAAAAGTATTAAATTACCTTCTATTGGAATCTTACTACTGACTACATTTGAGTATTGTCCAATGGAGCCGAACCAACATGCTGCCAAGCATTTATTACTTGATTACATAATTCGTGCTTAATATATGTTTTAATTTTACTTTCATTGAGATCTAGTATGCTATTTGGTATTTTATTATAGCATTTAATACATAACCCCATAAAGGATTTCTGTACCTTGGACAGTCTGAATTGCGGTTAACGGTAACTTATTTTTGCCTCTAGTATTAAAATTGTGTCTATCGCTTCTTTTTTCAAACAATTGCCTATTTTTCCTTACATACATAATATTTTCATATATGTAAGGGTATTATCGTTAAAATATTTATCGTTTTAAACAATTCTCTCAGCGATTCGCAACGGCGTAAGTTATATATTGCTCGGATATCCCGCTTTTGTAGAATAAATATTGATTATATTTTTGCAGCTCGACCCCACAACAAAATGCCGTACGACATAATGCTGTGGAAATAACTAAAATAGACAAGCCTTGCTGCATCTACGTCCGTGAGCTGTCTAATCTGTCTAACTGCAAAAGCAGCTGAGCTCAATCGCCTCGCAAGCGCCTTTATATGCGGACCCCATTGTAGCCTGTAGACTGCCTCGTTGGCCGAGTGGTCGCAAGTGCGACTGCCGGGCAAGGGGTCTCGGGTTCGATTCCCGGGTCGGGCAAAGTATTACTGGGTTTTTAAAACATTCTCAGTAGTAGCACGGAGTCTGGAAATGTGCCCGGTATATGGCAATAGGCTCACCCCCTATTACATGGGACTCGTAACATGAATAGTGAAAAGTGGGTGTTACATTGTACAGTGGCATTAAGTGCCGTAATGTGCACCTCTGCCTACCCCTTCGGGGATAAAAAGGCGTGATGTTATGTCATGTCCCATTGTAGCCTATTGTCTAAGTAATGCCTAAAAATACCGTCTCATGGACAAATTCTATTTTGACCGTTCAAAACAATATCACAATCGTTACTACGCACGTTTGGTAAACTAAATTTTTGGTTTTTTTCTTATTAAGTGCTAGATTATTACTGGTGAACCAATTATGCACTCGAATAATGGAGGTTTTTACGTCGTCAAGATTATTTGCACGTCGATCAATTTTAAAAATTAATGATCTGCAAAAAGCACCATTCTTGGTTCATTCTTTAATATAAGTGTCAAATCATTTATATAGACTAATAAGAGAAAGGGACCCAATATTGAACCTTGAGGAACGCGCATATTCATCCCAGAGCCCTGTGAGTTAATACCGTTAACATTAACCTTTAACTGTCTTTCTTCTAAATAAGATTGCATAAGACGAAGCGCAGAGTTTCTTATCTCGTAGTGATCTAATTTCAGCAAAAGTGTCTCGTGGTAAATGCAATCAAATGCTTCTGAGAGGCCACAAAAGACACCAATAGCATTCTTTACTTCCTTCCAAGCACCAAATATATCCTTCATCAAAGTGACGCCGGCATCAGTTGTGCAACGACCTTTAGTGAAACCGTATTGTTGTTGGTGAAAGATGGAATGTTTATTAAAATGATGAAGCATCCGAGACAGCATCAACTTTTCAAAGACTTTGCTGAGAACCGGTAAAACAGACACTGGCCTATAGTTCTTAGGTTCTTTAGTGTCACCACTTTTAAATAGTGGGATAACCTTACTATATTTCATTAGGTCAGGGAAAACACCGTCATCTATACATTTATTGAAAATCACAGCCAGATATGGCGCTACAGTTTGGATTTGTGACTTGCAAACCATTACCGATAAGCCCCAAAGATCCTCCGTTGATTTGGTCTTGATTTCTTTAAAAACTTTTATAATTTATAGAGGATTCGTATATCGAAAACTAAAGTCGTATTGACATGATTCTATGTTGTTCTTAAGCAAAGTTACAGAGAGGTTTGCTGATAACTTTAAATGTTCAGTTGTTTTAATAGGAATATTAGTAAAAAATTTTCAAACTCCTGGGCTACATCTACGTTTGATGAAATCTGTCCCCTTTCGGTATTTAAATTAAATTCTGAGTTTCTTAATCTTTTCCTACCAGTCTCGTTGTGTATAACTTTGCCTACCCCTTCGGGGATAAAAGGCGTGATATTATGTATGTATTTATAAATGCAAACGGGGAAATATCAAACAAGTAACAACTTTATGCTGATGCTGGAATTTCTAGTATGTATCCAAAATCTGCGAGCGACTGCGCGGTTGCCGCGGTGGCTGGGCAACTGGCCGCCGCGCAACGTGTCGCGGGTTCGATTCTCGCCCGGATCAACTCTTTTTGTGATCCACAGATTGTTGTTCTGGATCTGGGTGTCATGTGTATGTGAATTTGTATAAATAAACGTAAACGCACACACAGTTTATTGGAGAAATTCCTAGTCTGGGGCAAAGTTTAAAAAAAAGTGGCCAAATCCCGGTAATTAGGGGTAATGCTCTAAGTCTTATAACGTCGTATCTAAGTAATAGGAAACAAGCCACTGTGATAAGAAAATTCGATTGGATTACAAAAAAAGAAGTTGAATTTATTTCGGGCTATAGAGAATTGACGTATGGTGTACCCCAGGGAAGTGTCTTAGGGCCGCTCTTATTTCTTTTATATATAAATGACTTTCCAAACGCTATGACTTTTCCAATGATTCTTTTCGCAGACGACAGCACCGCTATATTTTCTAATAAAAAATATACATTACTTGAGGGCGAAGTAAATTCTGCTCTAAATTCTATTGTCAATTGGCTTACATCTAATAATCTTTTAATAAATTTGGAAAAAACTAACCTAATGATATTCAGAAATACAGCTGTACCATCTTCAGATTTACATATCAAATACTTAACAAAGACAATTAGTGAAGTTAAAGTAGCAAAGTTTTTGGGATTAATGGTCGATCACAATTTAAATTGGAAAGCGCATGTAGAAAATGTGTGTGCCAGGTTAAATACGTTCTCATACATGCTATACATGCTTCGTAAAACTGTGGCTGTGCCAACCGCTGTGACTGCCTATCATGCTTACGTATCATCTACGTTAAGATATGGCATAATTTTTTGGGGCAACTCAACCGAATGTGGGGCCGCATTTAAGTGTCAAAAAAAGTGTATACGAGCAATATGCAAACTAAAGGTAACGGATAGTTGTCAGCCATACTTTCGGAAGCTGAAAATTTTAACCCTGCCATGTCTATATATATTCGAAATTGCTGTTTTTGTTAAAAGTAATATGCAGATGTTTGATAAGCTTACTAGTACCAGATATAGAGGCAAAATTAGAAGTATTCCTAGTAAGTCTGCCTTAATGAGTAAGAGTGTTTTTTGCATGTTATCCAAGATATACAACAAGCTGCCATGTTGTATTTCAGAAATTGGGAACCTCAACTTGTTTAAACTGAAATTAAAAGAATTTCTCAATGACAAAGTGTATTATACTGTAAAAGATTATCTTGAGGGGAATCCTTATGGTCAATAATTAATTTAATTTATTTGACATTGCTTGTGTGACATTCTATAATATAATTGACAATTACTTTTTTACATTATATATCTAATTTGACATTAATTTTTTGACTTCAGTGATAAGAATAATGTTACTATCTTTGACATTATTGTATTCTAACAACATTACAAATAATTCAATTCAATGGACCTAATTCTATTATATAATTATTTTTATAACATATCTTTGCATGCCCTGTTAAGGCAAAATATGGAGAAACTATAAACTTTGTTAACACCTTTATATTATGTACCCATGTTTGCAAATGATTAAATGAATATGAATATGAATATTTATGGTAATATTTTTTTTCCGATAATTCAGGGCCCAAGAGCAGAAAAATATGAAATTGTGGTTTTGTATAAAATATTACGTTTTGTATAAAATATTAGTGAAACCGTATTGTTGATGAGAGTTGTATTGAAATATATGTGAATATCGTACGTAGATGGGGTTGTCCTTGTCCTGGGCGCGGCGCACGTAGTTGACGTGCGCCAGTAGCTGCGCGGGCGGCAGCCACGGCAGCAGGTGGCGCGCCAGCAGCCGCAGCGCGGCCGCCAGCCCCGCGCGCCCCGCGCGCCGCGCCACCGAGCTCTGCACGCTCGAGTGGAACTGCTCGAGCCCGAGGGCTATCAATCTGTGGACGTTATTTACAAATACAATACAACTTGCTTGAAACTAGTTGCGTAACTCAATTCATTAAACAGTCAAGTGAGCAAGCTTATAAACAATCCAATACTTTTACTACAAAATTTTGAAAACAACATTTTACTCTTTCTTATCCAGATAGACTTCACCTTCACCGTGACTTCGTAAAACCAGGGAGCTTACTCTTGAATCCAATTCCGATCCATCGACATTGGTATTGTGAAATTTCGTACTCTTGCGCCCATTGCATCCGTATTGTGTAGAATGAAGTAAATGGAGAGTTAGCCTTTACCTCTATATTCCGTACTCTCTCTCGATAGGGGTTGTATAGTTTTGACATTTATTAACTATTGAGATTTTATTGGATTGAAATTGATTTCAAGAGTAATCACCGTGATCAGGTAATTTATAAATATTATTTTAAACCTAGTAGGTACATAGTTTTACAAATAAATAACTCACGCGTCTTCCGAGTAGAGATAACAGAACCGCTTGGAGGAGTGTTCCCCACGGAATGGCATGGCAGGCAGTAAGTACGGGTACAGGAACACCGGACTGTTCGACACTACCTTCAGGAAAGTCTCGTGGAACTCGCCCACGTACAGCTTCTTGTTTAGACAACGATGGCGGCTGGAATAAATTTATGACATGACTATGGCAAGGTAGTGCTAATCCATCTCAGTCTTTAAGCTAAGGATACACTACGAGACAAATGTCCCACAGGTCCCACGACATGTATCGACGACATGTCAAGCTAAGCCGACTTCGCCTGATATTTTAAAAGGCGACAACGCGCGCCTTATGTCCACAGTGACGTCGATGTTGCCAGAGGCGACGTACGAGTTTGTTTTACGTTTAAAGTGATCGAAACGAAACCTCGTCTGGCGCTCTGATTGGTTGGTTCATTGGAGCCGGCCAATCACAGCGCCAAACGCGTACTCGTTACGATTACTTTAAACGTAAGGCCTCTGACATGTCGACCAAAGTCCGGTAACGTCGCGCTATTCCACCCAACGTCGCTAGCAACTCGTGTCGCAGTATATTTGTCCCTTAGTGTATCCTTGCTTATTTCCCCTATACTTTAGCCCCCGTTAAGCGATTTTGACCCCTATTGCAGTTGTCAAAAATGGAATTTCACTTACCTTCTCTCGCATTGCTTTTGAATGAATCTGAAAAAAGAGGTTTCGAAAATTAGTATTCGTCATTTAAAAATTAGAAAATGTCTGGTTCCCGATTATATAGGCAAAGAAATATTTGTACTTCTTTGATTTTTCGATAATATCAGTAGTAAGGAAATTGGAAGCTTTTAATCGTCTGTATATACCTACATATTTAAGTAATTAATGTTTGACAGTTACTTCGCCCATACGACGAAACACAACGCAAGCGTTGCTACAAGGTTTCCAGTGAGGCCGTGGTATCACTCCAGCGAGCCGGGTCTTTCCTAATAGAAACGTTTTAAACGAATGTTCTAGTTACTTACTCAATCATCTCCCTGTTCTCAGGCGTATTCTCGGACATGGTGGTTTGCCACGTGTTCACTAAATCTAACGCCGGCTTCAAGTTGCACACGTTCGCTACAGACTTCGAATTCGAATCCACCATCTTTGAAAACGTTTCCTGCAAAATAAATATTAATTATACATAACATTACGCCTCTTATCCCCGAAGGGGTAGGCAGAGGTGCACATTACGGCACTTAATGCCACTGTACAATGTAACACCCACTCTTTAATATTTATGTTATGAGTCCCATGTAATAGGGGGTGAGCCTATTGCCATATACCGGGCGCAATTCCAGACTCCGTGCTACTACTGAGGTTTTTACAAACCCCGGCAGAACCTACTGTTTGCCCCCCCAAAACCTACTTTTTGCCCGGCAGTCGCACTTGCGACCACTCGGCCAATGAGTCAAATATTAATTATGAAATCTAAACTAAGCTGAAATTAAAGTGAAGCATGCTTCGACCTTTGAAGCAAAAGATCACGGGTTTTTGTCCAATAGTGAATTGAACCTAGTGTCATACCATTGGACGTTCGATATTTGATACCTGCAGTGACTGGACAAAAAGACTTTAGCTAGATTTGTGCCACCAGGTGGCCCAAAAATGGTATAAAATTGCGTTATCAGCCTTTGTAACTCCTTACGACATTCACCGACACATGCGTACTGACGTCAGAACGGGGCCACTCAAACTATTATGGGTCTTAGAAAATATCAGTCCCATATATTTTTTTTAATTGACGTATAAAACTGCTATTTTCACAGTTGCTCCGTTGGCCGAGTGATCGCAAATGTGACTCGGAAAGGGGTCTCGGGTCCGATTCCTGGGTAGGGCTAAGTAATACTGGGTTTTTAAAAAATATTCTCAGTAGGAGTCTGGAATCGTGCCCGGTATATGGCAATAGGCTCACCTATTACATGGAGCTCACGTATTACGTGTTACATTGTACAGTGGCATTAAGTGCACCTCTGCCTACTCCTTCGGGCATAAAAGGCTTGATGATGTTTGCTATTTGATGATGCTATTTTGCAGCCTATTTGCAAAAATAAATTAAAGCTAAGGAAACAGTGCAAATGTTCCAAAACATGTATCTGCTACATGTCGAGCGAAGCCAGCCGATGTCGCCTGAGATATACGGTGATAACGCGCGCCTTATATCCACAGTGACGTTGATGTTGCCAGAAAATTTATCTCTTTAGTGTATCCTTCACTTGTTTCACGGCGGAATACAACAGTTATCCTAAGACTTACCGGCCGATAGGGCCGATGCCGATTCGGAGTCGCGGAGAACCTAACGGGTAACCAGGGCTCCGGCTCGACGTGCAGGAGACGGAACGGGGTGGTTTTTAGTCAGTAAGAGTCTGACACTCCCTTCCGCCTCACCCAGGCGGGAGCAGTCATTCGATGATTTTCCCCGCTTAAAAAAAAAATCCTAAGACTTACTAGGTACTCCCTATATTTAGCGGCGTACCCCCAGTGTATAGGATGCACGTACAGCTGTAGGAAGCTGGAGGCGGCCAGCTGCACGTGCTGACGTAACTGTTGCTGCAGGATCTGGACCTGCTCCGGTAACACCTGCAAGTTATATCGGAGACATATTAATTCAAATACACGACTAAGGGTATTAATCGATCAATTGCTTAGGCCGACGTTGATCGGGCGGCGGGCAGCAGATGACAATGGTGAGCTCAGGCTTGATCAATATTGACTTCCTATGGAGTGATCGTCGATCGACAATTAATTCATTGGTCTGGTAGAAACTATCAATGTCGAGAATCGGTTGGGGTGGTTACTTACTGACGTCAACCATTCAAGAAAAGCTCTACCTACTTACTCTACAAGTCAGACCAGGATTCTTAATTATGTCCAGGCTACACCAACGAGAAATGCCATTGCTTATCGCTATAATGCACGTTCACCGTAGGTGTAGCCACGAGTTAACGCGATAATTTGACAACGGCATTCACATTGCCGTTTGGCATGATGGGCATTCACGTTGAAATTTCAAGTGTAGCCACCCACTGTATCGCGTTAAGATTATCGCAATAATTATCGTAGTAAACATAGCGATAATCGACATTGTGGCCCGAGCATTTAAGTAGCATGCGCGACGCTACTTAGTTATTAGTAGACGCTAGTAAGTGACATTTTGTGACATTTTGTAACATTTTTATGGTTTAGTCTGGGTTGAAAAGTGCAGTTTCGCTCTAAAGCTTACTATTATAATATAAAGGCGACTCGTATGGGCGTAAACGTATTGGGCCAGCATATTGAGCCAAAACCAACATGACTACTTGGCGCTATGTTGGTTGTTGGTGCCAACATTGGCGTCACAATCAGTATGTTTTCATTTGTCAGTAAAGACGGTTCTGTCACGCGTGTTGTTGTTCTCTAATTACGATGGCGTGGACAAACACTCAGAATTAAAATGATTAATAAACATTGGCCCAATACCTTGGTCAATATAGCAAAATGTATTGAAATGTTTAGAGACACCTTTCGTATAACTTTGACTTACACACTCCCCGGGCTGGATGTGAATCTGTATGACCTCGGTCCGCTGTACCGTCTTGACGTTTTTCTTCAGCAGTAGTGGAGCGCTAGCAGACAGTATTGGTATCTCCACTTCCTCTATACTGGTGTTCAGAATCGCCGTTGGCTCACTGGGGATAAACATCATCATTTAAACGCGCTGATCTCCAGAACTACTGGATCGAATTTAAAAATTATTTTCATGATCGAGAGGTCAAAAGGAACTGAGCAGTTGGTAGAATGGTGCATTATCATAATCGAATATGGCTTAACATCAAGCTATATAAAACCAGTTATCTTGTTCACGCTTTATTTATTTTTAAGGGATAAGTCTGTAAACGAGCGGATGGATCACCTGATGATAAGCCATCGGCGTCGCCTATGGACACCTGAGGCGTTACAAGTGTGTTACCGGCCTTTTGGGGATTAGGAATTTGAGGAGTGTGCGTTACACAGGCCAGACGTTGTCGAAAATGGTTATTTGAATCTTATAGATAACTAGCTTCTGCCCGCGACTTCGTCCGCGTGGAGTAGTAACTTCCGGCAGCTTTTTGACTTTAGCCATATAGTTTCCGTTCTCGTGGGATTACCAAAAACGTTACCCCAGCAGTATCTTGAGTAACTTCGCAACCGATGAAAGAACAAATACAAAATAAGGCTCAACATTTACTTCATCTAGACAACTAATTTTATAGCTAGTAATTATTTAAATATTCCCATTAGAAAGAAAAAGGTCTGGCTGGGGTAACGTTACCCCATCAGGAAATGTTTTTGTGAAATAATTAACACACTATAAAATCAAATCAAATCAAATCAAAAATGTTTATTTGCTAAAATACGGTACAAGCGCAACATATTTAAAAATGTGCGCAACAATTACAGAAGCCGCAAAACGAATTATCGATAAGATTTAAGTGACCATTTTCGAAAACATATGGCTTGTGTAACGCACACATTTGAGGATTATTGGGGATTCAGGGATTGAAAGAAGAAAGAAAGAAAGAAAGAAAGAAAAACCATTTATTTTGCTACGACACACAACAAGAAATAAGAAATACAAAAAAAAAAAATGTATGGTGCGTCGCAGCGCAAAAGGCTGGGAGATGGGATTGGGGAGATTGTCTGGGTAATTGGGACTACGGTAAACACACTCACACGACGAAACACAACGCAAGCGTTGTCTCACGTCAGTTTTCTGCTCGGCCGTGGTATCACTCCGGTCGAGCCGACCCATTCGTGCCGGAGCATGGCTCTCCCACACTTAAAAATCTTTTTATGATCTTTCCGTACATACGACAGTCAGTTTATGTTGGTTTTGCATAGCTTGATGCGTACCAAGTAAAAATTTTACTTACCCAGTTGGTTTAGGAGCTATATTTACGTTTTTTTGCCTAGCTTTGTCTCCTGTCTCGCTCTGCGTTGGTTCTTTCTTTCCAATGGATACTTTACAGTACTTTTTCTTCTCAAAACTGATCTTGTCTGATAGTTTCTGTTTGCTTGTACTATCATCGTCTGAGTGTGGCTCTTGCTTGCCTTCCCAGCGGCCGGACACCTGGTTATAAAGAAGGATTAGTATTTTTTTTATGTGCTGACGTTTGACTACTATCTCGCCTGGTGGTAAGCGATGATGCGGTCTACGATGGAGCACGTCGTCCCATAAGCAACCTATTCACTCGGGCCTTGAAGACAATTTAATTACTGTAATTTAATAACGGTCTTGTTTATTGTAGTCTATAAATATTGTGAAGTAAGAGGTTTTGATGTCCGCATTAGGTAAACTACTAAATTTTCGAAAAACCAAAGTAGACCTAAGTCTACTTTGGTTTTTCGAAAATTTGTCAGCACGGACTTTAACTCAACCGCTATATTTTTGTTATTTATTTGACCTTTTACATCAAATATAGAATACAATAATCTTTTTTGTACACCATTAATAATATATGTAGTACGTACAGAAAAAGGAAATATCTAATAAACTTAAATAACAAAATAATAATGGGCATAAAGGCGGTCTTGTTATCACTTAGTGATTTCATCCAGACAACCTTTGGGTGGATATAATGAAAATTAAATATTAAAACGGATTACGTGTACTACGAAAATAAATAAAAATAAAATAGTAATAACATAAACATGACATCACGCCTTTTAAGCTCTTCGGGGATAAGGCAGAGGTGCACTTTACGGCACTTCATGCCACTGTACAACACATACTTTTCACTATATATGTTATGACCCCTATGTAATAGGAGGTGAGACCTAATGCCATATACCGGGCACATTCCAGACTCCGTGCTACTACGGAGAATTTTTTATAAACCCAGTAATACTTTGCCCGACCCGGGAGTCATGAAATAGTAATAATAATAATAATTTATGTGGGCTACTTGAGACATACGTACCGCTCCCTGACTATGGTCAGTGAATACACCGTTACCGAGGTTGTCAGCCATTAGTACTTCGTCCGCTGTGGGCTCCGGCATCACATTGAACAGCTCCGTGATCAGATCGTTCAGCTCTTTCTTTGATATCTTTATTATACTCTGTCCCAGCGCTTCCTCATCTTCATCTTCTGTAAATGAAAATAATAGTTTGTGTAATCACAAGCCGACTACCTAATATTTTTCTGTGAGTTTGTTTGTTTGTTTGTGTGTGTGTATACTGTGTATGTTTAATACTCAATCACGTGTTTTGATGAACAGATAGAGAGACAGACAGATAGACAGACAAAAATTGTAATTAAGTATTAATTTTAGTATGGGTATCGTATGTATATTCATATGCATGAAGTAAAAAGCGGTTATTTTAATATTACAAACAGACACTCCAATTTTATTTATCTGTATGGATTAGCTACTCATGCGCGGCTCGATTCACTACTCGGCCCCTATTTATCGTAGCATGACGTTTTATAGATTATCCAACACAAAAAGAATGAATTAACTAAAATTGCGGGTTACTCACGTGAATATACTGAGTAAAGCTCTACTAGTTTCGAACCACATAATTATTATAAAAACAAAAAGAATGATTCAATTCAAACCAGAATTTTAGGAGATTAACAGGTCCGAACAATCTCTTCAGCTTTTTAAAATTAGAATACAATAAAATCAACTCACGCGCATCGGGATCAGCGGCGACATTATACTCAGGATCGGTCTCATCATCGTCTTCGTTCTTAGAAGTAGATGCTGGATTTAGGCACTCGTTTAAGAACTGATTCCAAAGATCGTCCACTGCCGGCATTGGGATATCGTCGGGTGGGACGAAGTTGCGTTCTATATGCTCTATGGATGTTGAAGACAGACTGAGTTTGGAACGAGTCCTTAGTGCTATTGTTGCTTCTTCTTCCAAGTCCAGTTTTCTTCGGGCAGGTGTTGTGATGTCCTGTTGGGTAAGATAAATTTTGAATGGTTTTTTTAAATGTATGTTTGTAATTTTAAATGTATAAAATCAATAAAGGTATTGTTTTTACAATCTATAATTTAATTTGCAATGTAACGGCAATAGGGATGATGACGGAGAATGATAATTTAAAATCTAATTAGTCCGTCAGTTAGGTAATGAAAAAATATTAGACACGCATTTTTTATATTGATGTATAATAAAATGATACTTAGATAAAACGAATCCAAGTTTAGGACTAGGGGCTAAAACGTAATTTCTACTTATAAAAACATCGAAGTGACGTCACGCGACATTTCAAATCAATATATCGTCGAAAGTATTCGTTTCTGTAAAAAAAGAAAAAATACGTGTGTAATGTTTTAAAATAATCTACCAGACGGACATTAAAATAAAAATTAATCATCTACCCTATTTCATAGGTAAAGTAAAACTTATTATTTCTTATCAACCAAGTTGATATCTTGGTGTTTTTAAAAGTATTTTTTAATTTTCACGCCTTTTATCCCCAAACGGGTAGGCAGAGGCGCACATTACGGCACTTAATACCACTAATATACAAATCCACGTTTCCCAATTTATGAGTCCCACGTAATAGGGGGTGAGCCTATTGCCAGGCACAATTCCTGACTTCGTGCTACTACTGAAATATTTTCAAAAAATCCAGTAGGAGGACTTCTTGCCCGACAGTGGCACTTGTGACCACGCAGCCAACGAGTGTGCGTTCCCCAGGCCAGATGTTGTCGAAAATGGATGGTCATTTAAATCTTATAGATAATTGGTTTTGCAGCTTCTGTAATTGTTGCGCACATTTTTAAATTTGTTGCGCTTATAGTTTTTTTTATTATTTCACAAAAACATTTCCTGCTGGGGTAACGGCACCCCAGCCAGATCTTTTTCTTTCTAATGGGAAGATTTAAATAATTACTAGCTACAAAATTAGTGGTCTAGATAAGGTAAATATTGTGCCTTATTTTGTATTTGTTCTTTCATCGGTTGCGAAGTTATTCGAGATTTTGCTGGGGTAACGTTTTTGGTTTGCTAGATCTTTGAAATGGTTTATCATACTTTGTATATGGCTTTTTAGGAATTAGGTTAAATTTGTTTAGCAATAAAATCCAAAATAATACATAGCTATATTATTGGTTATTTCATTAAATAGAAAAACACTTCAATTGGTCCTAGCACTCTCAGTAAGAGCTCTAAGGCCTTACTTTAAACGTTATTTTAGAGATCTGGCTGGGGTAACGTTACCCCAGCAGGAAATGTTTTTGTGAAATAATTACAAAACTATAAGCGCAACAAATTTAAAAATGTGCACAACAATTACAGAAGCCGCAAAACTAATTATCTATAAGATTCAAATGACCATTTTCGACAACATCTGGCCTGGGTAACGCACACGGCCAACGAAGCTGTATTAAAGCTTGAGTTTTTAATTGCTCGATTTATAGCTGTGTGTACATAAATTATACGTACCTGTGGTACTTTAAAAGGTCCATCTTTGACAACTTTAGGACTAGCAGCATGTTGGCTGTGCGGTGTCGCTGGCGTCCTCGGCTGGGAGTCCAGGTCACTGCATGACTCCAAACCTTGATCATCATCGCTCTGGAGATGGGAAAATATCATTAATATAGAACTTATGTTTGTTAACGCATTCACAACACATGTTGGATAGTTAGGTTTAAGTCAATTTATCTAGGGAATTTAAGAACTTTCGGATTTAGTAAAATTTTACAATTAAGTTTGATAAAGCATAATGTCTAAGGCCCGATTTTTCCAACGCCAAATTAATTTTAACTGAGGGATAACTTTGACCTTTTGACAGTTACATATTTACATTCTTCTATACTAAAAACTGTCTTGTTTGTTCTACAGTTAAAATTAAGTGATGATTGAAAAATCGGCCCTAAGTCAATTTAAAAGTAAAATGTAGTTTATATACAGGGACATCATCATGGGTGGGTTCATATTCCTCATCATCTTCGTCTTCCGGCAACTCCTGAGCGATGAGGGCCTTCACTTCAGGCCTGGTCTTCACAGGAATGTGCTTGATCGGAGTCAGCTCCAGATTCTCCAAGTTCCATGTTGTTGTTGTCTTAGGGGACACTTTCATTAGTTCCCTGAAAAGTAAAATATAAAATTACAAACTTAAAATTTAATAGTAATAGTAGACTTAGTCCCAAAGTCCCAAGAAATAGTTGCAATCTATAATTTTTTCTTCTCGTCTAATGATATCTTCTGATTTTTTTCGTTGCGGGATCCAAGACAGTTATTTATGTCGCTGGTACACGTCGGACTTCAGTGTTTCGGTGTTTTCATAGTTGTATCTACTGTAGATCCTGGCTTAGAGGTGTTGCAGCGGTTTTGCGGTTGGAGGTTGCGGGATGGTACCATTAAAAAAAAATACGCCCGAATACTCAATTTAAATTTTTACTTAAATATCGTGGTACCTCTGTCATTTTACAAACAATTTGTAGGGAAAGTATGATACATAAGCGCGACTTAAAATTGAGTAACTTTCGATTATTCGGGCGATAGTCCCATTAAAAAAGGGGTACTTAAGCTTTTTCGCCTGAGTATCTCGATCTCTTTGACTGGATTTTGGGTGTGCGTTACCCAGGCCAAATGTTGTCGAAAATGGTCATTTGAATCCTGTATATAATTCATTGTGCGGCTTCTGTACTTATTTTAGTTTTTTAATTATATCACAAAAACATTTCCTGCTGGGGTAACGTTACCCCAGCCAGACATTTTCTTTCTAATAATATGGGTTACGTTACCCCAGCAGGAAATGTTTTTGTGATATAATTAAAAAACTACAAAGGAGATTGCCCAAAATCAGTATCGCTATAGAAGATAACTGTATAGCCACAAAAATATACCCATAAATTATGAAATCTTTTTTTAACTTTTCTTAGTTATCTTGATCGAAATTAAATGTGGGGTTAATATTTTCGGTCTAAATAGTAATTATTTCGATTTTATTTGCATTATTTTCAAGATGGCTTTCTTTAGGTGAAAGCAGTGTTGTCAACTTTATGAACTTCCCGGTATTCAGGTTTGGCAAACAGGCAGACGCTGAGTTTTAGAAAATATTTTAAATATTAGATATTCTCACGTGATTTATACTTTTATTTTTAATTAATTATATTAAAATAAAACATTTATTTTGTAATTATCAATCTTTCGTATGTTGACAAATCAGTTACAGTCAGGGAGATTTAGATTAATTGTTGATAACACTACGACGGGCAAATAGAAGGTGAACTGTCATCAAAAGTGTCACTGTCAAGTCAAACAGCATTGTATTCACTATTCAAAGACTACAATACGTTGATATCCATCCCCTAAATTTGGTCATACAAAAGTATTCTCTAAACATTAGAAATAAGGTCTATAATGTAATGTAATGTTAGTGGAAAGCGGTCACCGGTGACCGCTTGGTGATTTATGGGTGATTGTATTGGCGCGACGGCAAAGTTTTGTTTTCCTTGATAAGTTGTTGAGTTTGTTGTTATAACAAATAACTTATTTTAGTTTGTGTCCAGTAGAGTCTTCGGATTCCTGCACGAACAAGATATCTTTTTCATGACTATTGTGCTGTTACTGTGCTAGTACTGTGGTTTGTGTAGAACGTTTTTTGCGACTACGGTCCGAGTCTGTGCAGAAAATTATAAACAATTGTTTTAAAATGTCGCGCTTATTTATTTATTTATTTATATTAATTACAACGGTTACACCAATGACAGCAATTAATTAATTTGTTAAAAGACCATTATATCAATATTACAAATACACATTCAAATCCATGTCAACATTAAAGAAATATAATAAAATAAAATAAAATTCAACTTCATGTCAGAACCTAAACCATATGAAATGTCAAGATTAATCAGAAAATATCATTATGTCAAACTTGTCAGACTCAAAGTACCCACAAAACATTTGGAAAAAAAAAACAGTAATAAATATTATATTATAGTAGGTACTTAACTGTTCGTAAGAATTAAGTCACAATATACCTACATGTTATTTACAATTTAGTACAACATTTTCACAAAATTGTATGGTCAACAGTACAATTTGGTTAAACCTGTCGGCTAATACGTCACAATCGGGTAGCTCCAGAGTGAGGGCATTGATTGCGCTGCGCATGCTACAAAGCGGGGAGTGCGCGCGTGATACAGTGCGGCACCGCGGGTTCACGAGTACCTAGTCTGTGCCGGCGGCCGTGGCGGTGGCGCAGGTAGTTGTCTGGGACGTAGATGGTGCATAATAGATTATGTAATTCTGGTGAATCAATAACATTCCGCAAAATCTTTAGTGCAGTTATGATCTGTATCCGAGACCGCCGTACAGCCAGAGAGTTGTATCCCAGAGTACCCAGCAAAAAATCCGTATGGTACATATATGGCGCTGTGTGAACTGTGCCCTTTCTCTGGTACATCCTTTACACTTTCGTCAACTCGGGGACGTAACGGACACAATGGTTAGAATTTTACGAACCTGGATTGCTCCAGCAACGGTCAGTATAATCTTATTTATTGAGTTATGTTTTATTGCAGTTTTTACCATTTTTCTCAAGTTTCGCACACTTTTTAGACATGTGTGCAAAGCTTACGTACAGTATGCTATATTATCAATAATGTTGCTTGATACTACTTTAGATAATACTAATAGCCAGTCATTTGATCAGTAATTAAGCATAGGTACTATTTGTTAAAATCCTCATTTTCAACCCAACAATGCACAGGATTTTAACTTTTGGTGACACAGTGCAGTGATCAAGCAATCTACTGCTGTGCTACATGTTGCAGGTTCAATTCCCTCACAAAACAAATATTTGTATAATCTACAAGTAGAATGTTTGTAAACACACCCGCAACACAGAAAGAAATCCCAGTGTGGGATAATGTTTTCTATGAAGAACTGGCCTTAAGCCACCGGGGTCTAAGTCTTTTAGCACTATATGTATTTTCTTGTGCATTTAACTTTTACAGCTGATCTATCTGATTCTATAAATAATAATTAAGATATGAGATACCACCACAAAAAGAAGTTATACTTTTGTAAATACTTTTGAGAATAATGTACTTAGGTAATTTTTATTTAACTAATGCTAAGGTCAATATCCAAACAGAATGTTTTATGTATCTTTTATAATTTATTTTTAGATGTCAGCGGAAGATGTTGTTTGTCAAGAATGTTATACAATACAAAGAGACAATATAAAGAGCATCTCTAAACTTATCAAGTGGAGCAACAGTTGAACGAGCTTATGGACATCAACAAGTGTGTTTTGTATGTGGATCTTCCATATTAAGAGCTAAGACACACCGAGTATCAATTAATACCCTTAAGGAAATGTCATAATGTCATACATACCTACTCAGCAGGTATTTATACTTATAAATTATTAACACTTCACTCATTATTATTGTTATCCCTCATTAAAATGGTTCTTGGATTTTTTACTAACATCTAATAATTCATAATATTGATCATGACGTTTTCAAGTTGATCATTTGTATTTGTCTTATATTTTACATATCATAATTGTTTTAAGTGTATAAAAGTTATGCTTGAAATCCTTAATAGCAAGATTAAAGCTTTCAATTTTCTTTTTTAGGTACACAGGCTAGAAAAAGTTTGCTTACGTTGTTGGACTAATGCCCATAGAAGTGTCAGGAGACAGAATCAGCATGATCAAAATAGGCAACAGAAGTTTGTTCATATACAAGCCATTACAACACAAGAGAACATAGATGTTCCTACATCAAGTCATGAAGTGGAAAGTGCATCAGAAACATCTGTGCCTTCAAGGGATTTCTCAATACCTACGCCACCACCACAACCTATTCAGCAATTACATCAGGATCATAATGTTGCACCCCGCCCTAAAATAATCCCACGTATTTATAAAAGAGCAGCCCCATCATCACTGCATTGTATTTTTGATGATTGTAGGAATACAGAACGTTTGCTAGTACCATCTGTTATAAAGGAAATGTTATTGTCAGAGCATAAATTGTATGTACCCATTAGCGCCGGAATATGCAGTTATCATCTTAGTATTGTTTCTTGGAAAGAATTACAGTTTCATTATAATGATTTTACTGGGGGCCAAATGGATGACATGATGTCAATTATGGATAGTGGTACTCGCAGACAGTACAACTTTTCTAATATTAGAGAAATGAATCCACACCTCTGTCATTATTGGCTAGAAATCAATGCTAAACAATGCGTACATACAAAATGAAAAAATTAATAGAAGGAGAGCCATTTTCCAAACCATAGATGCTGAGCATCCACATTTGGACACATTTCCAAGACTTACATTACATGATTTGATGACAGTAACTAGGTTCCTACCAGTTAAAGCAGGCTCGTTCGTACTATGGGGAGCATGTCCGTAGAAACGGAAAATACGAAATAGAGTTAGCAAACGACATTGAGGATGACTTGCCATTGATACTGGGAATGGACAAGTATTTAGTAAGGGGACGAATTAAATCACGTCATGTTATGCATACATTTTGGTCAATAGGGCTATATGTAATTCAGTAGCTGATATTGCTGGTTACTATTGCAATTGTTTGGTGGGTAATCGAACAGTGGGGTGCTGCGCACACGTAATGACCATTTTGTGGTATCTTGGTTGGGCTCGATTTAGATCAGTTGAGCCACCTGCTACGTTTTTAGACGATATATTTTATGAATATGATGAGCATACGGACCAATAAAACTATTTTATTCCTATATTTTGGGATTATTAATTTCTATTCCCTATATGTACCTACTTCCCTATAAATCCCTACATTTAGTAGGTGTAACCTACCTATCACTGAACCTAATATTATTTACTTACTGAGGATTCATTGGCCAAGTGGTCGCAAGTGAGACTGCCGGGCCTCGGGTTCGATTCCCGGGCCGGGCAAAGTATTACTGGGTTTTAAAAAAAAATCTCAGTAGTAGCACGGAGTCTGGAACTGTGCCCGGTATATGGCAATAGGCTCACCCCCTATTACATGGGACTTATATCATAAATAGTGAAAAGTGAGTGTTACATTGTACAGTGTTATAATGTGCACCTCTGCCTACCCCTTCGGGGATAAAAGGCGTGATGTTATGTTATGTTATGTTACTGAGGATTATTCACTGGTTTGATGGAACTATTTTGAGTTGTCTTATGAAAATTCAAGCCATATTGTTGTAAGGACTGCTTTTTTCCGTAGTTACATAACTAACCTCAAAACTTAAACTGAAAATCAAATAACATTAAAACCCCACAAAATAAATAGATAATTTTTATTTCCTTGGAAAATACGACATCTCCCCTCGTTTATGACCAAGTTATGCTATCATACAACTTATTTTTATGCGCAACGGCGGTCCATAGAAGAATGGGCAATCTCCTTTATATTTCGTTTTTTTTTTATTTTAAAACTTTACACACGTATCTTTTATTTTTTTACGGAAACGAATAGTTTTGAAGATATATTGATTTGAAATCTCACGTGACGTCACTTCTATTAACATTTTATACGTAGAAATAACATTTTAGCCCCCACTCCTAAACTTTGGTTTATTATATCTAAGTCTAAGTAATATTTTATTATACAACAAAATAAAAAAATACGCGTCTAATATTTTTTCATTACCTAATTAATGAACTAATTACATTTTTAATTTTCATACCCTGTCATCATCCCTATTGTTATACAATTATTAAGATGAAGTTTCTAACGAAAGGACTATTATGGGTTGATGACATAATGACATGTAGAAGAAGCCATATAAACTTACTTGACTTTAGCTCTCGTCAGTTTTGGTAGCTCCTCGGAACCGGAATCTTCTTCTTCACGCATCTTGACCAGTGCCAGTACTCGATCATTTGTCACTACTTTCTGGAATCATCAAATACAAAAATATCATCGTTTAGCAGTTCTTACGAACGTTTTAAATATCTTAGATAGAGCTTCTTTCTCAGTTATTATTTACTAGACTTTTTTTGTTGTATTTTACATATATCCCAACAAGAAGATGTAATCTCAAAGTTATGTCACCCAAAGCTCTCATGGACAAGACCACATTTAATCTATTTGTTTGTATGTGCATGTAATATCTTCTCTTGTTTTATAAAGGTATTTACAAGTTCAACTTATTATACATTATTACACAGCAACTTATCAAAAGATCAAACCAAATTCGGTTTTCCACCTCAGTGTTATAGAAAATTAAAGCGATGACTATTGAACTACAATTCTAGAATCTAGTTTAAATTAAAATAGTTACCTTAATGATTTTCCTGACACTAGTTTCGTCTAGATTATTCTTTAAGGCAACTGCATGAAGGCTTCTGTCCACATCCGCAGCATTCTCTGGTAATACAACTTCGTGTTCACTGCTCGGTTCACTGCTGGATTCGCTACTTGAGCTGAAAGTATGATAGATTTAAATAAATTGTTTATCATTTAGCAATGACACTATTTAAAAGGGTTAATAGACAATTTATTTTATCTCTCCAATCCCTGAATCCCCAACAGGCCGGCACTGCATTTGTAATGCCTCTGATGTTCCGGTTGTTGATGGGCGATGCCGATTGCTTACCATCAGGTAATCTGTCAGCTCGTTTATCGGCTAATCCCATAAAAATAAATCTGGTGTGGTCCTGTTTCTTGTCTGATTATTATAGATAAAAAAATACACCACTAATAATTCTTATTTAGCTTGCGTATTTCATAATGAATGACGTATCCTATACAAAAGCAGACACTCTTCAAGATTTGATACCATGCCGGTAATGGTAATTTAAATCTCATTAAAGACCAAGTTTCTGTTTATACCAAAAATACCATATTATTATGAAAAGGCTTTTCCATTCTTCTAGCGTGTTCTAGAAATCTTGAAGTTAAGTATATCACAACTATCAAATAAAACTATGCCATAATATTAAATAAGTAAAAAATATTCAAAATTAAAGAACTCCTTACCGTTTTCGTTTCTTCCCGCGAACTTTTCCTTTTGTTTTTGCGGAATTATTGTCCTTCGTTGCACTTTCATTAGGTCCAGATTTTGTACTCTGTCCACTTTTATTCATGATTAGTATTTCTTTAGTTTAAGGTTCTATTAAAAATAGCTGTAACTCGAACAAACGGAGTGTAAAAACAGCATGAAATCAACAAACCCAGACGAGGTGATAACAATAACAACTGCCACTGTCAGTCAGAAGTATCAGACTGTCTCACTGTCAGTGTCATTTCAATACTTTGTGTCTGGGTTGCTGAAGGAAAAAAAATATTGCGTATGTAAAAAATGAAATGGAATTTTGCTCTTAAAAATAATTTAATTTTTTGTAAAAATCAATCATAATTAAATATTATTCGATTAAGAATGGCTGAGATAGAGTTTCTCCAAACGAAAAATTTTATTTAATGGGAGTGATCAATAATTTTATATAATTATGTTATAAACCTGTTATCAAACGACCGACTTGACAGCGCGACGTCTCTAACTCTACATTGCGCATTGTTGATTGTTTTCCGTAATTTATGTGAAGGTAGGTAGCCGTGTAGCATAAATAAAATAACACTCAATATTTTTTTACAATATTACTATTGAAAATGGGTACAATTCTGTACCTAAAGTGGAATAACCGAATAAACCATAAATTATCAAATCTTGCTAATGCTAGGGAGTTTGGAAATATAAGTTAATTAATACGTAATGGATGTATTTGCTAATGATAGTTTAAGAAAAAATCACGAAATGAACACATAAAATAAAACATAAATAAATAAAAAATATCAATCTTATAACATAACATAGAGATAATAAAAACTTCGAGGTCAAATAAACACAAACACCAGCTGTGTAACAAGTGATCGACGGGCGTTTTCGTCTAGCTTCGAAATCGAATGTAAATGTTATGCAATCTTTGTTTACCATTCTTTCATAACATCACACCTTTTATCCCCGAAGGGGTAGGCAGAGGTGCACATTTATTATTATTTATTAGATAAATTCTGTAGGTATACCTACCTATTACGACTAATGGGAAGCTATTTTTCTACTAAATTGACATTGATAATGTTATTTTACGTTTGATTAACGAAATGGTTCGAATAATTAAATTAGGTAGCTTAATTGACCTTAAATTAAAAGATTTTTGCTTTTTTTTGCTCTCCCATAATCTTCATCTCAACGATTAGCAAAAGCATTTAAAAGTATCAAATTTGTCAAAGAGCGCTGCGATCATAGAGTATAGTAATACAATACATAATATGGGCTTGGTTGGGCTACGATCGTAACATGCGCGGGAGGCAAGTAGGTACCTACTTAAGTACTCTACCACGACCGCGACCGTCACCATTCGGCGATCAACTTAAACTAAGTGATTAGGAGATATGATTTCACCGTTATAAAGCTCTTGTCTATAGACACCACTGGTTACTAAAATAAACTTACCTACAAACAAACAACAATCACTAGTGAACTGCTATGATGATATGACCATAATAGTAACTAGTATGGCAGACTAAGGGTTTTTTTAAGGCGGGAAAATCATCCAATGACTGCTCCCGCCTTTAGTGTCAGACTCTTACTAAAAACCACCCCGTTCCTTCTGCACGTCGAGCCGGAGCCCCGGTTACCCGTTAGGTTCGCAGACTAAGGGTAGGTATGTATGTAATTAGGTAACCTTATCCAAATAGCTCCAGCCAGCGTGTGGTGTGTGTGTGCAGAAGATGAGATACTAATGAGATTTTGTACCTACTTGGTTTCGGGCTTCCCGAGCCAAAGTCAAAGTCAACTTACCTACCTACAGAGTAGCTCCTGAAATTATTACAGAAATGTCATCATCTTTTTTTAAAAAAATAAGTATGGAGGGGCCGATGTTTATTGGTCTGTTATAAATTATGAAACTCCTATCTTAATTGTCGCCTGATGGAAAACAAGATCCTGTGATAAATATTGTTGTAGTCCGAAGGGTTTTTCCACATTGGACCTCTGATCGACAGATACCATTGGTTTTAATTAAATAGGTACCATCAGAGATATTGCGGCGAGTCCCGGCGAATCGGTAAACAAGTCTTCTGTCTTATTGAAAATGATAAAGAAATAATTGGTTTGTTTTTAATAGTTTCCCTCTGGGAGAAGGCATTTAGATCTTATATTGACTGAATAGGCATTACCTTCATACTCTGGCCTTGATAGTCATGTTAATAGAACCTACTTACTAATTGATGACTAAGTAGAAGTAAATCTACGATAAGTATTTATTGCTCTAATTTGTTTGTCCAGAATTTTCGATCGCATCTGCTAAATATTGAATATCTCCCCTCCAGTGAGAAATAGCCTTTATATGATAAGTTTAGATATTACAAAAGATGACGCACCAATGTGTATGTTTGTTTTGAATCGCTTAATTATCTCAATACACGTTTAAATGTTCGGAATGGGCAGACAACAGTATTATTTTATTTAGTCCCAAAATAACCAGTGTTTGCGTTCCATCCTGTTTTATATATTTGTTTGGTAAGTTTTTATTCATTTTATTCAACCGTATCTCAGTAAGTTTTTATTAAGAAAACCGAAGATTAGTAAGATTTTATTAACGTACCTACTGCGTACTACGTTAAATATTTAGGCATTACTGGATGCTCTACTGACTACGTTAATTCCTTCACAATAACTATAAGTCAGGCCCATTTATTGGACTTTGAGAGGTCTCTGTGTGCTAGGTGTATATTGCCCTAGCTGATACGATACGATAATGATAGGTAAATATTATAACTTGTTCACAGGAAACAACAACATCCAAAATGCGGGATCAGCCAAATATAGCCGTGATCGGTGCAGGAGTGATCGGCACGACAGTGGCCAAACTCTTTCAAGACCAACTCAGAAATGCAAACATCACAGTCATAGCTGAAAAATACTCATCAGACACTACCAGTGACATAGCCGCTGGTATCTTCAGACCCGGGACAAGTTTTAAAGGACCCACAAAGGAAATTACCAAAAAATGGCTGAACGACTCATGGCAGTTTTGGCAAGACATTCTCAAGACCCCCGACGCTGCACAAATAGGTGTTATGCCCTTAGGGTCTTACATATTTTCAAAGGAAAACTACCATGTTACTAGAAATCATCTCATGGAAGATTTAGTACCTATTTACCGTCCTGCTACGAAAGAGGAACTCAAAATGGGGCCTGAAGGAACCAAATTCGGATCCTACTTTTCAACATTGAAAGTCGAATGCGAGCGCTATTTGCCATGGATGGGAAAAATAATAGTCGAGAGAGGCGGTAAAATGATAAGCGATAAAGTGGAAAGTTTTGCGTCACTCTCGAATTACGACCTTGTGTTTAATTGTGCGGGTTTAGGTGCGAGACATTTATGTAATGATCACGATCTGGTACCCATCAGAGGTCAAGTGATAAAGATCAAAGCGCCCTGGGTCAAATACGCACTTTATGGAGATTATGATACGTATATTATACCGGGCCTGAATGGGGTGGTAACATTGGGCGGTGTAAGAGGTTACGACAGTTATAATTTGAATTATTGCAAGTACGACGCAGCGGCCATATTGGAGCGTTGTTGCGAGTTTCTTCCTAATTTGAAAAATGCGGAATTCATTGCGCATAAAGTAGGTCTGAGACCTCACAGACTGCCAGTTCGTGTGGAGCCAGAGCTGATAGATGGTTTGAAAGTGGTGCATTGTTACGGGCACGGCGGGTATGGAGTGATGACTGCGCCGGGCACCGCTATCAATGCAGTAGAACTGGGTGTTAATTTCTTGCGTAGTAATGTTAAGAACAAACTTTAAAGCTTGCTAGTAGCGCAGTTAATAACCTTTTACCTAGCTAATAAGTACAAACGTTAACTTAGAGATAGAAATAGAACTATAGAAGCCAATGAACATAGTTATGACTTTTCGATCGAGTATTCGAGAGAGCGAGGTCGTTGGTAAATGCATGTTGTAAATAAACTTATCATTATCAAACATAGATAAGAACTTGATACAGCTGAATGTTATTTTTTTAATTACGTAAATATTACAATTATTGTTAAATAATAAACAGTTTATAAACGTTTTTGTTATAAGCTTTTATTTATACCTATGAATGTTAACTTTCTTGCCCTTCTAGAAGTCAAAGTCGAATTCTAGTTCAAGGGTCGGGTTCGAACCCCGATTTTCTGCTTATGAAAACATAACTAATAGCTACCCAACATGAATTACGAAAAGTTGGTGCAAGTTTAGCTTTTTTGATACTTTGAATGATATAATGATTTCATGGCAGCATTTGACTGCTGTGCAACATGCCGCAGGGGTTCGATCCCCGCACGAAAAAAAATGTTCTTTTTCTGGGTGGGGTGGCATGATAAATATTTTGAATTTTGACATAATAATTGCTCAAGACAAATCTTTAGCTTTTTCATTAAATTCTAGTAATAACTCTTTCATGTCTTCATAACCAGCTATTTCCTGTGCCTCCCTCAATGGCAGCCATTTTAGATCTTGGTGTTCATCTGACAGTTGTACTTTTGTCTCTGGATTCTTCAACTTTGCCAGCCAGTACACAACCACTTTAGCTTTGTTGTTGACATTGTAATTTAATACCTTTGTCACATCTTTGAACACCTGTAAAAATGGACATAATTTATTCATTAGGAAATCAGGAGTATTCTTTAACAACTTGACTGCCGGTATATTAAACACAGTAAAAAAAACATTGCGCTTATGTGGATCTACGTGCGGCACACAACGGGTTAAAAAATATGTGGAAGGGACAATAGACTATAACTTTAATATCTCTGTTATGTTGAATGTTTGAATATGTGGTATACAGAGTTAAGAAAAAAAAATAAGTGACCTTAATAACAAAAAATAAAAAAAAATGCCAGTGATACAAAAATTAAAGGTTTCTACACATTTTATTTTATTTTACATCTACTTACTTCTAAATCTTCTTCAGACAAACCAGCTTCTTCCTTTGTCTCTCTCAAAGCTGTTACCCAGTCAGATTCGCCGGGATCAACGTGACCTGCAAAATTAGTTAATGCATTGTTGAATACAAAAATTGTTGTATTGTATACCTATAAACATTTTTTTTATATGAATATATTAGTGGTATATCTATCAAACGTTAAAGTTTGGTGAGTTTAGATTTAAGGCCAAAACTTTGTAAAATTTCTTTACATAAACTTGTTTTAAAAAGAAAAGACTATTGTAGTGTATATTTTCAATTTTAATTTTTAGTTTACCAACGTGAAGTGGGGCATTTCGTAACTTATTAGTTTCTAACTAAGGCTTGGCTTATGGTATTAGGCGGAATAGGCTGACCGTCGGCGGCTTCGTACCTAAACTTCGTGCAACGACTTACAACTTGGTAGGTACCTGGTATCCGAAAAGTTGATATAATAAGTTCCAACTGCGTGTAACATTTCTGACTGCAACACTAGTAAATATGATTAATTACCCTTAGGTGGAGTCCAGTGGTGTTCTCCATATGAAGTTTGTAACATCAGAAATTCTATTGCTTGATTTACAATCCTAAATATAACCAATCCTGCTGCACGTTTAGGAGACATTTTAAAGTAGTGCTTATAAATATGATATATGAATTACTGGAAAGTGGAAATCTATAATGTTTCAAACGTTACGCTTTTACATAATTAAATTATGTGGAAAAATAAACGTAACATTATTTTGAACTTTTGACGTTTCGACTTTATTCAATCAATTCATTTGTCATTTTGTCATTGTCAATTTTACCGTTCAGAAATGTAAGCCAGAACTGATCGCGAAATCAAAATGTTTTTCATAATTTTATTTATCACATTATCTCTCTATTACTCAGTCTTTTAATATACCAATTAGAATAAGTGCATTTTTAATAAATATCACAATCGTATTATTTGAAAAATATTTTAAATTACATAAATCCTTATTCAACGTTCTGGTCAAGAGAAAATTCTAAACTTCGTTTTGACAATCTGACATTCAGAATGACATTTCGATACCAAACCAACGGTAGAAAAAAAAGAATTCAAACAGTTCAAACTGCAACGGTGAATAACAACATTTCATTGAAACGACTGTTATGAAATTGTTTGTTTATTAGTATTCTCGTAATATTCACATGTGATTCAAAATAAAAGCATTAATAAAATAATAAACTTGTAAAAATAAAATAGTTTGTGTACCGTCATACCATGTTACAAAAATGGAAGCTTATTATTAACAATTGGGTAAGTAGCAGATGTTTCACAACTGTCGTTGTAAATAATTGTTGTTTTATTTTACTTTTAGTTATAGATGTTATTGTTAACTTTATATTTCGTAGATAAACTGTTACTTCAACGAAAACAATCAAGATGACCGGACTGTTAACATAGAATCATTACTGAATATAATATCTCATTTACATGAGAACCTCAACCTAGATGAATCCAAGTCGTCTATATTGGAAGCGCATACAGTCGAGGGGTTTTTGTTAGAGAAGTATCCAGAATTTAAATTTGAAAATGGAACAGTTGAATCAACTAATGAGGATGATGCATATCTGGTTGCATCATTGTTGCTTTTCTTTGTATGTGTAAATTCTAAGGACGTGGACATAAAGAGTGCGATGTGTAGCAAGCTGAGTGGTGATGATCAAGAGATTATCCTTAAATTCACCAAGAGCCTACTGGAGTGTAGTCCTATTAAACTCGGGGACCTACAGGCAGCTATTACAGGTAACTGAATATTACTTCTTTTCTAATTCCAGCATCTAGACTGGGTGTAATTGTCAGTATTATTATTACAAAACTATACAACCCTTTGTGTTTGCTATTTTTATGTTAATTGTGTAACAGCTGTCTGGTTGGAAGCCACAGCTGTTGCTAAGGGCCCACCCCTTACATGCTAACTAGTATATAAGTTTATAATAGAATAAAGAAACTTTCTTTATACATTTATTCTCTTTGATTTAAATAGTCTGATTGTTTACAAACTAAATAAATTAACTCGTCGAGTACCGGTTTTGTAGACACAATTATAGAACAATAGGTTGCGGTCACTGGTGACCGCTTGGTGTTTGACAGTTTAATGAACATAACTAAAGTCTGTTTTATACAACTATAAATAACTTTTTATATTTAATACATTGCAACTTTATATAACTTTATTCAATTCAATTACAAAATCAACATTTTTATTACAGAAGCATGTGGACCAGAAATGGCGTCTGGACATGTGAAAGTAGCAGAAACACCACCGGCTTTACGTTCATTGCACGGTGAGGTACGGAGACTGCAGGCAGCACTGGATGCTGAGAGATTTGATCGGAATTATCTGCAAGAAGAATTGGCTAGGACTAACTCGAGGCTGGAAAAACTAAGTAAGTTTTCACTGTGTAGGTATTATGACAGTTTTAATACAAACAAACACTGCCTATAAAGATACAAAAGCACCTAGGTTTAGTGACAGATAGACTGATGGATTAATCTCCTATTGATGTTACAAAAGTAAATATGTGGTCTAGTTGAAATATATGACTTGACTTTCACCCACTGAACCAAAACAGTAGTACTATGTATGGTAATTAATACATATTGCTGGAAAATATCATTGTCTTACTCTACACTACCATGGCGCAGAATCTTCAGCTTTTTACCTGTGAAAAACTTAGTACCGTAGCTTGAAACATCAGATTAATTTGTTAGTGAAGCTAGGTGCTTGTTTGAAGTGTAGTTAGTTAGACTAAATACCCTATAGCTGAATGATTTATTTAATTTAAAACAATTTCTGGATTAAAATATATAGCAACAGCATAGCAATTCAATCTTATGTCTTTTACTTTTTAACTGAGGTAGCTTAGAACCAGGAGAATGACATATGATAATTTTTGTCCAATAGTTTTTTTACATTTTACCGAAAATTACGAATGGGAACGGGAAAAAACGGGATCGCTTATACGAAGTTGCGGGGTAAAGCTAATTATTATACAATGCTATTAATCCGATTTGAAACATTCTTTTTGTATTGGATAGCCCATATGTATATCGAGGAAGGCTATAAGTTATAACTTGTTCACAGGAAACAACAACATCCAAAATGCGGGATCAGCCAAATATAGCCGTGATCGGTGCAGGAGTGATCGGCACGACAGTGGCCAAACTCTTTCAAGACCAACTCAGAAATGCAAACATCACAGTCATAGCTGAAAAATACTCATCAGACACTACCAGTGACATAGCCGCTGGTATCTTCAGACCCGGGACAAGTTTTAAAGGACCCACAAAGGAAATTACCAAAAAATGGCTGAACGACTCATGGCAGTTTTGGCAAGACATTCTCAAGACCCCCGACGCTGCACAAATAGGTGTTATGCCCTTAGGGTCTTACATATTTTCAAAGGAAAACTACCATGTTACTAGAAATCATCTCATGGAAGATTTAGTACCTATTTACCGTCCTGCTACGAAAGAGGAACTCAAAATGGGGCCTGAAGGAACCAAATTCGGATCCTACTTTTCAACATTGAAAGTCGAATGCGAGCGCTATTTGCCATGGATGGGAAAAATAATAGTCGAGAGAGGCGGTAAAATGATAAGCGATAAAGTGGAAAGTTTTGCGTCACTCTCGAATTACGACCTTGTGTTTAATTGTGCGGGTTTAGGTGCGAGACATTTATGTAATGATCACGATCTGGTACCCATCAGAGGTCAAGTGATAAAGATCAAAGCGCCCTGGGTCAAATACGCACTTTATGGAGATTATGATACGTATATTATACCGGGCCTGAATGGGGTGGTAACATTGGGCGGTGTAAGAGGTTACGACAGTTATAATTTGAATTATTGCAAGTACGACGCAGCGGCCATATTGGAGCGTTGTTGCGAGTTTCTTCCTAATTTGAAAAATGCGGAATTCATTGCGCATAAAGTAGGTCTGAGACCTCACAGACTGCCAGTTCGTGTGGAGCCAGAGCTGATAGATGGTTTGAAAGTGGTGCATTGTTACGGGCACGGCGGGTATGGAGTGATGACTGCGCCGGGCACCGCTATCAATGCAGTAGAACTGGGTGTTAATTTCTTGCGTAGTAATGTTAAGAACAAACTTTAAAGCTTGCTAGTAGCGCAGTTAATAACCTTTTACCTAGCTAATAAGTACAAACGTTAACTTAGAGATAGATATAGAACTATAGAAGCCAATGAACATAGTTATGACTTTTCGATCGAGTATTCGAGAGAGCGAGGTCGTTGGTAAATGCATGTTGTAAATAAACTTATCATTATCAAACATAGATAAGAACTTGATACAGCTGAATGTTATTTTTTTAATTACGTAAATATTACAATTATTGTTAAATAATAAACAGTTTATAAACGTTTTTGTTATAAGCTTTTATTTATACCTATGAATGTTAACTTTCTTGCCCTTCTAGAAGTCAAAGTCGAATTCTAGTTCAAGGGTCGGGTTCGAACCCCGATTTTCTGCTTATGAAAACATAACTAATAGCTACCCAACATGAATTACGAAAAGTTGGTGCAAGTTTAGCTTTTTTGATACTTTGAATGATATAATGATTTCATGGCAGCATTTGACTGCTGTGCAACATGCCGCAGGGGTTCGATCCCCGCACGAAAAAAAATGTTCTTTTTCTGGGTGGGGTGGCATGATAAATATTTTGAATTTTGACATAATAATTGCTCAAGACAAATCTTTAGCTTTTTCATTAAATTCTAGTAATAACTCTTTCATGTCTTCATAACCAGCTATTTCCTGTGCCTCCCTCAATGGCAGCCATTTTAGATCTTGGTGTTCATCTGACAGTTGTACTTTTGTCTCTGGATTCTTCAACTTTGCCAGCCAGTACACAACCACTTTAGCTTTGTTGTTGACATTGTAATTTAATACCTTTGTCACATCTTTGAACACCTGTAAAAATGGACATAATTTATTCATTAGGAAATCAGGAGTATTCTTTAACAACTTGACTGCCGGTATATTAAACACAGTAAAAAAAACATTGCGCTTATGTGGATCTACGTGCGGCACACAACGGGTTAAAAAATATGTGGAAGGGACAATAGACTATAACTTTAATATCTCTGTTATGTTGAATGTTTGAATATGTGGTATACAGAGTTAAGAAAAAAAAATAAGTGACCTTAATAACAAAAAATAAAAAAAAATGCCAGTGATACAAAAATTAAAGGTTTCTACACATTTTATTTTATTTTACATCTACTTACTTCTAAATCTTCTTCAGACAAACCAGCTTCTTCCTTTGTCTCTCTCAAAGCTGTTACCCAGTCAGATTCGCCGGGATCAACGTGACCTGCAAAATTAGTTAATGCATTGTTGAATACAAAAATTGTTGTATTGTATACCTATAAACATTTTTTTTATATGAATATATTAGTGGTATATCTATCAAACGTTAAAGTTTGGTGAGTTTAGATTTAAGGCCAAAACTTTGTAAAATTTCTTTACATAAACTTGTTTTAAAAAGAAAAGACTATTGTAGTGTATATTTTCAATTTTAATTTTTAGTTTACCAACGTGAAGTGGGGCATTTCGTAACTTATTAGTTTCTAACTAAGGCTTGGCTTATGGTATTAGGCGGAATAGGCTGACCGTCGGCGGCTTCGTACCTAAACTTCGTGCAACGACTTACAACTTGGTAGGTACCTGGAATCCGAAAAGTTGATATAATAAGTTCCAACTGCGTGTAACATTTCTGACTGCAACACTAGTAAATATGATTAATTACCCTTAGGTGGAGTCCAGTGGTGTTCTCCATATGAAGTTTGTAACATCAGAAATTCTATTGCTTGATTTACAATCCTAAATATAACCAATCCTGCTGCACGTTTAGGAGACATTTTAAAGTAGTGCTTATAAATATGATATATGAATTACTGGAAAGTGGAAATCTATAATGTTTCAAACGTTACGCTTTTACATAATTAAATTATGTGGAAAAATAAACGTAACATTATTTTGAACTTTTGACGTTTCGACTTTATTCAATCAATTCATTTGTCATTTTGTCATTGTCAATTTTACCGTTCAGAAATGTAAGCCAGAACTGATCGCGAAATCAAAATGTTTTTCATAATTTTATTTATCACATTATCTCTCTATTACTCAGTCTTTTAATATACCAATTAGAATAAGTGCATTTTTAATAAATATCACAATCGTATTATTTGAAAAATATTTTAAATTACATAAATCCTTATTCAACGTTCTGGTCAAGAGAAAATTCTAAACTTCGTTTTGACAATCTGACATTCAGAATGACATTTCGATACCAAACCAACGGTAGAAAAAAAAAAGAATTCAAACAGTTCAAACTGCAACGGTGAATAACAACATTTCATTGAAACGACTGTTATGAAATTGTTTGTTTATTAGTATTCTCGTAATATTCACATGTGATTCAAAATAAAAGCATTAATAAAATAATAAACTTGTAAAAATAAAATAGTTTGTGTACCGTCATACCATGTTACAAAAATGGAAGCTTATTATTAACAATTGGGTAAGTAGCAGATGTTTCACAACTGTCGTTGTAAATAATTGTTGTTTTATTTTACTTTTAGTTATAGATGTTATTGTTAACTTTATATTTCGTAGATAAACTGTTACTTCAACGAAAACAATCAAGATGACCGGACTGTTAACATAGAATCATTACTGAATATAATATCTCATTTACATGAGAACCTCAACCTAGATGAATCCAAGTCGTCTATATTGGAAGCGCATACAGTCGAGGGGTTTTTGTTAGAGAAGTATCCAGAATTTAAATTTGAAAATGGAACAGTTGAATCAACTAATGAGGATGATGCATATCTGGTTGCATCATTGTTGCTTTTCTTTGTATGTGTAAATTCTAAGGACGTGGACATAAAGAGTGCGATGTGTAGCAAGCTGAGTGGTGATGATCAAGAGATTATCCTTAAATTCACCAAGAGCCTACTGGAGTGTAGTCCTATTAAACTCAGGGACCTACAGGCAGCTATTACAGGTAACTGAATATTACTTCTTTTCTAATTCCAGCATCTAGACTGGGTGTAATTGTCAGTATTATTATTACAAAACTATACAACCCTTTGTGTTTGCTATTTTTATGTTAATTGTGTAACAGCTGTCTGGTTGGAAGCCACAGCTGTTGCTAAGGGCCCACCCCTTACATGCTAACTAGTATATAAGTTTATAATAGAATAAAGAAACTTTCTTTATACATTTATTCTCTTTGATTTAAATAGTCTGATTGTTTACAAACTAAATAAATTAACTCGTCGAGTACCGGTTTTGTAGACACAATTATAGAACAATAGGTTGCGGTCACTGGTGACCGCTTGGTGTTTGACAGTTTAATGAACATAACTAAAGTCTGTTTTATACAACTATAAATAACTTTTTATATTTAATACATTGCAACTTTATATAACTTTATTCAATTCAATTACAAAATCAACATTTTTATTACAGAAGCATGTGGACCAGAAATGGCGTCTGGACATGTGAAAGTAGCAGAAACACCACCGGCTTTACGTTCATTGCACGGTGAGGTACGGAGACTGCAGGCAGCACTGGATGCTGAGAGATTTGATCGGAATTATCTGCAAGAAGAATTGGCTAGGACTAACTCGAGGCTGGAAAAACTAAGTAAGTTTTCACTGTGTAGGTATTATGACAGTTTTAATACAAACAAACACTGCCTATAAAGATACAAAAGCACCTAGGTTTAGTGACAGATAGACTGATGGATTAATCTCCTATTGATGTTACAAAAGTAAATATGTGGTCTAGTTGAAATATATGACTTGACTTTCACCCACTGAACCAAAACAGTAGTACTATGTATGGTAATTAATACATATTGCTGGAAAATATCATTGTCTTACTCTACACTACCATGGCGCAGAATCTTCAGCTTTTTACCTGTGAAAAACTTAGTACCGTAGCTTGAAACATCAGATTAATTTGTTAGTGAAGCTAGGTGCTTGTTTGAAGTGTAGTTAGTTAGACTAAATACCCTATAGCTGAATGATTTATTTAATTTAAAACAATTTCTGGATTAAAATATATAGCAACAGCATAGCAATTCAATCTTATGTCTTTTACTTTTTAACTGAGGTAGCTTAGAACCAGGAGAATGACATATGATAATTTTTGTCCAATAGTTTTTTTACATTTTACCGAAAATTACGAATGGGAACGGGAAAAAACGGGATCGCTTATACGAAGTTGCGGGGTAAAGCTAATTATTATACAATGCTATTAATCCGATTTGAAACATTCTTTTTGTATTGGATAGCCCATATGTATATCGAGGAAGGCTATAAGTTATAAAACATCACGCTAAGATCAATAGGCGACAAGCAGGGCTTGAACCGAACAGCGCGGTTTCAGGGCTGAAACCGCGCTGAAGTAGCAATTTAGGGATAAATCACTTAGCAAGAAGCAAGTAAAATACAATTGTGTTGAATATATACTTAAGCAAAGAGAACAATGAATCATTACTTAGTTAACATAGTATTGTGTTGCAATTGCAACAATACTTCTACTAACTCCCAGTCGGTTCCACTGTACAGTTTGTTTAGACTTGACTCCAGATTGTAGTCTAAACAAAGAAAAAATAAATTCCACAAGCAGAGGCCTTTGTACGCCGACACAGAACGCCGTCTCGTTGCGATTACTTTAAACGAAAAAGAAACTCACTCGTACTAAGCCCCCAGGACTCATGGCAGTCACTTTAAAAAAAAATCCTTTGTCATGAATACATTTATAAGAGGAGTACTCGCGCCACGTTGTATAGCTGCTGGTTGTTCAGCCACTGCGCCAAACGCACAGATACCTATGTAGTGTTTGAAGATCTAGGTACTAGCTTTTTCCCGCGGTATCGTTGGCGCTCTTTAAAAGGGTTGGCAGATTTACGAAAAAAATGATTCTCTATTTTTTGTAGTTACAAAATAATCTGCATACTAATTTTGGCTGTCTACCTTGAAAATTGCGAAATGCTCCATACAAACCTTACCTCCATATCTACCCCCTATTTGAGGGAAGTTGTGGGTTAGAAAGAGACAAAAATTAAGTTATGGCACTCTCCATTTTTTTCTATTACACCTATCCACTTAATTACGTCAATTAATCACTCTATTTGGAGATGTATGATAGTTGCATAAGTTTTCAAAATGTTAAAGATGAAATTAATGTTCCCAGACGACATAAGTATGGTACAGGTTCCAAAGATCTTCTCAGAACTAGTTACTCCTTTATTTACAAAGAAACAAACACTAATTAGAACATACCTAGGTTGAAATTCGAAGTCAAAAGTACTTTACGGACAGCTTTTCTGCCTCATTGGCCGTGTGATTGCAAGTGCGATTACCGGGCAAGGCAAGGGATCTCGGGTTCGATTCCCGTGTCGGGCAAAGTGTTACTGGGATTTAAAAAAATGTCAGTAGTAGCTAGTAGCAGCACTGGTAGTAGTCTGGAATTGTGCCCCGGATATGGCCATAGGCTCACCCCCTATTACATGGGACTCATAACATAAATAGTGAAAAGTGGGTGTTATATTGTACAGTGGCATTAAGTGCCGTAGTATGCATCTCTGCCTACCCTTTCGGGGATAAAAGGCGTAATGTTATGTAGTATTTTACGGAATTTTAATTTCATTTTATTACTCATGTCACATACCACTTAAAGGTCAATAATTTGGTGGCTCAATCATAGTCCTTATTTGCTAATAATAATATTTATATTCAAGTACAGTTTACTTTGTCCTTGATACATGAATCAATGGCTTCATTATTCATATTGTAGTTAAACTCCATGGCACACTGTCGACTTAAGTATAACATACATTGATGAACATAGTATCACCATAGTGGGCATTCTATAACAGATGATATTCTGAAAGTGGCGTCCAGTTGTGTGCTATTGTAGAGGTCTCATCAGTGTATCAAAACATAAACCCTACATTGTGTGGTGCTTGTGCTTCAAGAGTAGAATACATTTGTCACACATGCTATTGCTCCCATGGTTGTCGTGAGAGCGTATACTAAGGAATGGACCGATTCTGTCTGATGATAATGATTGTAATTGTTTTATATTCTGTTACTTATGCTCACATGCTTATTTATTTGTAATTGTAACTAGCTTCTGCCCGCGACTTCGTGCGCGCAATCCAGTTTTTTCCTGTTCCCGTTCGTGATTTTCGGTAAAAAGTATTGGATTAAAGTATGCTATGTTTGTCTCCTGGTCCTAAGCTACCTATACATAAATTTTCATCCAAATCGATATAGCCGTTTTTAAGTTATAAATAGTGTAACTAACACGACTTCCTTTTTTATAATAAACCTAAATTTGTCTCCACAGTGAAAGACAAGGAACAGTACAAGCTGGATATAGTGAACTTGAAGGCTAAGATATCCATGTGTTGCGGTGACGACCAGGTTCAGCGCGGGACGGAAGCTGAAGCGGAGTCCTCTGGGAAACTGCAGCGGCAGCTCCAGGATATGGAGGAATGTCTCGTCCGTACCCAGGAGTCACTCGATGATGTTACTTTCGAACGGGATACTTATAAAGCTAAGGTAAAAACATTACATTCTTTAATATTTTAGACTGTTTAATTTTATTTTATTAACTGATTGAAAATTACTTTAATTTTACCGGTTTGCTAGGTTATTTAAAAAAATGTCAAGTCAAGTTTTGTGATTAACAAGTTATTGTAAATCACAAAACAAATAGAAAGGAGTAAGTGAACTACAATATTGACATGTGATATAGTCAACCTTAAAGCTTAAAATGATCCTTCTTAAATAGGTAGAGGAGCTGAAACAAGACCGCGACAAATGGTTGTCTCTCAGCCAGCAAGAGAGTGAGCGTGCTATACAGCTGGGCGAGGAGTTGGAGGTGGAACGACGGCATATGCAGGCCTTGAAGGAGCTGGTGAACGAACTGCGCCAGCACAACCGACGCAACTTCCTCGACACTAGCCTACTTGAGTGCGACGACCCTGACGCCAGCATACAGTCCTTACAACATAATCTCTGTAAGTCATTCTAATAAATATACAAATATCATTTACATAATAATATTACAGCACCATTTATAATTTAACTGTACGGTTGCCGCGGTGGTTGGGCAACTGGCTGCCGCGCAACGTCTGGCGGGTTCGACTCCCGCACGGAAAAACTCTTTGTGTGATCCACAAGTTGTTGTTCTGAGTCTGGGTGTCATGAATGTGTATGTTGTATGTTGGTAAACGCACCCACGACCTAGGAGAAATACCGAGCGTGGGGCAACGTTTAAAAAAGATATGTTATATTCCCAAAACTCTAATCCTCATTGGCCGAGTGGTCCCAAGTCCGACTGCCGGGCAAGAGGTCTCAGGTTCGATTCCCGGGTCGGGCAAAGTATTAATATGTTTTTCAAAAAAAATCACAGTATTAGTATGGAGCCTGGAAATGTGCCCGGCTATGGCAATAGGCTCACCCCCTATTACATGGGAATCATAACATAAATAGTGTAAAGTGGGTGTTACATTGTACAGAGGCATAATGTACACCTCTGCCTACCCCTTCGGGGATAAAAGGCGTGATGTTATGGTATGTCTAATCCTCAATCGGGAGTTCGGAACTAGCAAAGCCATTGTAACTCTAGTGTTGCGGGTGTACATGAGCAGTGTTGATCGCTTACCATCAGGTCATCAGTCTACGCGTTTTTGATTTAAAAAAGAAGTGATTTACTGACTGACTGCTCAAAGTCTTTCAGTTTGGTTTTGACCATGGAACAAATATTTATGTGATCCACGTTGATGCTAGAGTTTAACATAAGATCTTGGTGTGAATGATCAGATGCGTAACTGCTGATCAAAATTCTCGGCTTATATTATATTGTTACATTTGTAAATAATAGCATGGGTTTGTTTTTGTAGCTGTTTGTAGTGAGGCCTGCGCTAACGTGGTGGAAGTGCAATTAGGCGAAGAGCGAGCTAAAGTTGATGCTCTTAAACAACAACTACAAAGATTGCAAGTAAGTTTATGATCCTATTGTCATATACCATACAGCAGTAGCTATTACTTAGTTTGGTAGGGTACATTCAAACACAAACTCTGCTAGTATGTACATAAAATTCAATTTATAGGAATCACCTATTAGTTATTATTAATATTAGTTGTATTGTAGGAAGATATGCATGAGTTCAACCAAAAAGCCGATCAAGAAAAAGAAAACTTCGAAAAACTAATCTCAGAGCGGGATAACGAAATTGTAAATCTAAAATGCCGTTTCAATGAAACCGTTGAAAAGAAAGATAATGAAATAACTGAATATTACAATGAAGTAGTTAAATTAAATAATGAAAATAATGAACTGGAGCGACAGATTAAACACAATAACGAGCACTCAAGGCAAGTTATTGAACAGAAGATGCAAGAAATTCAAACACTACAAGAACAGAAGCTGTCTCTCCTACAAAGCCTATCTGATGAGACTACCAAGTTAGAGAACATAATAGCAGGTCTAAGATCTGAACTGGAGACAGAGAAGCAAGCGAGAGCCAAGATGAGAGATAGTTATGACAACCAAATGATGAAGTTAAACGAGAAAATATTGAACAGGAACAATGAACTAGTCGAACTACAAAACAATGTTTTCGAAAAGAGTGAGATGATTGAAACACTACAAATGAACTTGAGAAATGAGAAAGAACTATCGAATAAATATAACATGAACGTGCGCCACCTGAGTGAGCAGAAACGAGAAGTTGAAAATAAATTGCATAATAAAAACGAAGAAATGAACGCGATGCAACACAGTCTGGAACAAAATATTTCAACAATACTAAAAGAAATTGATCATTTCAAAGTTCTTGTAGCTAACTTGCAAGAACACTGCAGTGTTTTGGAAGAAAGTAAGTCGCAGTTAGAGGGTGAAATAAGAAGATTTGAAGAACTCCTCAAAGACACTGAGAATATAAAGAATGCATTCAGTGAGGCGACTGAAAAACTGAAATGTGAGTTGGATGAAAAGAACGCCATCATCAATTCGTTGCAAACACATTTACAAGACGAAATACGCCACAAGATTGGTTATCAAGAAGAGTTGCAGAGACTACAGTCTGCCAAGATGTACATGGCTGAAGATTTAAATAAGTTGAATGTGGAGTATTCGAAATTGAAAATAGAGTTGACGGGGAAGGATAGGACTGTTGAGTCCTTGGAGATAAGCCTGCAAGAAACCAGAGATGCAGTAAACAAGTTGAAGGCAGAGAATGAAAAACTGAACCTCGATCTGACGAAAATGTCGGATGAGATCGCGAATAAAAACAAAGATATTGAAACACTCAACAGTACACTTGAAACAACCAAAAAGAGTTTGGAGGATGAGCTTTCGGAAAAGAATGAAACAATTGACTTTAATAATCACAAGATAGCTAATTTGACGTCGAAGAAACAAGCCTTGCAGAACAAAATTGATTTAATGAACGCGGAAAAGACAAAACTTGACAATGAGTTGGCTACGAAATCCAAACAGATATCACAGCTGCAGGCGGATTGTGAGAAATTGACTAAAACTGTTGACGACAATAAGAAAGGTGTGTAGTTTATTCTCAAGTTACAAATATCACAGCTTGTTTTAGTTTACATTAATCTAAATATTTTATTTCAGCTATCCGGAGTTTGGACCAGAATATGACAAAAGAAAAACAAAGATATGCTGCGCTTGAAAAAACTTATGACTCTGAAACAACTAAGCTGATGGGCAAACTGAATGAAAACGAAAAAACCATAAAAGAATTAACTACAGGTTCTAGAAAGACTGTTAAGAATAAAGAACACCAAATACAGGTACTTACTAGTGAATTAGAAAACTTGAAAAAAGCTATGGAGGCGAACAAGGAAAGTATTAACTTAGTAGATAAAGAAAAAGAAGCTTTACTACAAAAGTTGGAAGAAGAAATGTCATACAAAAATAAAATTGAAAAAGAATATCAAAATCAATGCACACAGATAAAGAGCATCACATCTCAACTAAATGAAGAATTAACTAGCAAGAATAATGAAATACATGCATTAAAATATGAATTGGACAACATCAAGAAGACTAATGAAGCAAAATGCAAAGGTAAGTAACTTTTAGTAAGTTTATAATAAAATAATGATTGATAACATCTTGAAGAGGTTGGCTGAATCATCACGCTAATTATTCACAGAGTATTAGTAATTATGTTCATATTTATATGCTATGAGTCTATGTATGTATGTATGTATGTATGTATATTGTATTGTACTCGTGTGTAGGTATATATATTATTATTATATTTATTTATGTTCGTATCTGAAATATGTTAGTATAATCTTCTATTTTCTCAATTAAATCGTTGCTTGCTTATTGCGCCTACCATTCACTCTTCTCTGCATCACCCAAAGGTCAGACTGGGAGAAAATACCTGCAGCATTAAGTCCACCTTGTGTACGCATTGTGCATGAAGCGTTAATAAATAAATAAATAAAACATTTTGTATGATAAATTGTCTGTTTTAGAAATCCGAGTTTTAGAAGAGCAATTGTCTAAAGAAGATCAACTGATCAGAGATTTGGCTCACCAAAAAACTGTCGAGGCCAAGGACTACCAAAAGAAGATAAGTGATTTGCAAACACTAAATAACGAATTGAAACAAGAAGTTAAAAAAGCGAATGAATGTAAGGAGCAAGCGATAGCAGCATTGCAGAAGGAAAATGAACAGTTGCAGTTTGCCATTGAAGAAGACAATAGTAGCCATGAAGTTATTCTGAAGGAAAAAGATTGCATCATTGACAGGTTAGAGCGGCAACTTAAAGTGCACACTGATCAATTAGAATCCATCAGGAAGGATTATGAGAACATCACACTAACGTGGGAGATATACAAGGTGGAAACCAAAGAGAACATGCAAGCTAAAGAAGAACAAATCAAAACTTTGTCACATGAAGCAAGTCAGTTACAAGAAAACATTTCTGAAATAAAGTCCGAAAGGGATGAATTGGTTAAAAAGCTAGAAGAACTTGCTGAAGAAATGAAAGTCTCCAATATAAACCACAATGAACAAGTAAACCAGCTTGTTAAAGAACTTAACAACGAAGAAACGAAGCAAGCTGCTATTGTGGAAGAGAAACAGGTTTTACACAACCAGTTGATTGAAGAAAAAGCTGCTAGAGACAAACTTGAAACAGAAAATGAACAAAAAAATGAAGAAATTGAAGTTCTTATTGCAGATAAAAACGAACTTCTAAATGAGAAGCTTGTATTGACACAACGCCTTGTTGAAGAGAGAGTGGTGAAGTCAATTTACGAGGAAGAAAGAAACTCACTCGTTTCTGAAAAGACAGCTCTCGAGAGGAAGTTACTGAATCAAGTAGCCACGACAGAAAATCTAATGGAGAGTAAGGAATGTCTTACCCAACAGCTTTTTGAAGAGAAATCAGCTAAAGAATTAGCGGAGAAAGAAATAGAGAATCTCTTACTAGAGAAAGACCTTATAGAACAGAAGATAATGGAAGTGGAAAGCAACAAAGAAGAAATGAGTAGAGAAATAGACGATCTGATAGAAAAGCACAGCTTGCTGGACCAGCAGTGTATGAAAGAGAGGGAAGCTAATGAGATTCTGAGTGGAGAGAAACTGGAATTGCTTCAAACCTTGACAGAGGAACTGGCATCAAAAGATGAGATAATTAAAGAAAACGAGTTCTTAGTCAGTCAAGTAGAATGTCTGAAACGTGACTTGCTTGAACAAAAAACTATTCAAGAAGTTCTCATCGGTGAAAAAGAAGTGTTGCTTGTTGAAAAAGAAGGTCTTGTTAAGTCGTGGGGAGTCGAAAAGTCGGCGCATGATGAAATTGAAACTGAAAAAGATCAACTAATTACTAAACTGTGCGAGTTGAATGAGAGTTATATATCTAAGGCTGGCATTGCACAGGCAGAGCTTGAGAAGGTCACTCAAAATGTTAACACTCTACAAATGAACCTCAAACGTAAGTATATTTTTTTAAATACTATGAAATGTATGCTCTGCTCTCTTTAAATAGAACTCGTAATTATAACTATCGGAAACAGGGCGATATATAAAGTGACGTGTATATAGGCATATTTCATATTCATGAAAGCATCCACAATGTTTCCTGTTCGTATTAATAATAAAATCATTCAAATGTACATAATTATAAACATTTGTTCAGGGAAATTGACTAAGCCAATAATAGTAAGTATAGAGGTACGTATTAATAACGTAATTATTTTGATTACAGAACAAGAAGAACTGAATAATCAAATTACGGCAAGTTTGACAGCTGGTCTTGACAAAGTTATTCAAGGACTTAAGAGAGAAGGAATAGCCAATGAATTTGTGGAGAAAATAACCCAATCTGAGGATAAAGTCAATCAGGCCAGTGACAAGTGTGAGACTCTTATAAACATTGCTAATATGTTAACTAGTGAGTTAGTTATGAGGCAGAACTTGGTGAAAGCTCTCGAACATGGCAATAGCTCACTGGCGGAACTGAGGGAAGTTCTGAAGCTAAAGGAGAATCAGCTGTTCGATCTGCAGACGGAGATCAAACGGCTACAACAGATCGTTAATGAGAATAAGATTGGTGAGTATTCAATAAATTGTTAATTTTTCTAATTGTATTGTTTCTCTATAACTTCTAGAATATTTCCACTAATCTTTTTACTAATTTTTAGCTAGCTATTTTGTTTCGTTGCGGTCCTGTCTGTGTATAACATGTGGTAATTATTTATGAACTTTGCAGCACTCAGACACACAGGGGACTGTCGTGAGAGCTGCAATGTTCTCAAACACTTGTACGTCCTCGTTTAAACTAACCACCTAACGTGACATCTGACATTTGGACGTTAAATCTTCTATCTATCTCTGCACCTTACTTCTTCGTCCTTTCATGTTTATCTTCTAGTATTTGCTAAACGTTGCACTTTCTTCGTATTTATATTATATTTACTTATAGAACTATCAAAGCGTACCGAGACATATAACGCGACGATCGAAAACAAGACGAGAGATATACAAATACTAACGAAAGAGAACCAAGCACTCACAAATGACTTGAATGATGTCAAGCTACAGCTGGAGGTGAAAGTACATTCTTTGAAGGAGAAACTAATTGATAACGAGAACTTGACTGACAAACTGAAGATGACGTACGAATGTCAGATAGATAACTTGAATGTTATGATCACTAAGCTGTCGAATTACTTGAAAGATAAGACCTCGGAGTATGATGCTATTAGGAGGGAAAAGGAACGACTGATGCAAACTGTAGAAGAGAATAGTCAAGGTAAAGTATATTTCTTTTTAAAAAATGTGCTATTTTTTGTTAAATTTAATCCAAGTAATTAACGAACGATACATAGTTCATGTACATTAACAGTTATAACCTCTATTATACAACCTCGTTTTGGGATTGTCTAAGGCCTTTGATTCACTGAACAATAAGATTGAGACATTCTTAAACACTTAATTGAGATTAAAATATGTGATAAGCATAATGAAAGTGTTCAAGTCAAAATACTATAACTATATATTTTAAGATGACCTATTATAAACGAATATCAAAATGCCGATGATGGGTTCCACAGGGCATCATATTGGGGCCATTGCTGTTTCATCTGGTTTACACTTTCATTTTGTTGATTTAATTTACAGCAATTAAAGCGTTAGAAGAGGAGATTAAACTTGAAGTTCAAAATAAACAAAAATTAATAAAAGATTTTGATGCTGAGAGGCAGATACTTAAGAACATGGTGACTGTTACTGAGTCCATTATGGAAGATCAGAAAGTGGCTTTGAACAATATCATTGCGGAGCATGTACGAACTAATGAGGCACTGCAAGAAGAAAAGGAAGCTGTCACCAAAGCCTTAGAGAAAGAAAAGGAAAATGCCAAAGTAAAATTACAGGAAAAAGATTATGCTTTAGAAATGTTATTAAAAGAAACCGCCGAGGTGAAAATTGAAAAAGATAGCATAGAGAAACAATTAAAAGAAGTGATTGAGAATGAAATAAAGAATTTGCAAGTTAAGGTTGAGGAGAAAGAAAGTGCATTTGAATTGCTAGTTAAAGAAGTAGGTGTGCTTATAAGTGCCGATGGAGCCTCTCTCAATAAAGAAAGTTTTGTAGCTGAAGTACGAAAAATGAAGGACAATTTGCAAAGTAAAATTATTGAAAATAAAAAAATAAAGGAACAAACTAAAGAACTAGAGGATTTGGTACGAAAATGTAAAGATGGTAAGTAGAATTTTACAGTGTACTGAACATATTGATGTTTTAACTATATAAGAAATAAATTAATATGGAAATTATAGACTGCCTCGTTGGCCGAGCGGTCGCAAGTGCCACTGCCGGGCAAAGGATCTTGGGTTCGATTCCCGGGTCGGGCAAAGTATTACTTAAATATTAGGGTTAAAAAAATCTCAGTGGTAGCACGGAGCTCACCCCCTATTACATGGGACTCATATCATAAACAGTGAAAAGTGGGTGTTACATTGCACGTAATGTGCACCTCTGCCTACCCCTTTGGGGATAAAAAGTCGTGATGGTATGTTATGTTTTAAGAAAGTAAAATAATAAATACCATCACATGAAAACCGCTTTAGAATCGGTTCAGCCTAACGCGAGGTATCGCACAAACCTACATTACATACATACAGGTAAAACTGAGAATCCTTTTTTGAAGTCTGTAAGAAACAATTGGCTAGTTTCCTAGGTTTAAAATAAATAGTTTCAACTTTTCAATGCAATAAATAATTAAAAATAGGAATATTCTGATTCATTCATTTCACAATTTACCTACTCTTGGATTTTTTTCTCGCTAATTTTAAAGAAATAAGTACGCCATTTGACGCAGAAATATGATGACGTCGTAAATTACTTTCCAATACAAAATTCATAGTAAAGTATCGTTGTTGTCATTTCAATAAAAGTATTGAATTTGACTACTTGTCAACTACCGAAACACACATCCTGCGAAACGTGTTTTGTGGCAATAATTTTAATGCTAAATATCTTCATTGTTTCCTATTCCAGATATAGTTATGTTGGAAAAACGTAATGAAGGGTTGAAAGGCGAAGGGAATATGACTGAGCAAAAATTACGAGGAGAAATTGTGGAATTACAGAATTCAGTACAAGCACAAACGGCAACCAATAAAGATTTAGAGTTAACATTAAAAGAAAAGGATGCCAGTATCAAAGAATGTAACGATAAACTCAATTTACTTCATGAACAAATTCATATTCTTATACAAGACAAAAATATTTTGGAAGAAGAGAAAAAGTCAATAAATGACAATAATAAAGAGTTAGAAAACAGTATGAAGATCCTCTGTCAACAGTATGGAGAAGAAAATTCAAAATTGAATGATGAAAGACAAAATCTCCTTAAAACTGTTGACAATAACAAAACAGGTATGTTAATTAAATGTTAATTGCTCAAATGAGGTTTGCTTTATCTCTCAATATTTATATTAAACTGCCTCGTTGGCCGAGTGGTCGCAAGAGCGCGGTGCCCTGCTAGGGGGGGGGTCTCGGGTTCGATTCTCGGGTTGGGGAAAGATTCGGGTTTTAAAAAAAATCAGTAGTAGCACGGAGTCTGGAATTGTGCCTGGTATATAGCAATAGGCTTATCCTACATGGGACTCGTGACATAAATAGTGAAAAGTGGGTGTTACATAGAATGTGCACTTCTGCCTACTCCTTCGGGGATACAAGGTGAAGCCTTGTTATGTATGTACTAATATTAAAAAATATATGTATTTTAATTTCAGTGATTTCTTACTTAGAGGCGCTAGTCAAAGAGCTTCAACAAAAAAATAAACAACTTTCTGAGGACATTCAGAATGACAAACAGAACTTAATCAGCAAGTGCGACATATTGCAACAATACCATGATAAGGCTGAGGAACAGCTCGAGGAAAGACAAAAAGAAATAAATATTCTACAGAAAGAAATAAACACGTTGAAGGCCAAAGTACAACAATGCGAAGATGAATCAAAAGCTAAAGACGCAATTTTATCTAAAATCAGCAAAGAAAAAGACGCCGTCATTACCTCCGTTACCAAGGAACTAGACGAACTCAAAGTTGCTAAAGAAATGCTTGACCACGAAATACAGGAGAAGACCAAGACTGTAAACGAATTGAAACAAAGTTTGGACGAAATTAACACACAGAGAGAAGCATTACATATTCTGAAAAAAGAAAACGAGGAACTAATCAAGGCTGTAGGAATGCGAGAGACATGTATGTCTATTTTTGCTTTATTTCAGATATATTTTTGTGTATATATGCTTGGTCATTTAAATAAACCATGTTTCGTTCGCAGTTGCCGCAGTACAGACTCAAGAAAAGACTTCGAGCCACAAGCACTCTGGTCACGCGGAGAGGGAGCTCCGCGACTTCCAGCATCAGGTAGATAACACATCTTCAGACATCACACACTCATCCGTGGAGAGCTTAAAGACCATCACAGACTTAGAAAAAATTATCAATGACAAGAACCGAACGATCACGACGCTGCAGAGTGACGTCACGTACCTCAAGACCTTGATGGCCGAGTCCGAAACTAAACTGCTCGACGTCACCAAAGAGCTCGAGTTAAGCAAGGAGAACTGCCACCAGTTGTCTAGTCAGCTTAAGAAAATCGTACACCAGAAAAATGAGGAGATCGCTGACCTCAGGAAACAAGTGAACAAGATGTCCGTCACTGAGAACAGAGCCACGCAGATCATTAAAGTGTCCGCCAAGTACCAGGCGATCATACTCAAGAGGATCGCCGAGATAAAGACCAACACTGTACTCAAAGAACTCACTAACTTTGGTAACTCTAACAATTATGACAGCGAAGTGAAGCGCAGCCTCAGTGCTGGGACTATCACCATGGAGGACCTCGAGAATTTCCTGGAGACTACAGACAGACATCTGAGGAAGTGCTCGGAGAAACAACTAGCGCTGCAGAAAGAACGCGATCGACTGACTGAAGTGAACAAGATCAACGAGTCGGAGATACTGAACATGAAGAAGTTCCTGACGGAACTGTCGGTCAGCTTCCAGACGTTGAGCTCCATCAAGGAGCTATACGCCACGAAGCTGAGCCGCGTCATATCCGTGCAGCGCACCGTGCGACGCGAGATACTGGCGCTGGAGGGCCGCGTGGCCCCCGCCACGCTGGCGCGCCTCGAGCGCGGCCACGGCGCCGCCGCGCAGGACCTGGCCGAGGCCGCGCTGGCGCTGCAGCGCTGGCTGGAGCGCTGCATGGCGCGGACGGTGTCGGCAGAGAAGCTGAAGCAAGCCTTCCTCAGCGACAGTGAGCGCACGTCGCTGGCCAGCGCTAGTTTCCAGAACGCAGGGCTGGAAGTGCAGCTGGACGAGCTGGAGAAGCTGTTCCAGCAGCTGCTGGAGGACGTGGCGCGGGCGCCGCGGGCGGAGCCCCCGCCCGGGGCGGAGCCCGGCACCGTCATGGAGGTGCGCGCCGAGTACGAGGACAAACTCAACCGAATGAAGAGTAAAATGGTCAGTATCCTCCCCATACTGTTGTTGATATTGCTATACCAGGTGGTGTGGTGGTGCTACCTTCTGATGGATCACTGAGTGGTGTGGCTTGCGATTGACCGTTATAGCTTGTGAAGTCGATAAATTTTATTGTTGTTATTGTTGAATAAATTGTTTTAATGGATGCTTTTGTTTTATTTCTATTCGGTTTACGTTAGAGTTTTCATTAAAGCATCGTTCGTAGTATAGAGATTAAGTTAGAAGCCGATCCGAAGGTAATATATTTGTATATATTTATGTATGTATGCATGGCCTGTCGCACGCTGTTTGGTATCGAGCATGAGCCATAGATGCGAAGAGTTGCGAGCTGACGATATTCTCGTTTCCAGAAACAACTGTACACGGAGCAGATCGCGGTGTACAAGGAGAAGCAGCGCGTGGAGGTGAGCGCGCTGGAGGCGGAGTTGTCCCGCGCGCGCGCCCGCCTGGCGGCCACGTCGCGCGCCTACGAGCAGCACGTGCGCGCGCTGACGGCGGAGCTGTGGGCGGTGGGGGAGAAGTTCCTCGCGCAGCGCGACCACGCCGCCGCCGCGCGCCGCGCCGCGCGCTCCGCCTCGCTCATGTCGCTGCAACACGTGCACTCTGTACGTACACCTCTACGTCACTCGCCTCGACCGCACGGGTCACTCACGTCATCGACCTTACTGACGATTTTTTTATTTACAGTCTGGCCTCGTACCATTCCAAGAAGAAGTAGACCGTCCCTCCGACTCTCACTCGCTGCGCTCTCTACCTGTAAACCACGGCGCCAAACGAGGTAACGAAATTATAATATCTGATCGAAATGTTCTTACTTTGAAGCAATTTTAACGAATATACTTGTATTTGTTGCGTACAGATGACCGCGACCGCACGCTACACATGTCGGACGAGGAAGGCGAGGTGTTCGACAATCGTTGGTTGAAGGAGTTGGCCGCCACGCCGCGGCGCGCGTCCTACGCCCCGGGTCCCCGTGACCCCGCGGCGCCGGGTCCCCAGGACCCCGCGCCCCCCGGCCAGCGCCTGTCGGAGCTCCGCTGGCGCAACTCACTTTGCCCCCCGCACCTCAAGAGCTCGTACCCCGCTGAAACACAATTCGCGCAAGCTGTCGACGAAGAAGATATTAAGGTGACTTTCATATTAACTCTTAAGGCTAAAACTTGTTCTTCGGCCTAAACAAACTGCAAATATATTTTACTAATTGGCTATCAGAATCGTGTAGGTGTAATATGTTTGGTAACGTTGCAGTGTCTGGGCGCGGCGGGAGCTGCCGGGGGCAAGCTTCAGCGCAAGGAGGTCGGCATCACTGCCTACAAGAAGCCAGGACCACCCACTCCTAGCAAACAGGCTGGAAGACTCTCCGCTACCGTGAGTACCGTGTTTCACATATTCAGAACTCCACCAAATTCTATTACTTACGTACTAGATCACAACCAGTCCTTTTATTCTTATAATTTATCTTATTACTATGAACATTGTCTGTATAGGACTCTGAGCTACGCGAGTCGTTGCGTGTGGAGGCCGAGCCGCAACCGTCCCGTAAGACGAGCACACCGTCCCGCATCCGATCTCTGTTCCGATCATCGAAAAACGATACCGCCGAAGTAAGTCTGAGTATTTATTTTTTCATTGAATTACGTTTACGTGGGCTATGCTCTGGCACGGTAGCGTAAAATAAAAAAATGCTAATATTGTATTTCGGGCTTTTATCCTACTGGGCAAAAGCCCCAAAAAGCCGCCAAAACCTGTACAAAAATCGCCATTATTTAATTACTTTGCATCGAAATCATTTTGTTATAAATGTGTAAATAATTTGACGATTTTTATTTATTTCAGGGAACCCCACGAAGCAGAAGGCTGAGTAACATTTTTAGAAAAAAGTAGTTTTATTTTTATGAATTTGATTTGTGAAACGAAATTGTTAATAAATAAATTAATTTATTGCTTTTTTTACTTTCTTGTTTTAGTTGACCTTGACATAGTAACAGTGATTTGCATTGGCAAATATTAATAGGTTTACGTGTGAAATTGCTGTTATGTATTAAAAAAATTAAACTAATTTTGTCATGAAAATTAATGTATTAATCGAAGTAATCAGCCATGCAATCAATGCATCTTTGCCAACGCAGTGGCAGTTTATTGATGCCCTGATGTTAAAGAAATTAGCTGGACGAAAGGCAAAATATTTTTCCCGCCAAGAAGTTATCCAAATTCTGGAAAAAGTACCTAGTAATCTGTAGGCGCAAGGTCTGGTGAGTAGGGCGGATGATGGAGACAAGCGATATTGACCAATGTCGGTAGAAGGGCCAGCTTCTCCATCATTGTGTTTAGTTCTTCACAATACACATCTGCACTAATGCTCACCCCGTTTAGTGCAAAGCTGTGATTAATCGCACGGGCGCTAGACCACCAAACAGTGACCATCGCTGTTCTAGGGGTACCTATGTTTTCATTTAGGGCATTGTCTAATTGAACCAGGATCCAACCGACTTGCCGAGCGCTTGCGTTTATCAAACAGAATCCATTTTCCAGGTAACAACTCTTTCAATTGTGTACGTTGAGGAGTGCAAGGGTCGTCTCGACGCATACTTCGCGCTGGAGATCATTTCGAGTTCGTGGGGCATCCATTTGTTAAGCCTTTTTTTGTTTCCGATTTGACGCAAATTGACCAATATTATTTTATCTGACGCTAACGTCGAATTCTGCTGCTTATTCAGTTGTAGATTGTGTATCATCACCTTCCACATCGTCTTTCATCATTGTCGAGCAGTCTTCAGACAACCGCGAGGTTTATTTTACGATATACACTTCTGGACACATGTATTGGCCCACCTTAGAGTTCAGGCTTCGATGGCCTCTACTGAAATATGATTGCTAGATTGAACAAAAATTGTTGATGCCGTTTAAAACTTGCAGTTTTAACTGATACATTTCACTATCTTTTTCGATCGTATTGTTTAAAATTTGAATTCAGAATACCATACGACATGGAGCTACGCCTAACAAATCAGATATGCGCCTTGCCTTAAAGGCAATTGATTTTTGAACAAAAAAGATGTTTTATTAAATAAAGTAAACCAATCAAACCAAGTTTTCTTAGTTTTCGATTGATTGATATCAACAAATAGGCTCCAAATTGGCTTTTGTTTCTTTAAATTCTGTGTTCGAAATTCAAAAAAAGACTATTGAATGAAATTGTGAATGTGCCAGGTTCAAAACTGCATAAAAACTTTTTGCTCGACCTAATTTAATTTAGCTAGGACCAAACGAAACTGAAAATACAAGGTGGGCCAATAGATGTGTCCAGGAGTGTATTTCCAGAACGGAAACGAGCAAAACGGTGCGTTGGTTTGTAGTGTTAACTCTGTAAACGTCGTTGATGTTGCGTGCCACTGTTGCCGCGTTGCTGCAAGGACAGTACTCATATTCCATAATTATTCGAATTTTCAGCGTATCCATGATGACGAATACAATTGAAATGCGATGAAAATGTAACACTAATCAACAAAGAATGACTAGGTACTTTTGGAAAAAATCCATGATTACAAAATAAAATTAATTTGAAATTAGAATTCTTAGTCAAACAAAAATATTTTTATTATTTTTTATTTCGATTTGATAGCTAATTTCAAGTATTTGCTACCTTCTGCGTAGTGTTTGCTGATTTGAAGGCTAGTATGGGACATGTTATAGATCATTTTGACTTTGAAGGAAAAGTAAACATGACATAACATCACGCCTTTTATTCCCGAAGGGGTAGGCAGTGGTGCACACAGAGGTAACACCCACTTTTCACTATTAATGTTATAATAAATAAGGAAAAATAAAATGGTCCAATAATAATATTTTAAGTGTGGGAGAGCCAGCCATGGTTCGGCATGAATGGGCTGGATCGAACGGAGTCCTACTACGGCCTCACAGTGAGAAGACTGACCCGAAACAACGCTTGCATGTTTCGTTGTGTGAGTGAGGTTCCCGGAGGCCTAATTACTCCTCCCCCCTTTCCGCAATCCCTGAATCCCCAACAATCCTCAAATTCCTAATCCCAAAAGGCCGGTAACGCACTTGGACCTGTAACACCAGAGGCGTTAGCCTCTTCTCCAGGTGTCCATGGGCGACGCCGATTGCTTACCATCAGGTGATGCGTCTGCTCGTTTACCGGCTTATCCCATAAAAAAATATTTAGGTTGGTCGACAATAATCCCGGCGACGCGACCTCCGTATAAAAGTATCATGCATGGTAATTCAAATAAAAGTCAGTCGCATTACATTTCATTTTGTTTAATTCATAGAAGTACACCACGAAAATCACTATAGCACCAAATATTACATATAAAATGTACAAAATTGTGCCAGTTTACGGATCTCATTCATCGGGGGAATGAACCTAGGTCATTAACATATTGTATTACAAGTAAACTTTCATTGTTAGGAAAGTTCCTTGCAAACTTATTTTACTAACAGTTACTTTGAAATTACAGTTAGTAATAGAAAAACAATCTTGGATGAGTCTACCGCAATAATCGCGGCTGCTAGTCTTTCAGTGCGATTATTTATAGAATTAATATCATCTCTCTTCATTCTAGTTTTAATAAGTTTCTAGTCATACAGGATGCAAACGAGTCAATCTGAACAATATTCATTCAATATTACTAAGGTCAAAAAACATTTAAATCAAATTAAAAAATAAATAAAAACATAAATTTAAATCGTAATATACAAAATAATTGATTTAAGTATTTACAAAAATCTCAATAAGTATTAAATTAAATAATCTGTTGTTTTAAAATAATAGAAAAATAATGATTTGATGTAACGTACTTATTGGTTGTAATCATGACATAAAATTATGACAAAAACATACAAAAATATATTAAAAAATAATATCACTATTCTTCATAAATCCTGGAGGGGTAGTCTCGACAACAATAACGACAGTAATCGGTCACAAAGTCGTACGAAATTAATTGATTTTAAACTTTATTCCAAAACCTTAAGAATGTAAACAATTAAAAAATTGACAACTTAACGACTGATTCTTGCCGTCATTAATGTCGGTACAGTAATGTCTAATGAATAAGTAATTTATTAGATAAATGTTTTCTATCTACAACAATGTTGGAATATTCTAAATCTCAATTATATTTTAATCATTTAGGTACATTTTTCTGTTTCGAAATTAAACATTCCAATGAGCGAGCTAGATGACGAATTTATAGAAAAACACATTATAACACTTTAATGCGCTGAGATTTATAATTTGAAATTAATACTTTGTGAAATAAGGAGAATAGAGAGTTTTAAGTCACTGAATAAGTGCCAGTCAACCATAATGTTTACGGAGAGACAACCACATCAGTGTTTATCTGGTTGCTGACAACCAGTTCCGCAACCAATTTGCCACCAGGTGGAATACCCTCCATACAGCTGTTTTTATGTTATCCAGAGGGAAACTTCGGACGGAACCAGCTACTAAATGGTTCGATTAGTCTTTCGCCCCTATACCCAGTTCCGACGATCGATTTGCACGTCAGAATCGCTACTTGTGTGGGACATACGACTGTGGTGTTTCTATGAAATACTGTATTAGCGTTTGTATTATTTTTGACAATTTTTAATGTCAATTGATGTCTAAGCCTCTAAGTAGAAAACTGTCGAGACGGCAGATTAAATAAATCATCAATAATCAGACAAGCATGAGGTTATGTCTCCCATATAGGGGTAGGCAGAGACTATGGAACTCCAATTAAATCATACCGAAAACAAATTGCATGACAAAGTACTCGAACGTGGTTATTAAAAAATATACTTTGGAAATTGAAAAACAAGTATATGAAAAAGTTATTGAAAGCGTAATAGAAGTGACCCTTAAGTTTCGACTTTATCGTTTTATGATAAGGTGGAATTTAGTATACAATTTATTAGGGTAGCTCGACGTGCTTGTGTCTACATTTATTGTAAGAAAATATTTTAAGTTCTGTCTCTATTCAGCCACTTTTACAAAGTATTGTTATGTAAGCCAAGTTTATCAAACTGAGTACACTTTATACATACTTTTCGAAATTAATTTAATACATAAATCATATTAAACATCGTGGGTAATTGAATTAAGTTAATATTTCATAGTTTACTTACAAAATAAAACATTTTCAAGTTATCATTAAACGCACACATTTAACACAAACGAACATACCTACATAATATATCATTTTTCTATGTATCTATCAACTTAGTAAGACAATCAGTACTTATAATTGTATTGTTAGGTTGATGTAAGTTGTGTGTGTCCGACGTTAAGTAATATTATTAAAAATTACTTGAATTTCAAGTCAAATATGATTTAATAACTATTTCTATATATTTTGACGTGAAACAACAATAGTTAAACTGTCTGGTCTGGTTTTTAACAAACAATTTTAGTTGTAATCACAAAAGAAATAAAGTACAATTTCTGATAGCACTGTCCCTTACAGACATAACTATACAATATTATTAGAACATAAATGCTAAAAGTCATTTCAAAGAAGAAATCAAACATATTAGTCAACAAGAATTAACCATTTTTCTTAGTTTGACTTGCTTTGTGTCCTTTAAGTTCGATACCAGAATGTGGAAATGAATGGTTATCTTAATGACAAAATAATAAATAGCTGCAGGGAACCTGAGTTTGTATTTTACTTGAGTAATAGAGTAGATAAAGATGTGCAGTGTGCAACTCTACCTTTTTAAATATAAATGGCAATACATCTGTATTATTTCTTACCAAAATTCAACTTACTTATTTAGTCATGGCAAGTTCATAATCACGCTGAGTCAAAATTATAGTACATTCAGCGCCGTGGGCAGTTAGTACGTGTTCTACCCGGGTCAGCTAGTTATTTTCTTTATTTTTACGCTAAATTATTTCTTTCAGTATTTACTGTATTTAGCTAAAATATATCCTCATTATATTTCTCAATTTTTTTAAGATGTTACTGTAGTACGTCAAGTCGAGTAAGCTAATGTAGCGACAATAATATCACCGCTGACCTGACCAAACCAATCCTAATTCCTAACTAAACTTACCAATAATTACAATTTAATAGTTGACTTCAAGATATAATTGGAAACAATATTATCATTAAACGATTGATTACAGAAAAAAAGCAACGTTTATATATTTAATAATATTAAAAGAGAAAGCTCAACATTTCATTAAATGCGATTTATGTTAGTCATTACACATACCTATTACATTATTATATCAAGTCCACTTGGTAACAAGTCTCAGTATACTGTCCACGAGCACGTTAGCACTGCGCTGTACATTCATGTTGGAACAGTTCAATAAGTTATAGTTTCTCATCACGTACGTCATCAACTTGGCTATGTAACCGTTTTATTATGTAACTACTGAGTACATGTCATATGCTGAGTACGGATACAGTGAACGAATACTGGTAACTCGAGGGCAGTGGTCTAACTCGGGAACACAATATCGTAACGCAAACGATAACACAAGCGTAGTGTCGGCGGCGCCTAGAGGCAGGCGTGCGGGTTGTGCGAGCACCAGCGCGGCCACAGCGGCGCCGCGCGCACGCCCCGCGCCAGCAGCCGCGCGCGCTGCGTGTCCAGCCGCAGGTACACGTCGGGCAGCGCGCCCTCCGCGCGGTCCGCCCACAGCCGCTCCGCCAGCGCCGCCGCGCGCGGCCACACGCGCGCGTCCAGCCCGCCCGCCGCCAACTGCTCCGTCCACTGGCACGCCGCGCCGCCCTCCACGCGCCACGCCGCCGCGCCGCCGCCCTCCTCCGTCCACGGCCGGTGCTCGTACACCTGCTGCCACGAGCGGTAGGGCCCGCAGTGGCCGTCCGAGCTGTCGCGCCACGAACCGAACCCGCAGTCCAAGTACCACGCGTCCACGTGCGACAGTACCGAGCGGAACCCGGCATCTAGCACCGCGCGAGACTCCGGCCAACGTGAGGAACCCCACACCTGCACGCCCAGGTGCCGCGCGTCCAGCCGCTCCAAGTAGGGCGAGCGCGTCAACCGCGACGACCACAGTAACACCAGCTCTGGCAGTTTGCCACCGTTAGCGCGCTCCAAGGCGTGCAAAGCGCGTCGGGTGAACTCTAGCCACAAGTCCATGGGGTCGGTGTCGTTGAAGTGCTGTGCCCAGCAACGTTCCGAAACCTCGTCTCCCCCTAAGTGGAACAGATCGTCGACCTCTGTTAGCGCGAGAATCTCAGCATAGATGCGTTGCAGTAGATTGTACACGTGCGGGTTCCTCGGGTTGAGCTGTCCACACGGCGGCTCCCCGCAGTATGCGCTCCAAGGCTCGAGCTCGACGCAGTGCGCGAGCTGTCCGAGTCCAGCACTGGGCCCCCAGCCCCAGGCGCGGCCCACGTGCGCGGGCGCATCTACCTCCAGCAGCACGCGTATGCCGCGCAGCTTGGCGTGCCGCACGATGGCCTTCACGTCGTCGGAAGTGTACACAGCGCCGGGGCCGTACGCTCCGTGCTGCGCTAGCTGTGGCGCGCTGTCCAGTCGCAGGGGGAACGATTGGGAGTCACTCACGTGCCAGTGGAAAGTGTTCATCTTACTCGCAGCCATGGCGTCTATTGTCCGTAGTATCTCCCCAGTCGGGAAAAAGTTTCGCGCTGTGTCAAGGAGAAGTCCGCGATATGGGAACCGTGGTGCGTCGACTACTGTAGCTGCCTCGAGTATAAGTAAGGAGCCCGCGTAAGGGTCCATCCACACAATTTGCGACAGAGTTTCGAGGCCATGGCGTGCGCCACAGAACGAGTGGGCGGTGATGTCCGCCACAAGAGACTTCCTGGAGGGCCGCAGTGTCAGCTTGTAGCTCTCATCTGTGTCGAGGCGCATGCGAGGGTCTGCACTGCCATTGATGGCGACGCGTACGAGTACGTTGCGAGGCGACCCGTAATCAGCAGGGCGGCGCTCGGAGCCTGCGCTTCGCTCCAGTGTGCGCATGTCCTCTTTCATTAGTTCGAAAGCATCAGCGAGATGGTCGGACACGTCGCGTGAAGGTGACGTCACTATTTGGAGCTTAAATCCTTCAGCACGCACAGGCTGCACGGCCGTAGCGAGGCTGACTGCTCCCGTGGGCTGCGGCCATAGCTGTGTGGAGTCGCACAGCATGTTACACGTGGGCAGCGACTGCAGCGTCGTTGTCTCCGACGCCAGCAGTCGCTCGCAGCGCAAGTTGCGACACACCCAACTCCATTGTGGTTCTACACCTCTGTGGAAGTAGAAAGAATTTTTTTTAACACACAAACCAGTTGGGTGTTTGTCTTATTATTGGATTAATTGGTTTCGGATCGTTCCAGAGTTCTTTTCAGATGCAAATGCGTACTTACTCGTACAGTGCGTGCAGCGGTCGGTGCGCGCGGTCGTCGCTCTGCTGGCGCCAGTACAGCAGCGCCGCGGCCGTGCACGCCGCCGCCGCCAGGAGCAGCAGGGCGCGGCGCATGCGCGCCACACGCGACAGCTGCGCAGACGCACCGCGCCCCAGGCCCTCGCCCCACCACTTCATTGCACTGCCTATCTACGCACCTGGAACAGTAAACAGTAAATGGTTAGCGATGAAGCAAATGAATAAACGAACAAATAAAAATATTTTACACTCCCATGCACTTTATTTTGTACTACCCTGTAAATAAGTACCCCTTAATATTTGGAGGGTAATGAACTTCAGGTTATGTTCGAACCAGCCATATCACCTTACAGTCGGGTATCACAAAACCGGTACAAGCATGAATGAAGAATTTCGGTGACATTATGACGAGACGAGGTCAATAAACGTAACTGTTTGGCACGAACCAGTCCAACCAGACACATGTTGAAATCTAGACCTAACTTATATTTAGATATTTAATTTATTATTATAAAAATAATATTTTTATGTAAATAGCTAAAAATGCGGAGTTGCATAAACTATTCTTCACTTAGGAAAATTCAAGAACGTTTTTTTGCTTTGTATTCTATAAACCTATTATAAATAATAAGTTCATTTTGAAGTTAAAAATAAAAATGCCACATTATTTTTGCATGCCATCAAATAAGGAACCTTAACAAGCTAGTAATAACGTCATAATAATACTTATTCCGTTTGCATTAAACGCTGCATGTTTAAAGTTATTCAATCTTCCAGAAAAGCTGTAAAGTTGGATGCTGTCATGCAGTTAAACATTGCTACGGCATCGGCATTCGTTTTACAAGACAGCGAGGTGTCTATGTGTCTAACTGTCTATTTCGAGAGAAGCGCTAAAAGGCGTGAGTCTTCGCTTTTAGGTCACTTCGCTTAAATTGGTACAGGGCTTCGCTTTTTGGTGCAGATGTATTCATTTACAAAGGCGAATGACAATAAGGACTGTCTCGTCGGTCGAGTAGATGCAAGAGTGACTGCTGAGCCCTTGCTCGGCAGTCAAACTAGGGTTAGATTCTTGCCGCCGTACACAAAGACATCAATTATTACTTAAACTATTCCTTACTTACTTACTTATACAATAAAATTGTGTTCCAAAAACAATTGTTAAGGACTGCAACATTAAATGACTTTGCAGTTAAGTGCCGATTTTTCCAAATCCAGATAAATATTTACTGAGGAATATCTAACTTTGAATATTTGACAATTCATCCATACTGAAACCTGTCAAATATCAACTTTATTATTCTACCTCTACAGTTAAGAATTAAGTGATGATTAAGAGTAATTTGGGCTTTTCGATTCGTTACTAATAGCGTAGAGTTTAGAATTGTAGGTACCCGGTGTATGGCAATAGGCTTACCCTGTATTACAATAATGATTTTTTTTTTTAAACGTTGCCCCACACTAGGATTATCTCCTGTGTCGTGGGTGCGTTTACAAACATACAAGTTCACATATACATGACACCCAGACCCGAAACAACAATTTGTGGATCACACAAAGTGTTGTTCCGTGCGGGAATCGAACCCGCGACACGTTGCACGGCAGCCGGTTGCCCAGCCACCGCACCAACCGTGCAGTCAAATAAGGTATATATATAACATAAATACTGAAAAGTAAGTGTTATTAGCATCACCACTGCATATTACCACCTCTGGCTACCCCCTCGGGGGTAAAAAGGCGTGATGTAATGTTATAAAGGAAACTAGAACAAAGTTAAGAGTTTTATTTGTGTCTGTTTTACGAAAGTATTCGCTGTGGACCTGTGGTCTATAAAAGTCAGCTAGTAGCTGCAGATAGCTGAATTCAGAATTAAATGGACTGAAATTGTACAGCTGAGGGATATATAAAAATGTAGGTATAAATATTTGACTACCTCGTTGGCTGAGTGGTCGCAAGTGCGACTGCCGGGCAAGGGGTCTCGGGTTCGATTCCGGGGTCGGGCAAAGTATTACTGGGTTTTTAAAAAAAATCTCAGTAGTAGCACGGAGTCTGGAAATGTGCCCGGTATATAGCAATAGGGTCACCCCTTATTACATGGGACTCATAACATGAATAGTGAAAAGTGGCAAATCGCTTCACAATTTTGTGGGCATTAAGTTATATCATTATGATATGAGCTTATGGCACCGACTTCTTACCTATCAGTGGGTGGGTAACCTATCAGTACTAATAATAGTTATTTTTTGCTTTTTAGTTTTGACTTTTTGTTTTTATATTTAGTTTAATTATCAAATAACGACATTTTAGTCACGTAATTAACGGCCCGAACATTAATGTTACACATAACAACTGTTGTCTTACTAACAAAATATTTATTTGTGGTACTTTCTTTCTTTTTTATACATATCATATCAATGAAATAGTTTAAAATCTAATATTGATATCGAACTGGTCCATTTATTTAATAGGTTGGTACATTTGTGGTTCAATTAGTAATTGTTTTGGTTAAAATCAAGTTCTTCCTAATGGTGATAACATTTCTTTTGCAGCAATATATAGTCTTCTCGCGGTCATGGAAGGTCTATCGGGCATCCCAGATTTGACAGGTAAACATCGATCACTTATTTCTTTTAAATTATTATCATCTTATAGGCGCGGTATAGTGCGCTCGCTATCTTTTCACTAATTCCTTCTACTTAATTTTCCTTGTTATTAAGTCCTGTATTTTAAATATGTAATGGTTTAATACATAGAACAAGTTTACCTAATCGTCTAACTTCAGCCATCAAATCCTTTACTCAACATGTACTGCTTAGTTCTTACTCACCGGTGTCTCTCCACAGGTGACAATGGTGTCCAAATACTTTCTACTATTTTTAATTCCGGCGCTCGTCGAGTGTCGGATATCAGTCAAGATAACAGCTGCTGAATCAGAATCAGAAGCTGAGATCGAGTACGCTGGTGAGAATGTGGAAATCATCAGCGACCGAGAACGGGAGACCTTTGACATCGGAGACAGGAGCCTGAAGAGGGCAGTCGACAAGTTTGCTAATTCAGAGCCAACAGACGTGTACGTAAAGAGTCCAACGCCTTGGAACGATGTCTACAAGACTTACAAGTGGGAGCAGGTGAAGAGAGTCCTCCGCCCAATCAGAACGAGAGTGCTAGGAGTGCACACCAAACCTGTCATAGTGGCAACGCGAGAGTTCGAGAACCACAGTGGCATCAAAGCCAAATACAATGCTGCCATCTTCCATGAGATTACGGAGACGTTCTCCAACACCTGGTCGGTTGGAGGAGAGCTCGAAGTTGGACAAGAGATCACATACAGTGTAAACTTTGGTGCAGGGAGCGCCGGAGGAACGACCAAATTCTCTTATGCGGCAAAATGGGGAAATGATACGACCAGGGAGAAGTCAGCGACGCTCGGGTCTTCTACTAGCGTAGAGGTGGAACTGAATCCGGGGCAGGCCGTGATTGCAAGCCTCACGGCTACTCAGGGCACGTTAGACGTTGAGGTGGACTACGAGGCGCGGCTCCAGGGTGTTGTGTTCGCCAACTACCGCAACAAGTACAAGGACCATTACTTCTGGGCCTTCCCAATAACCTCAGTGCAATCCGCTGGAGGTCTACCTCGGACTATCACTTCTACTGAGAAGATTTCTATTGGATTCTACACAAGTGCGCGTGTCGATATCAAGGACAAGGTTACTACGGGTAGATTGAAGGTCGCTCCTGCAGGCTTCGTTAGGACTAAACCACAGCATTTCGGTTAAATAAACATGACTGATAGAATATAGTTATAATTAATTCAACAGTTTTTCCTTCTCTCTTCTAATATAACCCTAGTATCATTAAAAATTGCCTCCTCGCAACCCAGCCATCGCGAAGGACACTCCGGGCGTCGGGGATCGCGAGACGATCTCAGGCCACTGTAAGCGCGGGCCTGCGGATGGCGAGCATGCGTAACTCACCGTCCGACCAGAAGTAAACCCTAGCGTTCGGCGCGTCTCGTTCCGCGCGCGCTGCAAAGAGCCTTCAGACCACCACGGTTGGGGCCCAACAGGTCTGATGCCGATTCGGAGTCGCGGAAAACCTAACTGGTTACCGGGGCTCTCGATGCGCAGAAGGAACGGGGTGGTTTTTAGTCAATAAGAGTCTGACACTAAGGCGGGAGCAGTCATACGATGATTTTCCCCCCTTAAAAAAAAGTATCATTGAAAATGTTCATTATTAATTTTTCATATGATTTACTTCCTCATAAAGAGTTTGTTGTTGTGCACATCGATTATAAACACTATTGACGCATTCCACTTGAATGTGTAAACAAATCCATTCAATTGAATTGATGAGAAGAAATGGTACGGTGTGAATTGTGAACCAATCGTTTCTATTAATTTTAATTACAAATTCATACAATGCAACTACTCGTCGCTAATACTAGTCTTCAAAATTTACTTATTTGTATTGAGATCGCCACAGGTGCTTCCGAATGGTCAAAATAGGAAAAAAATATTCGTCAGTTTTCTTCAACCGCAGAAATGTTTAATCAAGTTAATTTATCTTTTTTTTATGGCATAAGCCGGTAAACGAGCAGACGGATCAACCTGATGGAAAGCAATCGGCGTCACCCATGGACACCTGGAACACCAGAGGCGTTACAAGTGCGTTACCGGCCATTTGGGGATTAGGAGTTTGAGGATTGTTGGGTATTCAGGGATTAGGGAGATTGGGGAAGGGGAGGGTAATTGGGCCTCCGGTAACCTCACTCACACGACGAAACACAACGCAAGCGTTGCTTCACGTCGGTTTTCTGTGAGGCCGTGGTATTCGTGCCGAAGCATGGCTCACCCACACATCATGATTTAACTCAAATGTAATGGAACCGTTTGCTATCTTTGATATGAGTCTCTTATTTAAGTGTAGCCTACTTTTCGTCTACACCATATTATTTACACTGAGGTGCAGTTTTACAAAGCTTTCTCACGGACTTATTGACGGACAACACATCGTATGTTCACTATAGAATACATATGTCAGTTAAGCTAACAGCAACTTTAATCAGACATTGTCCCCACTATGTGTGTTAGTAAATAAAAACACAAAGTTAACATTTTCAATATTTGTCGCCATAATCTTCGCAGTTAAACTTTGGGCGATGTTTTAATGCCTCATTATAATACTCTGTAGATATAACATAACATCACGCCTTTTATCCCCGAAGGATTAGGCAGAGGTGCACATTACGGCACTTAATGCCACTGGTGATACAAGTCCTATGTAATCCTTATTACAATCCTTATGGCAATAGGCTCACTCCTTGGTGAGCCTATTGCCATATACCGGGCACATCTCCAGACAAAATATTTCATGGAATCTATGTAGATTGGCATGGGGTTTTTTAGGTTTACTAAAATCGGAATCAGTTTGCAGTGAACTACAATCTATAGAATAGTTGGTATCGAATTGAAAAGCGTACGAGTTGAATAAAAAATATATTTGCATGCAACTTTTTTTAAAACCTCTCTGATTCGTATAGGTATATACACAAAACACTCGAAACTCGATACTCAATACATATTGATTATCGAGTTTAGAATCTGGTATAATCCTTTTTGAACTCCGTACATAGAGCAGTATGACCAGACCATGTGAGTCTTAGGTAAAACGGTCCAATTTCTAATCGATTTAAAAAAAATTAAGGTTCTAATTTGACTTGTATGTAGATATAATTGTGCGCGATTATCTCGTGATTGGCTGAACCGATTTTGATGCGGTTTTAGTACCGATGTATATTAATTAACCGACTTAAACAAGTGTATTGAAGTCGTATTTTCTAAACGCAGTTTATAAAAGAATCTCTTACAAATACAAAAAGAACGCTTACTTTGCTCATAAAAATATGATTGGTTTGTATCATTGATACTATAATCAATGGTTATGACGTGACTGCCTTGTCGGCGTAAGACAGATATGTAGATTTTTCTTTTTTGACTATGGTGTTTTTTTTCTGCTGATGTTCAGGCACCTGACCCGTGTACTAACACTATTTATACTGCAGCAGAGATCAAGTTATAGTGGTGTGTTGAGGAATGCACGTAAATTATTATTAAACTAAAAAAGTTAGTTATTATTACTGAGTACTATTCGCAATGAGTTTACAATTCCTTGTTTTTTTTTTACCTTGATAAATTAAGGCAAGCCGGAGAACAAGGAACGGTGACTTCTCCCTGGAGCACTCGGGATGATGGTACGTGACTATTTTGTAGTATCATAACGACAGTTCTGTATAATTTTACTACGAAGTACGTCTCTTAGCGCCTGTTTCCACCACATTCATACCCGATTATGTGATAAATAGTTTATAGGAATTACGTTCTAATTCCTGGTACATAGCGACTATCCAGATATCATGAAACAGGTCTTTTTTCAGTATTTAACTACAAAACAATTGTGTCATGAATCCCGTCACATAATTACGCCTGCAGTGGTGCAGTGGTTAATTGCGCTTTGTATGGTTCAAGGATCGTTCCATATGGCTCAGTAACTGCTCTTCATTCACGCTACATGCATGGCTCATTACCGTCGCTAGAAAGTTTTCACGTATTTTAAATGGCATTTTATGAGTAGACACTGTGACTTATTGCTTTTAGAAAGGAGAAATAAGTCCAAATCAAAAGGTTTTGTGAATTAGGCCAACTATAGTCAAATTCAATACTATTTTCGAACTGTCAAAAACGAGAGTTTTCTATGAATTTTGTACGAGATTGTGTATTGTAACAAACCGTTATTTCGGGATACTTATTTCTTAAAAATTTGCTGGAAAAATACTGAAATTAAATTAGACATAAAATCAATTAATGAGAGTGTGATTATTCTTTAATATTATACTGTATTCAACATTAGAAATAATTATTTTTTGATAAAGGAGAGTACCCAATTTCATTCAAATTGAAATCCTACAAAATGGCCTATATGTTTTAAAATATAATGGTTCGAATTGAACAATTCTTTTTGTGTCGTATAGTCTATTTATCGAAATATGTTATGGGCTATAAAACATCATCCCAACTTCAATAGAAGCCGAGCATAGCGGGTGAAACCGCGCAGTGTACCTAAATCATTGTGTATACATAAAACAATGATGATGAATCCTAATGTTTTTTCTTCGGTCATCACATCTGTGATTGCTGGACTGTTTTCACTAAATATTTTTGTTGTGTTGGTTTTGGTTACCGCCAGCCAGGAGTATATACTATGTTCTTATGTTATTTTCGTGCTCTGTGAGCATGATAGAAAAGGCGATTAGTACACCGCAGCCAGCTGCTGGCTGCGCTTTTTGACAAGCAGTGGAGACAAAACTAAAGGCATACCTAATTATACCATAGTATTGTTGGTATTCGTGGTGGAGTTACTCCCCACCAAGTGTGGGATTAAAGGTTTTTGTACGGATTACAACGAGCTAAATTATTCGTGTATTTAAATTGTTTTTCTGCAAGTTAATTGTATTTTACCAGTCATAGAGTACACTTTTCGACACTTCTTCTGTGCAAAGGAATCTTCTTATTCGGAGAATGAATAAGTATTGATTACATTATACTACAGTCAACTTGAAAAAAAAAATCGCCTTTTTTGTTGAAATACTACTTTACGCCATTGTGACAAGAAATAATTTCATTTATACGACTCACTGTCACGTAAGTATTATCATGTTATATTTAGAAGTCTCCTGAACATATTTTGCCCAACTATTACAACTTTCGGGAACATTTGCAATTGCTATAAGTGGTTTGGGAGAGTTGCATATTTGATATCCGAATTCACTGACCCTTGCCGGAGCGGGTCCGCCTCGCTAACTTACAAGTACCAACTATGCAATGGAATTTGAACCCTACAACGAAATGGACATAAAGATTATTTTGCTCTGTCTGGTACACGTTTGTAGTACTTAATTCAATTTCCTGTAATAGGGAAATAATCTGTACGAAATTATATACAGAATGAACATTATTAAGTTTGTTTGTGAACTGCTATTTTCGTTAGCATCATACAAGAGATGTATGTATACTTATGGTAGACTTTTAGGTCGGTTTGGTGCTTATATGTATAGGACTATTGTTGGCCTTGTGGTAGTTTTTCCAGCGCCGATTTACGTGTTCTGACGTTTGATATTTTAAGTTCTATTCAATTACAGCGGGCAGTTAGTTAAGGTAGGCTGGCGGTGAATGCCTAGTGCTATATGTGCAAAAGAATTAAATAAAAAAAATATGAACAGGTACGACATGTTTGCCTGATCATATGATATGAATAAGAAACAGTCACACTATAGGAGAACAGAACGTTCATCTACACATGTATCTATTGTAGAAACTTTTGATAGCTCCTACCCAACGTTTCCTATCTAAATATTTAAAATACTCCATTGAAAGCTACGTGTACATGTTACTTGGTATTTTTTGGCAACTTGAAGGCCTTAGGAGTCTTTTAAGTTAAACTTTCCATGAATACATCAACCCCTTTTCATTCCCTATTATAATGGGGTATTCATAGGTTTTTGTGAGAGTTACCAGGTGCACATAAAGTATGCAGTGGTTGAACGCGGTAAGTTCCGCGGGGTGACGTACGACGCTTGTAAGTTTCATTGCGTCTTGGCAGTTTTTTGTTTTAATTAACTTAGAAATTAAAATGGGTATGGGGATATAGAGATGCATACATTGTTTTAGTTATGTTATGTTATATGTATTAATAATCTATATACGTAAAATTGACCGAGTGGCAACAAGACTGAAGTTATTGATCAAAAAAATGTTAAAATTTAAGTGGTGTAAATGAATAAACTAACATATAACAATAATAATAGCCAAACGAAGAAGTGTTGAGACCAGTATAAAGTACTAGGGCAGCAGAAGAGTACGACAGCTTCGCTAGCACTAGCCACGTTGTTAACACTATTTTATTTATACGTGTCTAGCCGAAGCGCAGGCCATCCTGCCGATTCTCTAGGGAACCACCACCTGCATTTGTGCAAGTCAATATACTCAACTGCCTGTCATGTAGGGAATACAAGTTTTGATATGAAACCATAATGGAAGGAAACTTTATTAAACTGATTTATAAACAGCGTTGTACGGTCATTGACGCCTAAATGGAATTTCGGTTAATTTTAGTTATTCAAGATAGTGTTAAAGCATTTATGAAGTTGAGAAGAGATTGCTATTAATAATAAGGTTTTAACGTGCAAAGTGTAAACTGCAAGATTAGATATATAGTAATACACAAGGTTGTTGATCGGAGATTAAATATCATCATAAACGCCATTTGTAATAATAAGTAGTCAAAATTCTTCGGCTTTCAATTCGAAAGATTCATTTATATTTCTTTTTAGATTAGCGAATAGTTTAAACCTAAAATAGTTAAATTTTTAGACTTTGTTTAGATATTAAGATTTATTTTGTAATCTGGCTTTTTACACCAAATAAACATTTTATTTATTATTATTATATTATTATTAAACAATAGTAATCGCAAATGGAACGCTGACTTGTTTACCAATAACATAAAAACAATAGACGTCTAACAAATAATACACAGACAAGACCGATTTTATAGAGGTAGATAAAAAAACAAAATGGATTACATTGGGTACAACTGATATTTAATACATATAAAAAACATAATAAATGCAAGAAAACCTATGTGTATACAGTTATTTTCCACCAATAGCGTGTAGACTCGGCAGCGGTCGCAGACGTCATGACAATAGCAACGTGGCCGAACTGGCTTCATCGCCAGCTCTTTTATAATTCAATGAAATCGATCAAGTGCTATTAGTTTATTAACTATTCTACGTCATACTTCTACGTATCCATGAAAAAGCGTAAGTGTATTTCTTTTTTTAAGTTTAAAGGCGCCAAAACTTTATTCTGTTTAGTACAAACGGTTACAAGTGGTTGAAATTAATAACCGACCAACCAACCGTAGTTCAAACTCTATGGATGTCAGGTTACCGGGGCTCCGGCTCGACGTGCAGGAGAAGGAACAGGGTGGTTTTTAATCAGTAAGAGTCTGACACTCCCTCCCGCCTCACCCGGGCGGGAGCAGTCATTCGATGATTTTCCCCGCTTAAAAAAAATGGATCGCCCACCGCCCTCTGTTGGTAGCAGAAACTCACACAAAAATCAGTTTTAATTTTGGATTTAAATCGGTATAAACGGTCGAACACCAATTTTGAAATATAAATAAATACACTATCAACTGAAAACCTTTATAACTGTCGATTTCAGAAAGTTGGTCCTTCACAACTTAAGTTCCTCTTTATCCAAATTCCCTTCTCACAATACTATATGACGTATGTTCTCATACTCCTATCCCTTTTTATATCATATCGTCTCGTTAGGGGCCCTATTACCGCGCTTCCGGCATTTGTAAGTTATTTTAGGCCATATACAGCTTTGAAGCTTAGGAAAATCTTTGTGTGATGGGACAAAGAGACTCTTTATATGTATAGCACATCATTATATTTCGTATGATTGTAAAATATAATACAATAAGGCGTATATGATTGTTATTTTAGGGGATCGATTAGAGGCTCATGCAAAATATACTGTGAAGTGATATTATGAAGCTGTCTGGAATGTGTGAGGTATGGTCACAGTTTTTATTATTCTATGGCCATACGCGCAATCAAAAAAAAAAATATAAGCGTGGGACGTACTTCACTGGCGAAAAAGAGATGTTACAGCTTAATGTGAACCTCTACCTACTTTTAAACGACGTGACGTTTATGTATTGTGAAGTATATGTATGACGAATCAATTAATTAGTAGGTACAATTTGGCTATGACGTCCGATAGCTACGATATTGAATTGATTGCTGAAAATTTTCTAATTAAAAAACGCAGTAACCAAAAATGTGTCTGTTTGATAAATAGCATACGAAAAGAAGAAGAATACATGCAAAACTAAACGCTTACTTATCTATTACTATCTCTTCCGAGCCAATCTAGATCTACATATTGTCTGAATAGAATAGTTACCAAATCGTATATATAATCGTGATTGGAATCACGAGAGAATATTGTGACCAATATGAGCTTATTAGGAGTTCATTCAGAGAAGTAAACGATAAGTCATGTAAGATCTGTGACTAACTCTTGAATGTATACTGAATACAACTAACAGGGCTGTTGTAACTAGTCAATCATTATTAGCCATGTCTGATCTGCAATTACGTTTAATACAAGCATCAGATCAATAAGTAAATTATGAGTGACGTTTACAAGGCTGGAGGACTTAAAACTACAGGAGCGCCATCTATGCTATATGGTATTATTGTAGAGAACTAGTATATGAAGATGTGTCATGGTTGTATCATGTAGTTTGTTGTGGGATTAAGATAATTGTCTGATGTAAAAAGAGAATGCATTAATTTAATTAAAATTAACTGCCTATATTTAAGTAAAACCACAAAACTGTGATCTATGCAGTGAGTAAAAAAAGCGTCGACATGCACATGAGGAAGGACAAACGAAAATGAAATTGGGAGGTGATAATAATATTTTATCCAACCATTGTTGAGTTACAAGCAGTGCACAACACAGATTTTGTTTTACTCAGATTTCAACAACAATGTTGTCGTATTACATTTTTACTACGAATATGAATACGAAGCTACTACTCGGTAGTGACGTATACGGCGTATTGTATCACAGTTTGACAGCCCTGTGCAGACCCGCAAATTGGCTCGCGTGACGCACGCGTGTCGTCGCCGTGTCTTTGACATGCATTATAAGCCGTACACGATATGCTCTTATAAATTCATACCTACTAAGTGTTGTTATTTCTTATGTTTGTGATCTTATTAGATAGTATAAATGTCCTATACAAACATACAATATTATGTTTGTTTTTATAATAACTGTCGTGAAAATCGCGGGTTACTCACGCGAATATACTGATAAAAGCTATACTACTCATGAGGAAGAGCCCCTCTGTAGTTCGAAACTAGTAGAGCTTTTCTCAATATAATTATGTAACTAATAACCCGCGATTTTCAGTTAACATTATGTTTGTTTTAGTTCTGCTCTGAGCTATATAACTTCTCAATTATTCATGAAAGTAACTAATGAACTAATTCGATACTCGACTCATTTCGAGCATAGATCGGGGCTCATAATGACAAGCTCCATACGCGGCGATGGCGGGTAGTCACCTGGTTATAATACAAATAAGTTCTAAATGAAGCTAGACGTAGAATTACCTCCGCAAAGGATGTTCAGAGGAAAATATCAAAAGTATAGTTCTAAACGTTGATAAAATGGGGGCTTAATCTAGGTAACACCGGATTTAAACCTGTCATTACATTATCTCAGCGTCGATTGTGGGTAATACAAGATTTATGTGGTCACATCAACACTAGCAAGCCTTTGTGCTCCCCGTGTCGTTACATAAAACATTATAAGGGTGCGTCCGACCTTATACGACAATATACAGCTTAGGACAGAAGGTTCACTAACCTTTTATGTTAAAACACCGGCTCCCGGTATAAAACACATTATACCCGCAACTTTCAACTTAATAAATTATTTTATTTATTTAATTATAATAATAAAATAAATAAAATAATTTATTTAAAGTAACCAAGACGACGAAATGTTAGTAAAACTTCTCGAGTAATTTCACAAAAATATTGATGATAGTTATGATGCCTTAACAACCCGAGAAAAAAGAATTAATTTGTAATTTATAATATTAAATACTATTTATTTAATTCAACGTTGTTTCATCCACTGCTTTGCTCTTATCAATCGTTACGTGATGTTTTATAACCTATTCTTTATAGCAATTAGCAATAAGTGTACAGACTACTTAAAGAGATATTATGTATTTTACCCAGCCGGGAGAAGTAATTCGATGATTTTCCCCCCTTAAAAAAACTGCAGGGCCATTAAATTAGTTTATCTAATACTTAAATGTCTTTTAAAGAAACATCTCCTAAGTTCCTAACCTAACCTTTCCATGACCTTCTGAGGTTACATGTTGAGTGACCAAAAGGGCGGGAGTATACGCCATGACAGATGACGTCATATAGATGAGTTTAGTCGGAATTTGGCTACAATGGTACAGCCAGTGTTGATAAATAGACAATCATTGTTCCCAAGAGTCATAAGAACTTGTATGAAAGAATCAAGTATAAAGTTATTGTATATTTCATACTTTACTTTCTCCCACTGATTTGTCTTTCTTTGATGGCTTGAGGAAACTACATTGAAGTCGATTTCAAGTTGATTCGGTGATTTTGGGTAAGATGTGCTTTGGCTTGGGGTCCGAATATTTTACGATGGATTTCATTGAAGTATACTTAACTATATATAGAGGCATATACATGTATATATTTAAGTAGTTTTCAATTTTTATTGCAATTGTACACAAAAGATGGCCACACACATTATGCAAATATATAGACTCTACTAGCTGTTGCTCGCGATTTTTTTTCCGCGTAGAATATGAATTTTAGAACATTACTTTGAATTTTCGAATTTTTGAATGTTCGTTTCGTTCGTTCGTTCGTTCGAAAATTCGTTTTGAATTTTCCAAAATAAAAGTAGCCTATCCTAGCCCTAGTACATCAGCTACCTGTCAATAAAAGTCTTGCAAAATTGGTCTAGTCATTTCAGAGATTAGCCAGTACAGACAGACAAACTAAAATTGTAATAAATGTTATTTTCGTATATATATCGTATTTATATTTATATGCATGTAGTAAAAAGCGGTTATTTTAATATTACAAAGAGACACTCCAATTTAATTTATCGGTATAGATGCTTAGAGCTAAGACATAACATGGAATGTTACATACATACATATGTGTTAGCTATAATCCAAAATCATAATAACACATTTTTTCAACACGATAACAAAACCTTACGTTGAACCTACCTTTTAAAGAAAACAGCAATAATATAAGTGTAAAACTTATCATACTACACGAATAGACTATACATATGTTGTGTGTATCTATTCAGACGTTGATGTTGGTTCGTGGGGTCGGTCAGCCTGATGTTAATTGAAATGTGAAACCCACACATTCATTAAAGCACAAAAGATGAGTACAGACGGACAAACGTACGTTATTACTATATATTACCCTTCTAATGATGCATTACCTACATACGGTTTTATGAGATTATATTCTGTAATGATTGTAGTACGTAATATTAAAAAAATTAAATGAATATTAATAAAATATGGACTTGCGTTTGTTTTATTTAATCTCCATGTAACTGGATCAATTTGGTTAAGTTTTGCTACTGTTACAAGTTACATGTACACTAATGGTATAAAATAATAATATATAAACCATTTAATTTTTTGTTTGTTTGTTTGAATTGAATCTGCTCCGAAACCACCGGACCGAATTGAAAAATTCTTTTGCCGTTGGAGTCCTACATTATAAATGATGAACAAATGCTATATTTAATAAGACAGAACACCATTTCACAATATATATAACTGAATCGATTCTGATAAGATTTGTTACACGGCATTAGAATTAAACTGTCAAACACCCTGAGGACACCGGTAACCGCAACCAATTGTTCTTTAATTGTGTCTATAATGACGGTACTAAAGGGTTAATCTTGGAACAGACAAAATATTAAATCCAAAATTTGCCACAAGTCATTATTATACGCGGACGAAGTGGCAGGGAACAGCTAGTAAATCATGAAGAGCAAGAAATGACAGAGTTCAACAGCGAATTGTAAAATGGTTTCCTCAGTTGACAATGGACTCTCAACATAAAGATAGATAATAAATACAATATAATATACTACTTCGCATTTTCCAATAAATCATATGCACTTTTGAAACGTCAAAATAAAATAAACCCATTAGTTCTAGTCTAGTGAAGTTGGCTCGTTTCAAAGCATAGATTTCTATGCAGAAGAAATGAGCAAGAAACTCTATCGTACCTCTTTTTAATAAATTGTGTCCTGCATCCAATACGAACGTATTTTATTTAGACCAGTCTACAAAATAACATATGGAGGTTCTGGTTATTATTTCACTTGCGTGGATCTAAGGTTTCGTTGCACCCCTGGAGACTCATGGTCCCCTAGTAAAACGAGAGGTGTTGCCGCCCGCAAAATGAGTTACGTGAAAGTTTTCAGGCACATACATACGTCAATCTCTCAATATTTTATGATTATATCTATGAAAGTAAAATAAGGGACACAGGTATTTTATTATGAGAAAGTAGGTGCATAGTATAGAAGATGTAGATTTATTTTTTTGTTTAAAAATTCATTTTTATCGCTTCGACTCGTAACATAAATAGTGAAAAGTGGGTGTTACATTGTCCAGTGGCATTAAGTGCCGTAATGTGCACCTCTACCTACCTCTTCGGGGATAAAAGGCATGACGTTATGTCTAATAAAAAATGTGTTGAAAATTTTATCAATATCCTCAGTACGTCACGGAAGGTAAATGACAGTTGCTCCATGTAGGTAAAACGTTGACATACAATTAAACCTGGTTAAGATACAGCGTCGACAAGAAATGAGTCATGAAACAAACTAGATTCTCTTTAGTTCATGACACTAGAACGTGTCCATATAAAGAAAGAAAAGAAAGAAAGAAAAACCATTTATGTATATTAAAATATGCTGTACCATAAAAAGTTAATGGAAAATCAATAACAATAGTGGTAGATTAAAGACGGGACAGACACATATACCTTTGATCGCTTCAGTTCTACATAATTTTCATAAAAATCAATAAAAACGTTTGACATGCTCGCGTAACCGCACAGTTTTATGTTTATTAACTTGTTCAGTTAAATTAGAAACATGTTATAAATCAACTTTGACTGAAAATTAATTTAAAGTTGATTGGAATATTTTACGGTTAGTATTATTGGTGTCATTCGGTAACTATCATCGTCATTATGAACAGCCTATAAGTGGTCACTGCTGACCAAAGGCCTATTCTGGCACGGAGAAGGTTTATTAATCACTACGCTTGCTCAATGCGATTTGGCGATTTCAAACTTATAATTCGAAATTATGAGCCCAGGTTATCCTACGATGTTTTCCATCACCGTTTGTCAGTGGTAGATCTATTCTATATAATCTTAGAAAGTACATATAACTCGGACAAAGTCACAGTTCGGTAATTATGCAAAATAAATATTGAACAAAGAGCACTACTCTTAACCGGTGCACTTGAACACACATTACTCCAAATGCATAAATATAAGAGGTCTTACGAGTACGAGTTTCATTTACGTTTAAAGTATTCGTAACGAGTACGCGTTCGGCAATCTGATTGGCCGGCGCCAATGAACCAACTAATCAGAGCGCCGAACGCGTACTCGTTACGATTAATTTAAGCGTAAAACAAACTCGTATCAAGGCCTCGGATGAAGGTTAAAAAAGTATATAAGGACCGTAGTCACTCTGTATACAAGCAGACCATGAACAGGCAAACAGAACGACTATGTTCTATTTTCAAAAGGCGAAGGTTCATGGATGTACATACATAATATTCACGCAAAGAAATCAGTGCGACGATACATAATGCAGCTGTCAACAGCAAAACTACCACTTTCCAACATATGTTTAAGTAATCAGGGGCCTAAAAAAGAAACAAACGACAAACATGAAAGATAAAAAGAAGCAAAAATAAAATGTCATCTATTGACCTTTGAAAATGTAAGGCATTGTAATAAGGTGTAAGTTTGCGTGACAAATTACAATAAATGAAATGTACGAACCTGTTGGCGGCGTGACGGGACGACCACGGCCGAGGGAGTGACGGGAAGGTCCCAATATTGGGTCGCTAATATCGTTAATATTGGTACCAACGTTGGCTTTAATTGGCATTTGGAATGTTTTTTGTTTTTCCATGTTTATATATTTACAGTCCGCGTATGAGTGTGTTTACTAAATCGATCTAGTGTTATCGCTATCGGACGAGATGCGGTCATGGTCTTAGTTGCGATTTAAATTATACACTGTATATTATACAATAGTATTACTTATGCAAAGTAATATCGAATTTTATAACGAACAAAATATGGCTTTAGTTGTGAATAACATTATAGAATATAAACAAACTAAGCAAAACTAAACAAACGAAGAATTTACAAGAAGTAAAATTGATTAGACACTACAATATCACACAACAGCGCCACACCAAAATCGACGTGGTACATCACCGAAACCGCTATTTCCACTGCAAACACACACAGATGTAGTTGGAAAACCGATAATAACAGTTGTGGAAGTTTACAGCCGGAGAACCAGGGCCAATACCAATGTTGGTGTATATGTGACCAATGCTGAAATAGGGGCGGGTGGTAAAGCCTCCCTTCATTCCACGTTCAGACGCCGGGGGCTCGCGTCGTGTCGTCTTCCCGACACAAACTTAACTCGCGATCGATGTTTACCGCGTACAAATTTAATTATCGGAAACTAAACTCTAGTGATATTGATGAATAAACTCGTATTGTGCACTTAATTGTCAAGTTAAAGGTAAGTTACTGGTAGTAATGTAGAAGTTAAAGTGCAATTATACTGTTCGTTGTGGAAGTAAGTTAAAGTTGTGTCTTAGGATTGGCATACTGTTTTATGGTTTTTATTGAAATAATTCTCATTGATTCAATGCGTTCAGAAATTATTAGTTATGACAAAATTTCAAAGATCGTAACATTAGGTATTTTAAATAGGATTATATATAGTTAATATAGTTTAACGCGAATAATTCAGAGAAATGTTAGTATAATTATTTTAAAGCTAAATATCACATCATAAATCTGCAAAGTTGTCTTTAATGCTAACACAAACGTCCAGTGCTTTCTCAGTAAAATAAAACAATTTTCAATGCAACACTAAGTATAGAAATATACATAAAGAAACAATTTAATTCTTTGTAATGCGCTCATTACGAAATAGGTACTTAACGTTGTAGAAAATATAAAGTAAAAATTGTTTCAAACCAAGTCTTTGACTGCAGACAGAATACTGTAGAAGTTAAATCATTTTTCTAACCTAAGTGACAGACGACGTAGATTAACGAACAATAAAAAAAAACACAAAATATTTTCAGAAACTGCCCAGCATAGCTTGAAAGTATGTCTTATTACCAGCGACGTAGGTTTCATATCTTATACTATTATCTTATACTATTATACCTCTATAAAGCGGAAAAGTTTGTTTTTTGTTTGTTTGTTTGAACGCGCTAATCTCCGTAACTACAAGTCTGATTTGAATAATTCTTTTTGTGTTGGATAGTGCATTTATCGAGGATGGCTATAGGCTATAAAACATCATGCTACGACCCATAAGAGCTGAGCAGAGCGTGTTAAACCGCGCGGAAGTAGTGTTTAATATAACAGATAAAATATGAGCTATGTGTTATTCCACACCATAATCTGCTCCTTTTTCAAATTTTGTCTCGTTCCCTTCAGCCGTTTGGACGTGAAAGAGTAACTAACCAATAAACAAACAAACAAACAAACATAAACACACACACACACACATACATCCTCACAAACTTTCGCATTCATAATATTAGTAGGGTATGCATCGTTTAAAAAGAAATGTAGTTAATAAAGTTAAGTGAATCAGTCCAAAAGCTTATTTATGCTTATTTTTACGAACCACTCGTAAGACTTAGCATTCCGTCGCACTGTGATAACTTGAAAAAGAGCTGAAAACTGTTAAGTTTCAACTGGAATTTTATGAGTAATTTCTTTTATATTTTCTCTTTACCCGACTGCCGTGAAGGGCTATATGTTCATATAGGGATATATGAACTATAGTTAAATCCTGATCTGCTGGATGCAATTTTTACCGTGTTTAGCTAAAGAATACTCCATTACAATAGCATGATACATTGCAATAAAAAAAACAATTCCTTGGTAATTAATTACAAACTAAATTAGTTAACATTCACATAATAAGTATTATTACGTTTAAACCTTTCGTATGTGCTAATGATAAACAAATATAATGAAACGTGTTTCGTAGCACACATGTTAACTGCTACGAGTACTACGCCGCGTAGCGCATAGTTCGTAGACGATAACATCTTCGTAGCACGTAAATAATTTTCGGAATTAACTGTTTACTTGTAAATGTTGTTTCAGTCATTCTTTTCTTTAGTTATTTTTGGACCACGGGTTTAGATTTTCTTGTTTGTACGTGTTACGACAACATATCAACGTAGCGTAGATAGATTATGTATGGAATATACATTGGAACGGGCATAAGATCATTAATTAGCCATGAGTATGCAACCAAGACAAATAATTATTGCAGAACTTATTTTCACTAAACTAACTAATATGTAGCGTAAAACACAGAATATTTAAAACATGGTTCTTAAAGACAAACTAATTTCAAATTGAAACGTGGAAAATCTTCAGATTTCACGTAAATTTTCCATCAATAAAATTAGAACGAACCTTTTCAAACATTTACCAATGAGTAATAACTTCTGTTGACTGAACTATTAGTTATATTACTTTGTGGATTGAAGCAGTACAAATATTTTTAATTGTTTCAGATGAGCCACAATTCCCGGTGTTATACGATGGGCAGATGATAAAACAATCGTGAACAAATGAGCCAGTGTCCATCGACAATTAATTATGGTGAACAGCTTATAACAGAGCTTAATAAATTATTGTGATTGTAAAAATATGGTGAAAGCTATATAACGAAGTTTGGAAAAGAGGGTTACTGTAGTGATACTTGGTAAAGAAAGTGGGGGCTTAGTGGCGGCGGTCGCGCAGGCGGCGCCGCGTGGAGTGGTGGTGGCTCGCTGGCAGTGCTTGTGGCTGGTGGCGGGCGCCGGGACAGCTGGTGCGCAGCGCAGCCCGCTCGGCTGGGCCATGGGCAGCTCGCAGCGACTAGCCGCCGTGGCGGCCGTGTCGCACGCACGACATTACTACAACCATACGCAGCCAGACGTACTGCAGACTGAGACCTCCTCGTACAATATCAATATATTCTTCGTCAGGTGGGTTCTTTATGATAAACAAGTCTCTCTCACGTCAGTGTGTTTGCAATAAAGTCTAAAACTATTTGATGCATTTGCATGTAATTTACATTAATAATAGTGATTCTTGATCACGATTTGAGTGAAAATTTGAATACCGGCGAAACTGTGGGGAAAAGCTAGTACATTACACAAAACATGTGACGACAAATACAGAACAACACACTAATGAACGTTACAAAATATGTTATCACACGTTCGTAACACGGAGATAATAAACCGGTCTAATATCAGACTGCAGGGGAAGGGTGGAACAATATTCTGTTATAAATTCCCAACTCATGAACATAAGGTTCAAGATTGAACCGTTATTTTAAACTATAACGTGTATATGAGTAGTAAAGTCAGGGTTAAAAGTATGTCGTAACTGGTTTATGGTGATAACAAGACCTTACCACCATATTTCAATCTCCGATAATGGCTGGACACCTTTTAAAGTTTGATGGCTGAACTCGAAGTTAGATGGAAGTATGGAACCCCGATTTTCATTACTACGGAACTTTTCTAAGCCATTTATAAAGCCACACGTTGTTTTTTTAAACATAATGCACCACAATATTTTTAACCAGATTGAAAATGGATTACTGATGGAACAGTTGTTATAGTTTTGATTTTTTTTATGGTGGGAAAATCATTCAGTGAGTTCTCCCGCCTTGTAGTTTTAAGTTTGGTTTACAGTTTTAGGGTGAATATGACCTATTTTTGGTGTGTGACGAAAATATATTTTTTTATGAAATCATTATTCAAGTCGAGTGAGCATTCTAAAGTGCAATTCGGGAATTATGGGGAGCTCACGCGAAAGGGTAAGTGGGGATAATTCTGTATCATTTTGATGTTACGCACCAGGTGGCAGCACGACCTTTGTAATTATACTTTCATACAAAAAGAGATTTTTTCGGCTTAAGAGGACTTTTCATGATTCATTTCAGGGATACTGATTATGCTGGAGCACTTACTGTATTTTGTATATTTACTGTTCAGTTGTCTGTAACATACGTGGTTAAGAGATAATTTTATGGTATTTTTGCCAATATATTAACAGATATAATGCAATGCAATTTGAAAATCAATGGAAAATTTACTGTATTTCTTTAGCTATTACGTCCAAAGTATTATACTAGTTATGTTATCTAACGTAAAAAGTAACACACTGCGCAACTACAAACCAAGTTAAAATGTTATTATCATAATCGAACTTTTATTAATTTCCCGATAAGATTTTCACAAGAACCGACCATGTTAATTTGAACTAACTTCACATAACACAGTTTACATTGGAGTAATACTATGGAACAGTTACCCAATACTGAGTATCGCTTATTTCGCTTAAGATGTGTCGCCAAAGGGATTACCTCTAACTTAGTTTGAGTTCGACAACCGTCAGAACACTTAATTTGACGTGTGATACCTCATATGAATTTAGGATAACTATACATTAGAGGTATAGGTAGGTAGGGATAGCTGAGACAATATATGTACAATACATAGCGATGAGAATAGATAAGTACAGAGGAGAGGACTAAAATAATTGTACCTTGAGTATATTGGTAACGAAATGATAAAAACAAACAAAAATTACAAGTAGAAGGAACTAAGAGAATACAAGTCTTCAAACACGAAATAAAGTAAAATATGAGGTTCGGAATTATGAAACAGTTCTTTCACGAAATACCCACACTATACAGTATACATCGAGAAATATCCGAGGTCAAATTATTTTACGTTAAAAGTATCCAAAACTCCATCGGATTCTGTGCAGCAGTTTTTAACAGCAGCATGACAAACGTGCAACATGACGATGGTCGTAAATAACAGCTGGTTGCAGGTCGCTTGTAACCGGCCCATCTGGGAAATCGATGGAATACATTGAGACAGGGTAAACGTCTTGTAGCTGATCTAATTTAATGACAAAGGTTTTATTAAATTTAGGTTATTTTCTTTTTCGATCACTTTGACTGGGTTTTAGTGTTACATTGTTCTCGCACAATCCAAACAACAAACTATGTAACTAGACAATTGTATTGTGAACTTGATTGAAAAAGAGTAACCTATGGAGTTTCTTGCTCGTTCTTCTCCATATCTGAATCTACACCTCGGAATGAGCAAATAGCTTCACTTTTAATTTTTTTTGTTGATGTTTTAAAGTGCCTTTCTGGTCTTATTGAAATAAATGATTTTGACTTTGAAATATTCATTCACACACAACAGAATTAAATAAACCCTCATTATCATTGATGAATTTGGAACGAGAGAAGATACTCGGTTTTTAATTAGTTCCTGAATTAACAAATTAATTTTCGATCGTTCAATCAACTTTTACCTATAAGTTGGTACTTCTAGCATAGATACCAATTTTATCTCTTGACCCAATTGCGACCTAGTTTAGGAATACAGACGTCAGAACTGAAGACGTAAACTCTGAAGTTATTTTAGAATTTATAAAAATAAAGTATTGATCGCAAATAGCTCGCGTATTAATGTTATTGGATTAGACTAGCAGTAGCATGGAGATTGGTTGACTAGAGATTAGGTTCGCGTTCTATTATTTGGTTTAAAATAGGGAAATATGGGTGGAAAATGGAGTAAGTCCATCGTTTAGAGTTAAAGTTAGTTCAGAATATTTATACATTTTCAATTATTTAGGTAAGAAAAATTATTGCCTAAAATTCAGAAAAATCTGCATATCAATGCAACGATAATATAAATATTGGAATATTAGTTTTAAGCCATAAACAACAGATTTCATATCACACATACAAATTACAGTATCAAGCTAAACATAAAATAATTACCTTATACTATTTTATTTTTTGCGTAAATGGCTATAAAAGCGATAAGGATCTTCGTACGTTGTGTGCTAAAAGGATCCATTTGCAGTTTCCAGCTTCGAAAGCGAGAATGAATTTATTAGAGACGTTAAGGGGATAATTCTGTAAAATAATTTCTGTCGTTAATATAATAAAAGAGCATGTTGTCCTGTTGTTCAACTGCTTTGTTTATATGTGTTATTCGAGATAATATGGAGGCACCGTGATGGTAATGCGCTGCAAATGAGATATTCTTTCTTATGTTGTATGTACTACTGTTTTTTACTCGTCGGTCTTTTGAGCTATAAAAGAAGTTCTTTTAATTCTTGAAGATATCATGGTGTTTGAATTTTTGTTGTGTGTTGCTTAATGTAGTCTTAACAATGTCTATAGTTTAGTAGTTATCTTTTGACAAACCCTTTACAAAAGTCAAAAGTCACTAACTAAAATATTTTTCAAGAATAAAGAACACAAGTATTGTGTCACTTGAAGAGTTTATTTTTTTAAAGAATATAAAAATTAATTCCAACAGTATCCTAATACAGCATAGCAACAGACACAGTACCTGCCTTCGGACAAGGTCGAAGAAGTATGCCAAACCAAGTTATATCGGGGAATCTTGAAGTTGTAGGCTTTCACAATTCAATACTTTCTATTCGCACATTGTTTTCAGTTTTAGTTTAATAATAATATGAAACTGTTCCGTGTATTGATTATATGAAGGTTATATAAACTAATCCCAACTTATACACATCACATAATAAAAAAAGTCCCCTTTCAACACCTGTCTGTATCAATGCTATAAACTCAAAAACTACTGGACTGAATTTTATACGATTGTCACCTATACCTCTAGATAGTATAATTCTTGCGAAAGGTTTTGACTATACTATAAATAGGTTTTTTTTAAGGGGGGAAAATCATCGTATGACTGCTCCCGCCTGGGTGAGGCGGGAGGGAGTGTCAGACTCTTACTGACTAAAAACCACCCCGTTCCTTCTCCTGTACGTCGAGCCGGAGCCCCGGTTACCCGTTAGGTTCTCCGCGACATACTATAAATAGGGGTAGTGTGTGTGTTTATACTATTTACATATATGCAGTAGTACAGTCTTTACTCTTTACATACATATAGTTGAGAACCCGGTGAAGTCCACTCGAATCTACATTTTGAATCGAGTGCCTAGCTTCACTGACGGACAGACTGACAGACTATTATTTATTTTATATTTGTTGACGTTTCAAAAGTACCAAATTATGGTTTAATTGAAATAAATGTTTTTGAGTTTGAGTTTGAAGGACAAACAGTATAAGCCGCGGGTAAAAGTTAGTTATACATACTCGTATATAAGTTGTGTTAATTTGTTATATTTACCTACATTTTGTATGGCTGTGTACAACTTAGCTTGGAAAAGTTCTTGTCCATTGTATTGAAGGGCTTCTGGTTTAAACTATGATTGTTGTTTCAGAGTGAGAAAACTTAAAATTAAGTAAAATTATACAACACCAAATCATTAATTTATAGCATAGAAATTAGAGATTAACAAAATTTGAAGGAATAAGTAGATTTGAAACGTATAAAGCTTACTCAATGATCGAAAGGTTCGATTCCTAGATTAGAGGGCTTAGTACGAGACCGCAATAGGCGCTCTGATTGGTTGCTTTATTGGAGCCAGCCAATCAGAGGCCTTAGTACAAGTTTGTTTTACGTTTAAAGTAATCGTAACGAGTACGCGTTCGGCGCTCTGATTGGTTGTTTCATTGGCGCCGGCCAATCAGATTGCCGAACGCGTACTCGTTTCGAATACTTAAAACGTAAAATAAATTCGTACTAAAACTTCATGACTTCTTACCGTATTTGTAGTAGTCGAAGACTGTAGTCGAAGACTGTACTTTCTTACTGCATGGGAGCAGACCTGACATAACATAGTACATATGTTGAAATGCGGTTTTTGATTAAATGTCACGTCTATTTATCTTTTTGGGGATTTAAAATACCAAAGTCTAATGAGTGAAGTTAGTATAAATAGTATTTATGTATGTAGTATTTATGTACCTGTGTACAAAAATGTTAGGAGAATGGTGCAAGGATTTTTTATTTATAAAATACATACGGTACTGCGGCAAATTTGTAATTTTATTGGACTTTAAAAATGTAAAGAGCGATAGTTATTTTTAGTAAAGTAGTGCAAGGATAAATAAGTTTATACATAAGTTAGTGGCTAACTAGGTCTAGGCTGTTTTTAACGTAATTTGCCAAAGAAACTTTGATGAAAAATATGTGATTTTAGCACATGTTTGCTTACTAATAAGGTTCAATTTTCATAATTAACTATTTAACTATTTAAAGAATTTAGCGCAATTGTTTTACTTGTAATACAAGTATTTGTTAGTATCATAAAGGTATTGGTATTGCACACAAGTTAGTAACCTCAATTATTTTGCAACTAATGAAATAATGAATATGTACTTAATGGTTGTGGATTTCAATACTGGACGTAAATAATTAACTTACTCCTCGTTGGCCGAGTGGTCGCAAGTGCGACTGCCGGGCAAGGGGTCTCAGGTTCGTTTGCGGGTCGGGCAAAGTATTACTGGGTTTTAAAACAAATCTCAGTAGTAGCACGGAGTCTGGAATTGCGCCCGGTATATGACAATAGGCTCACCCCCTATTACATGGAACTCATAACAAAAATAGTGAAAAGTAGGTGCTACATTGTACGATGGTATAATGTGCACCTCTGCCTACCCCTTCGGGGATAAAAATCGTGATGTTATAAAAAAAATATAATTAAATCATTACTGAGTATTATGAGAATAATTTACAAACGTCTATGTTACCGACCTAGGAATATAAACATTAAGATCATTGCTACGACTGAAAATCTCATCTAAATCTATGCAGCAGTTTCGTGTAACATCTACATAATGTAAATTGACGGCACGGTTGGTGCGGTGGCTAGGCAACCGGCTGCCGTGCAATATGTAGCGGGTTCGATTCCCGCACGGATTAACGCTTTGTGTGATCCACAAATTGTTGATTCGAGTCTGGGTCTCATTTGTATATGACAACTTTGTAAACGCACTCACAACACAGAAAATCCGAGTGTGGGAGCAACGTTAAAAAAATACAAACTTTACGCTACTTTAATCTGTTGGCAAAATATGAAAAGTCTCCTACACCGACAGATATCACACCTATATATGTATAACATATAACAATATGTACATATAGTTTAGATAGTGACGTTAATTAAGCTATCGCGAGCTGATCGAGCCCGATTTATCTCCCCTATAATCTTCGCCGATGTTGGAATTAATTTACCGGCAGATATGCGGTGAAAAATTTAATCCCACGGTCTCTAATTATGACGCAGTATATAGAGGTAGATACTTACGGAATATAATTTATAGAGACTTTTTTAAGGGGAGAAAATCATCGAATGACTGCTCCCGCCTGGGTGAGGCGGGAGTGTCACTCTTACTGACTAAAACCACCCCGTTCCTTCTCCTGCTCTTCGAGACGGAGCCCCGGAACCTGTTAGATTCTCCGCGACTCCGAATCGGCATCAGCCCTATTGGGCCCCATCCGTGGTGGTCTGATGGCTCTTTGAGGCGCGCACGGAACGCTCGGCGCCATACGTTCGGTGAGCCACCCATGCTCGCCGTCCGCAGGCCCGAATTTATTGAGACTTGGATGTTATTGTGGATTCGCTTGTGTATTACAGCATCATTATTAGGTCATATCCGTCCACGGTTGTATATAGGCCATCTCCTACTAATATTATAGCGAAAGTATGTTTTTTTATCACGTCGACATTGGAACACCAGAGGCGTTACAAGTGCGTTACCGGTCTTTTGGGATTAGGAATTTGAGGATTGTTGGGGATTCAGGGATTGGGAACGGGGGGAAGGGTAATTGCGCCTTGTATGTCTGTTCATTACTTCTTCACGTCAAAACGGCTGAAGGGATCGAGATGATATTTGGAACAGGGGTAGATTGTGGTCTGTGGTATGCATTTATCCTACGGGATCGCGGTGCAAGCCGCTGGCATTACCTTTTTTTTGTTTTATTTTTTTTTACAATAAGTAAATGTTTAACTATTCATCACAGCTGTGAAATCTATTCTCAAATAGGTATCTATTTTCTATTCGGTAGGCGAAAAGAGTACTCTTTCTATGGGGGTCCAAAGACCTAACTAAACAACTGATGATATCTTTTTATTGGAAGATTTTTGTCAAATCAAAAAGTAGTTCATGACCTATGTTGCTCCTTTTTGAATGATCTGTAGGTATTTTAGTTTAGTGTTTTGTAAAAAAATCTTTTATATACGTACGTTATACATTTATACTAATAATGTGTTACCGTGTTACGATATTAAAGACTTCATAATTAAAAAGATTATCACTTTTACAAGCGAAGCCAGAATATTTCGACAAGAGGATTATTTATTAATTAAGAATTTATTACACTGTGAAGTCTACTTATCTCTAGTTTTAAAGTTGTTATGTGTATGAAATAATCTCATCCGAATTCTGTTGCAAACATTTTGTTGGAACTTTGTTTACGATTGAATTCTAGACTGCCTCGTTGGCCGAGTCGCAAGTGCGACTGCAGGGCAAGAGGTCTCGGGTTCGTTCCCGGCTCGGGCAAAGTACTACTGGGTTACAAAGTAGTAATAGGTAATTCGAAACTAATGTCCAAATACTCAAACGCCACTCAACTTTAAGTCGCGCTTAAGTATCATTCTGTCCCTACAAATTCTTTGTATAATGATAGAGATGGCACGATATTTAAGTACAATTTAAAATTGAGTAGCCTTTCAGTATTCGGGCGTAAATGTTTTACACTCGCCAAGTCATCATTATTATTTTATAAGTAGTCACATATAAACACAAACAGTCACTATATAAACTTATCAGTATTTGTCGTGTTCAAATGTAATGGACACCGAGTAAATATTTAATCTTTGACCTCCTTTAAAACTTCGCGGAAGGAATTTTCGAGTTCATGTCAATACAAGTTTTCGAAAACAGAATTTTCTATAGCCGTATTATTTCGTTCCAAGTTAATTTGTCCGTAATACTTTTTAATTGGTACTGACTGAAGGGTGTTTGACATCAGCTATAACTTGATTTTAGTTCAATATACTGTTTTTCCAACTAGAACAATTCATTATTATGTTTTCGGCTTAATCACGTAATTATTTGACGAGGAACTCGACTAGTTTCAAGCCATGCTAGAAGCTCATATTCACGAAACCAGTCGAGTTCCTCGTCAAATAATTACGAGAGTAAGCCGAAAACCATAATAATTTATTTAGAACAATTTAAAAATTTCTATACATACCTACTACAAGACTTTTTTTAAGGGGGGAAAATCATCGAATGACTACTCCCGCCTGGGTGAGGCGGGAGGGAGTGTCAGACTCTTACTGACTAAAAACCACCCCGTTCCTTCCTACAAGACTACAACTACAAAACATTTTTTGGTGAAGAAAACCCTATAGAATGGATGTCAGATATTTTTAAGACTTGTTTAAGCGATGGATCACCTTAACTGACTATTTGTATTTGTGTTAAGTGATCAAAAAATAATAATTTAATCTTGTTTGCAGTGTAACGTTATGCGGTGTGTTGGTGGCGGTCTGCGCAGCTTGCTGGCGAAGATCACCAGCATCAGACAAGCCGGAGGACAACGCCAGCTGTCACGGAGTCTACACTGTCAGTGGCGACACAAGGCTGATACAGGTCAGTTTCTATAAAGTTAATTCTTTGCCGACTTCAAACTGATGAAAGTTAAACCTACACAAGTCATCTAATTCGGCGTTTTAACTGGTAGGGTTCATTTATAAGGCCACAGAGTCAAGGTGCAAAATTTGGCTGTCCGCGCGCATTCACGCGTATTCGCTCGCGTCTTTTATGTACCCACACGAAATTTTCTTTAGGTTTTTTATCACAAGAAATGATTTATGGTAAAATGCACGGTTAGTGCAAGTAAGTTTGAACTGAATCCTATTCCTATATTTTTTTTCAAACAACAATAGTTTGAAAACCTATCAACAAGGCAAGTTCTAACACTGAACAAGCCGTAATGATAAAATAACCTTTTTAAACACTACGTCAGTTAACTAGACTAGTTTACAGGGCTGTAACATAACCAATTTCAAGAGGATTTTATGTGAAATCAATACAGGGTGTATATTAAAAACATTAAATATAAAGCAACGGAGGCAACTTGAATATTCTACACGCTGCAGTTGTAGATTTCGTAGAAAATTATTACTCTTTCTTTATAAAGAATTTTAAAAATTGTTTTCATTCTACGAATAGATGTAGGTAACTACTTAGAATTGAGGCATTTGAACCTACTATAGTACAATTTCCTAATTTTCTAGTCTGTTACTATCCTTCATTTCAGACCCAGAATGCTTTTTCTGATTTAGGAATCAAATTAAGAAGAACCTCAAGTTTTTGTACACCATGCAAGCAGTATTTTAGGAATTCAAATAAAAAATACTACCTTCTGCTAAAGTTTCATCGCAATTAGCTCAATAGTTTTAGCATGATAGAATTTTTTTTTATATTTCATGGGCCGACGTTTGACCATGTCTCATCCTGGTGGTAAGCGATGAGGTCTACGATTGAGCACGTCGTCCCATAAGCAACCTATTCACTCGGGTATTGAAGATACACAGGTTATATCCTTCAGAAAATACAGACTTTGGCAAAGAATTTCACTCCTTAGTAGCTCGCACAAGGAAGCTTGATGCGAAGCGCTTTAGAAGAGTGACAAAAAAACATAGGTACTTACAAACTTTCGCTTCTATATTATTGTACTCAAATTCAAATTACAAACCTCAAACTTCAGACATACAAGCGTCTCCTATTATAACGGCTTCTCACCGCAATTCCTTTGTGATACGGCCATAGATTGAGGTGCACCTCCAAGCCAATACATTCGCAGTCGAATGCCGGGAATGTATGAGAGATCAGCACAACAATGCATTCTGACAACTCAATGTATACGTGGCTTGGTATTGATGCCCGGTTCCTAACAGCTGGAGTTTCAAAGCAAACTGGGTTGTGTACTAGACGAATAGTAATATCTCAAGGATAATTAAAAGGTGTAGCGAGCGTGTGTGTTTTAAAGAAATGTTCTTTTCTTAACGGGCCTTTATAGTTTTGTTTACCTTTCTATCTCTTTATTCAAAAAAAGGTCTCATTAAACCATATTAATTATGTAAAAAATACGACATCTTTTTTTACAAAAAAGAGCGAAGGAAATGTTGCATTTTTAAAGGGTTACGCGTATCACATGCGAGAGCTTTCCTGGCCACTGAACCATGCAAATATCGTTCGAATTATGAAAGAGCTGAACTTTTCAAATAGGATCCCTGTAAACATTTACACGGAGATTTATACCTTAAGACGGGGTTGTAGAGGTCAGTTTTCGTTTCTGGAACCCTCTGTACATTGATGTATCTTGTTACATCACGTCTTTTTTCTAGTTTATTTTTTTAATCTGTTCACGTCTTTTTTATTGACTTCTGAGTCAAAATTTTCAAAACGTTTCCTTGAACTAGTATAACTTAATATTTGGACTTCAGTCGATATTTTAATATTTGCGATAAGTATATTTGACGATATTTTGTTACGACAGTATAATTTTTTATGATGTAAAGTCGCATTATGCATTTCTAACAACTGGAAAAGATCAAAGGTCACTTGTAACATTCGATATCCATAGAATAAATAAGGCACCAGTGTAAAAGAAAACTGTTATACTAAAGAGTAGGGAATAAAATGCGTAAGTACATTGAGCAGCAAGGAGCGACGGCGCGTAATATGGTTAGCTCTCTACCGGCACCGGCAGCGGTTCCGGCACGGGATTGTTATTCCGGTTCTCATTCCGTCCTCCACCATCAATAGACGTTCAATAAACGGTTTTTAACACATTCCGACTTGAAAGTCTTTAACAAAATCGGCTTTTATGAAGGAAACGTAAATAGAAATAACTTGTTTCTTTTTTTTTGGTAAAAAGAATACCACTATTTATTTCCATAAAAAACTTAAATAACCACTATTACTAAATTAAATATATACCTACAACTTAAGATTAAAATTAATAGAAAAACAAACTATTTATAAGGCATCGAAAAACTCGTCCACATCGACGTCAGTGGGGAAAGTACCCAGAAGGCTGGCAGCATTGCCACGTTGTATGGCAATGCTTAACCTCTGACCGAGAAAAAGACCAGCCCTCTGGTCACGAGATGTGTCGACCAGGCGTTTCGAAATGTTTTTGAACAATTTAAGCGCACTCGGACCCCACGGACCTAGCGTCTCAACCCCAAACGGCTCAAAGATATAACTACCAGCAAGGTTGTTATACTTGCGCCGCTTGAGGTTATCTGCAGAAAAGTAAACTTGTTTCTCTTTTACCGACTTGTTGTGTTGATGTTATGAAACTGTAAATGTACTGGCACATACTATAGACAAAAACTTCAGACTTCCAAGGACATTTAACACGCTGTGGTCAGTGTGATTGTATATAAATAGTTTACATTGATAAATATACCATTTGATACAAAAAACCTTTTTTTAATTCGAATTCTAATATTTTTTGAGACAAGCGCTTACTTACTAGAGAAATATAAGTAATTGAATATATACTGAATTATCTACGTTAAATGTACCCTTAACCGACGAGCATGCACGAAGAGACTGATGACTGTTGATGAAGCGAAAGAAAAGTAGGTATGTAAGAATCATAGTGATAGGGTAGTTGCCTAAATTTTATTTTAATGTCCATCTGGTAGATTAATTTAAAACATTGGACACGTATTTTTTCTTTTCTCACAAAATTAAATAATTTCGACGATATAGAGGTATTAATCTGAAATATCGTGTGACACTATGCGCTCCTAAACTTAACTCTATTTTATCTAAGTATTGTAACTTTATACGAGAAAATAAAAAAATACGTATCTAATATTTTTCATTACCTAACTAACGGATTAATTAGATTTTTAATTTTCATTCCCTGGCAATTACCCTATTTTCGTTTCATAGTCCCTGCCATGCCATAGGAGACAGGCGGTAAATGTACATAACGACTGAGCAATTATAACTACGAAAACACTTCACAAATGTGTTAGATATACTTCAAACTGGCGTGCAATAAAATCATTTTATAGCCGTTTAGTTTGGCTTTAATTACTTTGACATTTGTTTTGTTTGCCAACCACTATGTAGGTACTGTTCACTACTGATTTAGTGCGAACGATACTGATATCGTTCGCACTAAATATTATCTAACTTTATAAAACGTTTATTGTTGTATAAAACCACAATCGTTTAAAATAATAGGGTAGTTTCCTAAATTTTATTATAATGGTATCCGTCTGGTAGATTGTTTTAAATCAATCAATAATTAGATACGTATTTTTTATTTTCTTACAGAAACGAATACTTTCGACGATATATTGAATTGAAATGTTGCGTCACTTCTATGTACATTTTATACGTACAAATGAAGTTTTAGCCCCCACTCCTACACTTTGATTCGTTTTATCTAAGTATTGTTTTATTATACGACAAAATCGACGACGATATATTGATTTGAAATATCGTGTGACGTCACGATTTACTACATTTTAAAGGGTAGCATGACGTAACGACCTCCCACTCCTAAACTTAACTCCGTTTTATCTAATTATTGTTTTCTTATACGACCAAATAAAAAAATATGTGTCTAATATTTTTTCATTATCTAACTGACGGATTAATTACGTTGGGCTTTACCTTTTGGGTTTTCGAGAATTCGATACTGAAAAACAGTCTGCATTATTTATTAATAGACAAAAGTGCCTGTAAATGAATTATTTCACACAAATGTCACACACAAACACACACATTTCTGCAGTCTTATAATTTGTGCGTTATATTTGTATATATCTTAGATGAAAATAGATTGCCTTGTGGACATATATAAAAGAGAAAGTTAAAGTTCCTTCGAAGGCCATATATTATTAACTGTTTGGCAATATTGGACTTCAGAACGGATGTGGATCTCACTGTTGTTCAAGGAAATTTTGTTTAAATTGATTAACAGACAAAACTATATTTGTTTATGTGATATTCATATTTCTTTTGTCTTATCTTACGTGATAGTCTCTTGGTAGAACACTGATATGCAGAAATAGATTTTAAATCTTTTTTACTTAATAAAGTTGATAATCTATTGATACTTTTGATGTGTAATTATATCATTCTATCTCTATCTGAAAGTACATCAGTGATGAGAAAAGTAGATAAATCATGTCATTGTTCTTTGAAGTAGAAGGCAAGTAGTACTCGAGATCTTTGAGGCCTTAGTATGAGCTTGTTTTACGTTTAGAGTAAGCGAAACGAGTATGCGTTCTTCGCTTTGATTGATTAGTTCAATGAAGACGGCCAATAGTGAAAAGTGGGTGTTACATTGTACAGTGGCATTAAGTGCCGTAATGTACCTACACCTCTGTCTACACCTTTGGGGATAAAAAGGCGTGATCTTACGTTTTGTTATGTTAATTTTTTAATAATTAAGTTACATTTTTGACTTATACATGTCAGGAAATATGACATTGCATTGGAATTAACTGTAAGATGTCATATTGTTACAAATAAATAAATTAAGTGAAGTTAATATTACATATACTGTGTCTTGAGAAACCATTCGCTTTAAAAAAACCTTAAGAATCGTTGTACATTTAAGTACATTTAATTTTTGTTACAAAGCGAAGTAAACCTTAAATATTTGTTCTCCATAATCACGGATAAGATTGTGTTATTCAGGTAGCTGAGTAAATTGTTTGGTCGCATGTTCTGTAGCACTCACTCACGCACGCAAGCAATGTGACAGGTGCGTGAGGTCACTGCTCAACACGACATGTTCACTACTACGTCCATGGTGGACGGTAGCCACAAATAGAAAGAGGGAAAGAAAGAGAGAAGAAACATTCCGTCCAAAAGTAAGAGACAGAGCACAGAGTCGAAGGCATAGTAAGAGTAACGATAGGGCCTGTTTAATAACCGAACGACTTCATGTACGCACAACCTATATACGATAGGTACGTCCGCGCAAACTACGTCTGTAGTAATTGCAATGAAGTGTAAAGAATTGCGTTAGTTATTTTGTAAATAATAGTTATATGAAATCAGGTGTGACTGCGTCTTTGGCCGTGTGGTGGCAAGTGCGGCAAGAGGTTTCGGGTTCGATTCCCAAGCCGGGCAAAGTATTATTGGGTTTTTAATAAAAAATCTCAGTAGTAGCACGGAGTCTGGAATTGTGCCCGGTGTATGGCAATAGGCTCACCCCCTATTACATGGGACTCATAACATGAATAGTGAAAAGTGGGTGTTACATTGTACAGTGGCATAATGTGCACCTCTGCCTACCCCTTCGGGGATAAAAAAGGTGTGATGTTATGTTATGTGTAAGGTGTAACTCGTGTTGTGTAATATCAAATTATTACTGTCCGATTGTATATTTTCTGTATTGCATATTACCAATTAATATTGTTAAATGTCAATTATGTATTGTATAAAAAGCCCATACGAGGTAATTGTGGCAAATAGAGTAATTAAAATTTTGGAACGTTTAGTAATAAACCAAATTGGTATTTTTATATCGAGGCTTTACGAGTGTCGTTTAATTTCTCATCTGTTGATCTTTCACGAACATAAAAGTAGATTATTTTCATGTCCGTACGTTTATTGTGTTTGCGATACAATAAAAAGTGGTCATAAACTGCTTGGTCCATAGAGGGTAGCGTCCAAAACGTCCGACTAATCGCAGCTGGGCCAATTAAGCCTAATGCGATTTTTATCAGCGATTCTGCGCAGATGATTACATCTCGAGGGACTGCCGACGTAAGTTATCGTCGAGAAGGAGAAATCTTACGTGATAGTTATTAGAAGTACGAAGCCAGTATAGAATACGAATGTTACCTAATATAACGATTGTTATTTCATTTCTAATGGTGCAAGCGATAAATAATTTATGTTCATAGTATAGATTAGAATCTTAAGTCTCGTTTATATAAGGTATGACCTAAGGAATAAGAGTTTACGTCAAAAGTCGAAGCATTAATTTAAATTAATCCATAATTTGATACTTTTGAAACGTCAACAAATACAAAATAAATAATAGTCTGTCAGTCAGTCCGTCAGTGAAGGTAGGTAAAGATAGGTGCTCATTCCAAAATGTAGATTCGAATGGAGAAGAACGAGCAAGAAACTCCATTCATTACTCTTTTTAAAAACAATTTACGATTTTCAAATAAGCAGTAGAGTTTCGTCTATGTCATTATAAAAACTATAGATATTGAGTTCTTTCTACAGAGTTGTTCATATTGTTCTGAACAGAGTCAAATTGTGCAGTTCCAATTCAATGAATTAATCGAATCCAATATTAAGAAGTTTAAAGTTGTTATTTGTGTTATCTGTGCTAGATTGTCAGCCATGAACCTTAACAATGGTAAATTAAGTTCATAATTGAAGTAAATCTTTACAACAATCTCTCTTTGTTAGATTTGCATAAGATTGAACTGATTGTAGTCTGTAGGACGGTGGACATTTGTTAAGAATCTAGTTTGCATAAAGGACTAGGTTTGAGTCACGACCGATGTACGTATTAAAGAGTACAACTAACACGTTATTAAAGCATTCTAAAAGATAATTATTAATATGATTGCTATAATATCAGTAGAATTCGCTAGGTATTATTTTATATCAATGTGAATCCAGGAAAATAATCGCCGCAAAATGAAGGTTTAACATTAAATACTCAAGACACTTTATGTAACCAGATTTATGATACTCGTACTAAAAATATTTCAGAACTCGTTCTATTATTGCGTAGACAACACAACTAAGCTCTGTATACTGTAACTGCCTGTGGTAACTGCCTTTACGGAGGTAGTAACCTTGACCGCTTTGCACAAACGTTTACAAAGATCGTACGTACGTAGTATTTTTTACTGTAGTTTTTCTCTTACTAAGGCCGGTTTCAGTTAACCTTTTTACTTGTAGATTTGCCTAATAGAAGTATAATTTTGACTAAAACCTCCATACAAAATGGGATAAAATCGTATATGTAACGGTCGGGAAATTAATAACTGATCCAAAATCTCAGGTCCAATCGAAGTTTGTTGACAGAAGATCAAACTAATGTCAAAAATAGAACTTATAGCAAACATTTTGGTTTGATTATGACTGAAATCTATTTATATATGTATATTGCCTATTAGCTTCAGCCCGCGACATCGTACGCGCAATCCTATTTACTATCGTCTCCGTAGGATTTTAAGGATTTTTTCTGTCTTAAGAACCTTCTCCTCATAATAACAAATACAACAAAATGAAGAATTAGTGAAACCGGTCCAGCCATTGACGCGTGACCAAGGAAAAAAGAGATTAATTTTTATATATGTGCATAGATATATTATACAGGTCTTAAAACATCTAAATTAATCAAAACAAAATTGTATGAACATTTTGCGAACATAAAATCTGACGAATTAAAAAAAACTAGAGAAAAATATATGTCGTATGATGTTAGTAATACGGTCCTGCGAGGTTATTGGTTAATTTAAAGTAACCGTAGAATAAAATAACATATAAAAAGGTGCAATATTATAAAGATTTTTAACTGAAATCTCTGCAGTACATTAGCTTTCCTAGCGCAATAATACCATAACTCCAGAAGTGTAAATCTCGCAAACGATATATTCTCTAACTACGTGCTCGGATTGATAACACTCATATATGCGAATACTACATTTATTGCTAATAATTCACCATACATTATTATACTCATCGAAACTCATAGTTAATGCTATGAGTTTCGATATAGTAAAGCTGAATACATTGAAATAGTGCTTCCAACTAAATTTTAGTTTAAACAACTGGAGAGTTTCGGTAACGCACTTACAACGCCCCTGGTGTTTCGAGTGTCCATTGGCGACGCCGATTGCTTACCATCAGGTGATCCGTCTGCACGTTTACCGGCTTCTCCCATAAAAAGAAATCTTGATTTAAGATATCGTATGTTGTCACGTTTAGTGACTAATAATGACGTAACAAACCTTGTAAACTTTAATTCGCTTTATCCAAGTACTTTTTTATATTTCGATAAAACCATAAAATGTCTAGTAATGTACTCCTTATGTAATTGGCAGAATAAAATAATCTTTAATTTTTGTATCCTATTATCATCTTTGTTAATAAATCACATTAATATTGTGAATTATAAATGTGAAAGTTTCTGTGTTTGAATGTTTGTCCGTCAATCGCGCTGAAACTACTAAAGATTTGATGAAATTTGGTATAAGAGGCTGACTTAGGTGATAGAATACTTTTTATCCCGACTAAATGGGACTATCCCATGGGATAAAACATGAATACGCTGGCAAAGCCGCGTGTAAAAGCTAGTTTAATTATAATTCTAAGCAATGAGAACCTAACGGGTAACCGGGGCTCCGGCTCGACGTGCAGGAGAAGGAACGGGGTGGTTTTTAATCAGTAAGAGTCTGACACTCCCTTCCGCCTCACCCAGGCAGTCATTCGATGATTTTCCCCCCTTAAAAAAAAAAGCAATAATTGTAGCTACTCGTAGCGCGTAGCAATCTCGTAGCAGGACGTAGCGCGTAGCTCAATAGCTACGTTAGGAACTATGCTCACAGACTGTTTCTAAAAGAAAAAGTGTTTGTATAAGTGCGAAAGTTTGTATGTTTGTTCGTTCCACGTTTACGTCAAAACTGTTGAAGGGATCGTAATGAAATTTGGAACAGCGGTAGATTGTGGTCTGGAAAAACACATAGTCTACTTTTTATCCCGCAGAAACCCAGGCAAATCCATTGGCAGAAGCTAGTATGATATATATTCTTCAGTTCTATGGATTACCTCGTTAAGAGAGCAGAGAGTCATTAAAAATACTTTCTTAAAAAACAAACCCTTAGTTTGTACATAAAATAAATGTTTTTACAGAGAAGGCAGCATAATAAAAAAAAAAGCGAAATATTACAAAATTATGCACAACGAGTGAATTTTAAAACATCTTCGGCCGTCAGTTGTAGTGGTTTGTTACGGGCACTTGCCACTCCGAGATACCCATGAGTGCAATTATGTAAATATACCCTCCTCCCCCCTCTGACATTCCCCGAGGGACGTCAGCTGTCGTGGTGGACGGTAGCCGTTCGGGAATGGAACGTAACAATTTACCTATTAACACTACGGAAAACTCGAGTAAAGCTAAACTTGAATTCTTTGAACTTATAAATTAATGCCAGTTAGAATTGAGTAATTTCCTTGGTCGAAAATATTTTTTTTCGATTTTTCAATCCAATTCAATATTCATAAATAAATACAATTTCATTCATTTATTTCACGATATACCTACTTAATTTTCGATTCCAGTAATTTTTTTAGAAATAACTGTGCTATTCGACTCGAAGATATGATGACGTCATAAGTTAGTTTTTGGTACAAATTTCATAGAACAATATCGTTTTTGACGTTTCGATAAAAGTATTGCATTTGATTAGTTGTAAAATACTGAATTGTAGTGGAATTTATGTTTTAGTGTCTCATGAATATATTGTAATAGTGCATTTTAATTGACTATTAAACGCGGTTTATTTATTTTCGAAGACTATAAAATTGGTTATTGCTGTGAAGTCGGAGATAATTATGTAAATTGGACGGTAGTAAACTAACTATTCTTGTCTTGGTTTTGTTTGATATAGGAACACGTTACATTGTTTTTAACAGACTTCAAAAAAAGAAGGGGTACTCAGTTTTAACCTGTTTGTATGGATGTATATTTGTGTGATATATCTCGTGATTGGCTGAACCAATTTTAATGCGGAATTTCAGTAAAGTGTTAGTTACATTTTTTTTATACCTCTATAGCATAAGCCGGTAAACGAGCAGACGGATCACCTGATGGTATGCAATCGGCGTCACCCATGGACACACGAAACACAAAGGCGTTACAAGTGTGTTACCGGCCTTTTGGGAATTGGGAATTTGAATATTGTGGAGGATTCGGGGATTCGGGGATTCGGGAGATGGGGACTAGGGGGTAATTGGTCCTCCGGTAACCTCACTCACACGACGAAACACAACGCAAGCGTTGTTTCACTCCGGTCGAGCCGGCCCATTCGTGCCGAAGCATGGCTCTCAAAAATAATAGGATCTCTTAGGATAATGTTTTAGTAGATTAATTAACCAAGTTCAGAGGGGGTTGAGACGGTTACAAGATTTATGTAGGTTAAAAATAAAGTTATAACTAACGACATCTAACTAACTGCCGATTTCTTTAACCGATATCAATCCAAAATCGATCCTGAGGTTAGATAGGAATTTTATAAAACTCATGTCAAAAATCGATCTAAATCTAAAGATTGAGATTAGTTATCGAATTTGGCAGTTAATCAAAATTAATTAAAATGTTTAATAATTTCAATCATAGTTTTTTAAATAAACTAATGAAATTATAGACTTGTTCTTGTTTTACCACCCGAATACATACAAGTGCCCGATTTATGTGACAGATAGTTCATACAACCTACGTTCTTAATTCAAGATTATCTGATACAAAGCTATCACAGTTAATGGAGTCTGCCGTATTTTTGCTCACTAGATAGCGCTAGTGTGAACCTCTCGCTCTTCGCCCAATAGGGATTAAGCTAGTGTTACACCATTGGACGTTCAATATTTGATAGCTGCTATCATTGGACGAAAAAAGCTGCCCTACATTTGCGCCATTTGCGTGGTGATTAATGTTCAAACCTTCTTCGTGTGAGAAGAGGATTTGCTCAGCAGTGGGCCATTTATAGGCTGTTGATGTGAGTTAACGATATTTTAACTATAACAAAAAATTACTGTTACACCAACCACGTATGTATTTTTTTTTTTAATTGGGACAAGCCCGCCACAACCTCCCAAAACCGCTGCAACTCCTGTAAGCCAGGATCTACAGTAAATACAACCATGAAAACACCGGAACACTGAAGTCCGGCGCGTCCCAGGGACATGAGTAACTGTCTTGGTTCCCGCAACGAAGTGAATCAGAAGATATTATAAGAGGAGAAGAAGAAAAAACTATGGTTTTCACTTCCCTCGGTGAATTACTGCAGGAGACAGAATGAATTAAGCCTAAAGGCACAAAGAAGAGACTGTACAACTGGGTGAACACGGTGGTACACGTATGTATTGTAATACCTACATACAAAACAAGCCTTTATTGACCGTTGAAATAACTTACTTACAACATAACTCCCAGTTCAGACTGTCATATTATCCCTAGGAGTTTAATTTAAGGCCACAGAGTCTATAATTCTGTCAAAACGTTCACTATTCTGGCAGTGGTAATCTGTTTACGTATTTACGTCGGTCAGCCATCGGATTGCAAGTTGGCATCACCTGGCCTTAGTTGGACTGGATTGTTTAATTTCCTACGATATTGCTCTGGCTTTAATTTGTTTATTTTAACTTGATTGAGAATCACAGTACTAGACCGTCAGAAGGTTTGAGTGTAATGGTAGGTTATCTTTAGCTTGTACCTGTTTAAACGCGACGATAGCTCTTGTCGATGTGATAAAATAAAAATGCGAGTGGACTGTATATAAATGTACTGAATTGAATAAGAATGGAATGACAAGATGTAGATATGAAAACAAGTAAAAAAAATGCGTAAGCGCAGCCGTGCGTCTAAGCATGCAACAGCTGACTGGCGCGACGCGGGGTGCGGGCTCGGCTGTAGACCGGCCGGCGAGCCGCAGCCCCCCCGCGTCCCTCGTTCACTGCCGCTGGCGCGCGGGCGCGCCCGGCGATGTTGGACAGGTGCCTCAACACTGTTCCTCTTTTGAGAGAAGGCTTCTTTTTACACGGACATGAAATAGGCTTCTGTCACTACTTTTGCTAAAAGATAATTAGCTAAAATACCAGGTGAATTAGTGTTAATAATTTATATTTTACATACATAGATAACTTCACGCCTGTCTCCCATGGGGTAGGCAGTGACTAGGATCGCCAATTGCTAGGATTCTTACATACCTTATTCGCTTCATCAACAGTCCTCAGTCTTTTCATGCATGCTCGTCAGTTAAAGGTAATTTTAATTTGGCCCTTCTTAATTATATCGCCAATCTGGTCAGCATATGTTCGTCGCCCTCGCCTTCTACTGACGACCCCATTCATATCCGCTCTGTATCTCTCTCTATTTTACATTGTTCATAATATCATCTTTATTTATTTATTTTCTAAGGTAAAGGTAAGTATATACCTCTAGCATCCTGTATGCATGCAAATTTTGCGTTATTTCTAAGTCAAATTCTTTAACAGATGTCAACTGAAACCTTACTTCATTTTGCTCAAAATATCATAAGATAAAACAAATACTCACCGTTAAGTCTACAACCGTCTCAAGCTTGTAACGTGAAGATAAAACTGTTGTACAGATATAGTAATTAAATACAGACAGAACACGAGTGTTGGAGCAAAGAGTTAACTCATGTTTCGTTATTAAACAATTGAAGAACATTGCGTAATCTGTTTGATAAAGACTGCGAGATTTCGCCCATAGTTCAATTGCGATTTTGTTTTGATTTTATTGTGTTCGTGAGCGCTTATCTCCGTAACGGATTAACCGATTCGGGTGCAGTTTTTAACTTAATGTAGAGGTGAATGTTACTATTAATTTGACTGTGTGATTGGTTTTATATTAATCGGTCACTTTAGTAAAGAAAACAGTTACATCAATGCAGCACCTCGCAAGTAAACGTTAGTCGTTTTGTCCCCGAAGAGGTAGGCAGAGGTGCACATTATGCCACTGTACAATGTAACACCCACTTTTCACTATTTATGTTTTGAGTCCCATGTAATAGGGGGTGAGCCATATACCATATGCCATATACCGGGCACAATTCCAGACTCTGTGCTACTACTGAGTTTTTTTTTAAACCCAATAATACTTTGCCCGACACTGGAATCGAACCCGAGACTCCTTGCCCGGCAGTCGCACTTGCGGCCACTAGGCCAACGAGGCAGTTTATAACTGAACATAAAAGTAAAACTTTAGAAGCAAATAGATAATAGCTGTTCGATCTATAATCCACTTCAGAACCAACTTATTATTCAAAGCTTACTACATAGCAATTTCCCTGAAACTTTCAGCGAACAAATTTTATTTTGTTCACAGCACATTCGTACTTACATATACTTTACACAATATTGAAATGTAACGAAAAGCAATTTTCTTGTGTGCCATTCGACTGAATAATGCTGAAAAAGTTACCTTGGGTCGACAGGTGATATGATCTTTGTAACTTCAGTTTCATATTCAGTAGCCTGAAATCTCGTACAAGGCGGAATGCTTACATTATTGTTATGACTATGGTACCATGCTACTTCGACTATAAGGTATGGTTCTGTGGATATTGAAATCGGTTTGTGTTATTTTATTTTGTCGTTGTAGAAGTAATTTGTGTAGCATTATGTTCCATCGTTTGCACAGTACAGATTCTGACTGGTTTGAGTGACATGAGAGATGGTTGATATCCCACCTACTCCCACGAATCTCTTTGCTGTTAGCCTTCTTGTGCGAACTGGAATTCTTTACTAGAGTCTGTTCTTCAACGCCCGGGTAAATTTGGAGTGAGTCTTTATGTGGAATATGAACATTTCCAATAAGAGTAAGTACTAAAAAATTATGAGCCTTGGCGAGACTTGAATGTAGTCGAGCGACTTCTACGAACAGTTACGTGAATAGGCCGTACAACCTAATTAAAGGTACTAAAAAGTTCCGTATTAAATCTAATAATGTTATTGTTACTGTAAATAATAAAAAATCCGAGTATACAGAAGCGACTAGAACCACTATAAATGCACACACATTTCGTTTGAATTTCAGTACTTCTGTGAAATGACGGAGCTGTTTTCCAGTTAGTACGTGTGGCAGTAAAAGTATTAAACCATTTAAGCCAGTGTTAAATAAATAGTCACTTCACTGGGCAGTCACACCGAAACCGTTTTAACTGCCAACTGTTTACTGTGACTTCCAAAGTTTAAACTTAACTGTCAATTCGGTACCAATATAGACGGAATAATTGATTTGACTTAAAATTGAGTTTTAGTAAATAACATAACATCACGCCTTTTATGCCCGAAGGGGTAGGCAGAGGTGCACATTATGCCACTGTACAATATAACACCCACTTTTCACTATTTATGTTATAAGTCCCATGTAATAGGGGTGAGCCTATTGCCATATACCTACCGGGCACAATTCCAGATTCCATGCTACTACTGGGAACGTAATACATACTTATTCGAAACTGTCTCTCTAAAATAGGTTTATGATGGTTTCTTAGTCTGAGTTAAGCAAACAATTATTGAGATTTTCGGTTTTCCAAAATTTACTGTCGTTACTAAGTTCCGTTTTGTAGCCATTGTATGGCAGCAGATTCGCTTCTTGTTATATACATGCCAAAAAGTTGTTTTAAGACCTGTTTATAATTTGCACGAGATTTCGGTGAATAAAAGGCAAGATGTTAGTTAATTGTCTTATATTTAGTGAATTAGATTAGAGCAGTATTACAGCTGGTGTAGCTACGTGGAATTCAGTATAAGCTAGCTACCATGATATGTTACTGTTTTCTTTATGTAGGAAGTGTATGAGACGATGAAAGTGGACATTGTCTTGTCTGGGCGACCGTTACACTCAAATTGTGCATGAAATATTAAACTCCTGGACGATGTAACTGTGTAGGTCAAGCTGGCATGCCGTATGAACGTAGTTATCTAGACATTGTATATTTGAAGCTTCTAATATAGATAATATAGCATTATACGCGGTTTTAATTCCCTAATAGGCAAAGGTATAATATAATATTGCACATATTTAATAGGGATGAAGACAGGGTATGAAATTTTAAAATCTAATTAGTCCGTCAGTTAGGTAATGATAAAATATTAGACGCGCATTTTTTTATTTTGATGTATAATAAAATAATACCTACTTAGATATAACGAATCAAAGTCTAGGAGTGGGGGCTAAAACGTCATTTCTACGTATAAAATGTACATAGAAGTGACGTCACGCGACATTTCAAATCATTATATCGTCGAAAGTATTCGTTTCTGTAAAAAAAAACAAACAAACAAAAAAATACGTGTGTAATGTTTTAAAATAATCTACCAGACGGACATTAAAATAAAAATTAGTCATCTACCCTATTGTAAAATTTTATGCCTACTATTCTCTAGTCGCTCATGAGATCCCTACATTCTAGTACTCCTGAAAATCCGGAATCAATTTTCCGGGCAGTTTCATAAGCAATCACTGGACCAATAATGCAAAGCTATCCTATTTGTATCAACGTCAGAAATCAAATCGCATCGATATGTCTTATTTTGTTTAGCCCAATCACAATTGGCAGCATCGAGTCCCTATGGACTAAAGATTCGTTCTCACCGGATTTAATGGCCGCTGTCGACTGGCTAGAAATAAAAATCGCATTTGCGATAATTGGTTTCGGCCCGGCGAACTGAACTGAACGTGGTTTTACATGCTCGACTAGCTAAATGAGCGATCGTATCTGATTTTCTAGTTGCTACATGTTAGTTTTTTAGTGAAAATATACATTACATTTAAGTTTATTTTCCAAAACATTTTGATTTTTATAAACCTTTTATCGCAATAATTAAGACCTGTTTAAGACTGCCTCGTTGGCCGAGTCCGACCGTAAGGGCGACTGCCGGGCAAGGAGTCTCGGGTTCGATTTCCGGGTCGACCAAAGTATTATTGGGTTTTTAAAAAAATCTCAGTAATACAGTGGTATAAAGTGCCGTAATATATACCTCTGCCTACCCCTTCGGGAAGCCGCGGAAAACTTAACGGGTTGCCGGGGCTCCGGCTCGAAGTGCAGGAGTAGGAACGGGGTGATTTTTAGTCAGTAAGAGTCCGACACTCCCTCCCGCCTCACCCAGGCGGGAGAAGTCATTGGATGATTTTCCCCCCTCAAAAAAAAAACCCCTTCGGTGATAAAAGGCGTGATGTTATGTTATGTAAAGACCTATTTACCGTTATCTCTTTGTTTGTACTTTTAGTTACGCAATTAAAAGCTCCCGAACTAATGGAGACAAATGAGTCTGCTATTGACTTTTCGAATGCAACTTGCAAAGCGCGATTACGACAGCAATCAAGATGTGAGCTCAATTAAGTGCAAATACAGCTCGTTTTCCAATCCTGCAGACTAACGTAGTGGGAATAATTAGACCCTGCAGCTTACAAGCTGTTGAGAGTCTTGAGCTAGTTCCAACGAATACCGACCTCCATTCGATTACGCTACGTGACTCGAGTTCAGCTCCAGTTGGTAAGAACACCTCTAACCTGTATTGATGACGAGAATAACTACGCTAAATTAACTAAAATCGCGGGTTACTCACGTGAATATACTAAGAAAAGCTCTACTAGCAGTAGGCTGCTCATGAGGAAGAACCCCTCTGTGGTTCGAAACTAGTAGAGTTTTTCTCAGTATATTCACGTGAGTAAACCGCGATTTTAGTTAATTTAGTATTTCTCACGATAGGTATTATAAAAATAACTACGCTTTTAAATAATTGCGGCGAAATGTTCACTTTAAAACATCAATTTGTTGAATTAAACAAGTGTGACGATTTTCAGATGACTAGCAACACATGAAATACATTAACGAAATTAATCATATTACCAATGACTGTCATAGACAGAATACTCCATTACTCGATCCAACGAACACAAATGTGTACACAAATAACAATTGCTTATATCAGATTCCAGTTGTATTAAATGGTGCGTCATCGTCCATCATTATTTTGTATTTTCCCTTTTGGAAATATATAGCTGGACTCGATAAGTATATCTAATATATAAAATTCTCGTGTCACAGTTTTCGTTGCCATACTACACCGAAACGGCTCGACCGATTTTCATGAAATTTATGTGCTTATCCGGTATCTATGAGAATCGTCCCACATCTATTTTTCATCCCCCTAAATGTTAGGGGTAGTCCACCACTAAATTTTTTTCGAGATTCCGCGTATGAAGTCGCGGGCAGAAGCTAGTCTACTATATAAAAATAAGTCGGGTTTTCCTTCCTGACGCTATAACTCCAGAACGCACGAACCGATTTCGACGGTTTTGCATTCGTTGGAAAGGTCTTGGGCTCCGTGAGGTTTATAAAATATAAAACAAATGGAAAATTTTTTCTTCATCTTCTAATCACCAAACGAAATAAAACGTTGTATGTACTCTGTCATTTTACCGGGAAAGTATCACATTATTATGATATTCTGTATGATTGGCGCGGTGCCTGGCCAATCTGCCAACTGGCTGCCGCGTAGAGTCGAGGGTTCGATTCCCGGAATAATTCTTTGTGTGATCCACAGATTGTTGTTCCGGGTCTGAGTGTCATTTGTATGTGAACCTGTATGTTTGTAAACGCACCCACGACACAGGAGAAAAGACTAGTGTGGTGCAAGGTTTTTAAAAAAAAAATCCAACGTGAAGTGGAACGTAATTTTGCTGTACTGGTTCGTCTAGGTATTAAGCGAGAGACTGATTATCACTTTCTCACTCATTTTCATGGAAAAGGAATCCTTGAAAATGACAATATAATAATCTAAACAGTTTCTTACATGGTCCGCCTGGTAGTGGTGGTTTTTCTTGTTAGTAATACAAAAAGATAATAAAGATACAAAGTTATTTGTAATGGTTTATTAAAATACACTTACCATTACATTAAAGTTTTAATAAAAAAGCTGAATGAGGCTTGATGACAGTCTTCACATGTACTTAGTTGAGCATCTGGAAAAGAAAGATAGCAATGTTATAAAAAACAGACAAGGAAAAAGTAGTCACTCGCCATGGTAATATGACACCTATGTGTACTTTTTATAAGTACTGTAATTGTCTTTCAACACTATCGGCTAATTAAACCTTTTCAAGTACCTATTCTCAGAACTTTCTGTTTTTAGACAAACAATCTCGTTGCCATAGCAACAGTAATGGCGTCACAATTACAATAACATCATTATTTACGCTCTCAAAATGTCTGTAAAGTTTAACTTGCTAAGTTTAGGCGCGCTGGCGTCGATTCAATTAACCTAACTATTGTTTTAGGGCTCCAGAACTTGTATTTTCACAGCCTAATTAATTTTCATGTTTGTGTCCTACCTAGAATAGAATTTGTATAGGCACAAGACCTAGACTCATGGCAAATGTAATGAAAATGTATAAACCCGTCGTGTGTCTAAACGTGGATTCACGCGAGACATAATGTATTTTTTTTATTTATTTATTTATTTCAATTAAATACTATAACATTACAGTCATAAAACAATTATAAAAGAAAAAAAAACAAAACAGAACAGTCCTTAAATAAAACAAACAATAAGAATAAGAAAACCTTACAAACTATGACAGGTTTTAATACCAATAAGCAAAATAAACAATATAAAATAAATAAGACATTTACAATACAACATAAACTATAATACAGATACATTCATACACTCACATAACTTCATGCATTCTTTGCACACATTTTTTTTATGGCATAAGCCGGTAAACGAGCAGACGGATCACCTGGTGGTAAGCAATCGGTGTCGCCCATGGACACCTGGAACACCAGAGGCGTTACAAGTGCGTTACCGGCCTTTTGGAGATTAGGAGTTTGAGGACCGTTGGGGATTCAGGAATTGGTGAGATTGGGGGAGGGGAGAGTAATTGGGCCTCCGGTAACCTTACTCACACGACAAAACACAACGCAAGCAAGCGTTGCTTCACGTCGGTTTTCTGTGAGGTCGTGGTATCAATCCGGTCGAGCCGCATTCGTGCCGAAGCATGGCTCTCCCACACTTAAAATTATTTTTAAGTGTGGGAGAGCCTTAAAAATAATTTTAAGTGTGGGAATACGAATATTCAAGCGGTTAAAGAAAATAAGAATTTTGCTATCTAGGAATGCTTGGTAAGAATGGTAATTTTCAATATTCAATACTACCCAAATATTTAATAAAGAATGCTTCTATAACTTTGCAATATTAGTCCCATAGATTAAAAATAACATTCGTTACTATCCAATAGGTCACGTTAGTTTGTGTGCCATGTAATTAATCATTCTGTGGTTCAGTAATAAGACTTAAAATAACTTTGCTACCGACATTTAATTAATGGACTTTGTCGCTTTCAATAATAAATGGATGAGTTTATTTCCAGCTTCGTTTGAAGTAAATATTTGGATTATTCATTAAGAAATTAGGTTAACTGAATTGAATATTAATTTCCAATGTCAATATTATAAAGAGACCAGTTTTGTTTGTTTAGATGCAATGAATAGACCGCGAAACAAATGCAGATGTAAAACTTCTGTCATTATTAGAAAGTGTCATCATTTCAGAGAGATATAGGATGATTTTTATCCCCCATATGCAGGATCGGAATAACAAGACGAATGTTTTAAATTCCGCACAAAGCTGTAGGCAGAAATCTAGTCTCATATATAGATACCCCGCGGAGAGCTGAACGGGTTGACGGGGCTCCGGTTCGAAGTACAGGAGTAGGAACTGGGTGGTTTTAAGTCAGTAAGAGTCTGACACTCCCTCTCGCCTCACCCGGGCGGGAGAAGTCATTCGATGATTTTCCCTCAAAAAAATCTCATATACATATACAATTTGATTCATAATGAGACTCTGGCCGATTGGTCGCAAGTGCGACTGCCGGGCAAGGTGTAGGCAAAAGGCAAAGTATTACTGAGTTTTTAAATATACTTAGTAGTAGCACGGAGTCTGGAATTGTGCCTGGTATATGGCAATAGGCTCACCCCCTATTACACGGAACACATTGCATACATAGTGGAAAGTGGGTGTTACATTTAACAGTGGCATTAAGTGCCGCAATGTGCAGCTCTGCCTACCCCTTCGGGGATAAAAGGTGTGATGTTATGTATGTATTTGATTCATAATGAGCTACTAATTAGAAACAATTTTGAAGAATGAAGAAGCGGTCTATGGAAACGTGGCAACCAAATTAAATTAAGAGTAATAAATAATTTGGATGATTAAATGACATCGTCTCCAATTTGTGATATTGATTTATTTATGTCATTAATTTATATTTAGTAGGTCGTTATTTATTTATGGCATGGCGGCAGGCAGTATGGTTACAATATTACTTTTTCTTTAATTAAGGTGATTTGGCCTTGCTGTCACTCCGGACCCTATGTCATATGAACATCTTTGATAGTCATCATAGTTGAGAGATGTTAGTCCAGTCTAACCTAGCCTTTCTAAATATGATGCGATTATGGAATTACATGTTTTTAATACATATTTTTATCTTACACAGGAACAATTGGAAATGCCGGGGCCACCTCCAGCATACGAGACTATAGTAGAAGGCCCTCCTATTATCAAGGACTGTCACGCATTGGAGGTGAGTTACGTACAACACTTTACGACTTGACTTTACGATCTCTGCGGATTAAAAACCGATACTACGCATGAATGACAATCGAATGCACTTCATCGAATCGCACAAAATGGCAGACTATAAAATTTTGAGAGAAAATGGCGACGTTGTGTGGCTTTTCGATCGATGGTTTATTTTTAGGTGCTTTTTTTTTCTATTTGCAAATCGTTCCGAATGGGGTTTCATATTACTGAAGGGGTGTTCGAACTCGTCGATGTTTGACTTCAAGTGGATATCGGAGGTCAAACGTCGATCTATAACGGATTAATAATGATCATGGAAAACTTGGTACTTATTTAGGCATATTACTAGCTTTTGTACGCGTATATTTTTAAATTATTTGAGAGATCTCCGTACCTTCATATTTTTTTTTAGGATTACGTGAGATATAAGGATCTCATTATTTTTTGGTAAAAGAATTTAGACAGACGCATTAATATCAGACTTTTCTTTACTCTGTTTATTCCAATGTCACAGGTAGATTGTAACACACGCAGCACATGTTAGCCTGGCTACTGTGCAGTGAACTAAATCATTCACTGTTACTTGCCTTAAACATAAATAAATTATTTCGACTTTACAATACAATGAAAAATTAAAAAATAATCTCACTTTTATTAATTGATTTTATGACTAATTTAATTTTAGTTTTTTTTTCCATCAAATTTTTAAGAAACATATATGCTGTTTGACGAAATGAAAACGTGACGTCACAATACACAATCTAGTACAAAATTCATAGAAATGGTCGTTTTTGACAGTTCGAAAAAATTATTGAATTAGACTAGGTGGCAAGTACCTAATTAGGTACAAACATAATTTTTATTTAAATCAAGTCTACACGTGTTTTCATATATTTCCAAATCAGTTGTTAAGCAAACAAGAATATAACGGAACATTGCTTTGCCTAGGTAAATAAATTAAAATCAATTGCTTCAACTGTGACGAAACATCACTAACTTACAACATGATCTTTTGAAGTACCGTTTATTTATATGGAAAATGATTTTTCTTCGGAATACGAAGGACTGATCTTGTAGAAAACAAGATCCCTATTTAATGCAAAAGATACGAAGTGCGGTGTAGTTTTCTATTCCATAAGGGTAGAGCCATGACCTAATTTTTTCGTTTACAATCCACAAATTCCTAGTTTATGCTGTCAAAATATTATTGTTTGTTCTTTTTGCAAGCGATCTAATGAAGGGATTGAGTTACTGCGACCTATATTCACTTGGCCGGGTTCAAACGACGTCTTGGCACTATTAATTAGTCTTCATTGAAGATCAGAGTCCAAATTTAGATGGTGATATAATAACATGTTACCACACAGACATAGTGTTAGATGTTCTGTCATTTTATTGGTTTGAACTGAACGAATGTAATATGATAGAGTTCCTCGTACAGTACTCGTTGGCTCGTTGTTACTAGGTTTTTTAAAAATTCTCAGTCGTAGCAGGGAGCCTGGAATTGTGCCCGGTATATGGCAATACGCTCACCCCCTATTACATGGGACTCATAATATAAATAGATAAAGTGCTTATTTGGTTCCTTATTGTATAAATAAAATTAGAAAAACTAATCGCAGAAAATTCTATAATTCGTTAAAAATATCAAATGTTTCACGTTTTCCAGGAGGTGGTAACAGAACCATGTATACGATGTCAGGGTGGAACACGATGCGACAGCGATCTACCTTCATACGAGGCAGCTGTTCTCTTGCGGGACACCAAGTTATAATACCTGGAACAGGTGGAACTACCAAGTAATTTAGCCTTTATGAAGCACCAAGTAAAATGTATTGAGGGCCTTAGCAGACCGTGCACGACCATCGACAATTACGTAGATTAAGTAACTATAAGTAATGTTAGGGGCAAGTCCCTTAATGCCGGACGGCACCTAAGACTTCTAACGCGAGCGATTCCATTTTTGGGGGGAAGTCGCCAAGTGGCATACATCTAAGATTTTTAGTAAAAATTGAATCGCTCGTGTCAACAGTTATCGAGGTAATACAAGTGTCCGGCGTTAGGTGCCGTCCGGCGTTAAGGGACTTTCCCGTATATATTTTATCTTTTAAGTTACAAAACGCACTGTATAGATATAAAGATGCAGGCAAACCTACTCCAATCTATCAAACTTCAACAGATCTTCAACTCAACAAGACGATAAGATTGGCAATCTGTTAGTTTTGACAGAATACAGTAGCTTGAAGTGCTGGAGTCGACATTAGCACTTATTTATAAGAGATTGAACTGTCAAACACCAAGCGGTCACCGGTGACCGCAACCTATTGTTCTATAATTGTGTCTACAAAGACGGTACTCAACGAGTACACAATTCATTGTGAGTTATATAAACGTGTTAAAACAATTAACCTAATTAATTTTAGATTGAAATTCGAATTAGTTTTCAACGATTATAATGATGTTGTGATTGTTTATTTGATTGAAATTCTGTTTATTACGGGGTCATATATTTAATAATAACACATCTTTGAACAGACCTATCTTTTGAGCTAAAACACTACATTTTTAGTTCGAAAAATGATTCCTTTTAGCTATTTAGCTTCTGTTTCGAAAGAGAACTGTCGTTCTCAGCTCAAAGAATGCTTTTACGAGTCAGTCGGCTTGTCTTTGCATTGTTCTACGCGAACTATGAACGTTAAGGGATGCGAAATTAATTCAGGGGTGTGTTTATCAAGTTATCTATATTTTAACAATGACCGTCATATTACAGTTAGCTACTTTGAAGGAGTGAAACTGTAAGATAAAATGTCACATGTTTCAAATGAATAATGCATAATGATTTTGTAAGATATAATTCGTGATTACATACATACATACATAACTTCACGCCGGTCTCCCATGGGGGTAGGCAGAGACTATGAAGCGCCAATTAAGTACTACGTTTCTTACATACCTCTGTCGCTACATCAACAGTCATCAAACCTTTCATGCATGTTCATCGGTTAAGGGTACTTTTAATTTGGCCCTTCTTTAATATACCGCCAACCTGGTGGCTTACTATTGAATCCAATTCCGACCGATTGACATTGGTATTGTGAAATTTCATACTCTTGAATCGCAACACTAGCGCCTATTGCATCCGTATTGCGTGGATATTGATTGAACTAAATACTAATAAATAGATTCCGTACTTTGAATGCTATTTTAACAGTTACGATTGTGGTCGTATAATGTTGACATTGAGATTGGTTTCAAGAGTAAGCACCCTGGTCAGTATATGCCTGTCTAGGGCGCACTCTACCGACGGCCCCGTCATATTAAACAACACTACGGTAAACGCACTATTTTCTGAATATGCATAGGAAAGTGGATAATTTTATTATTGTGTACTAATAGTTAACAGTACCTATGCTGTGTACACGTTGGAGTGCAAAATGTAGGTAATATGAAGTGCAGATAAGGTAAACTGCAATTTCGTACTGTAAATAGCTAATATAATAAAATCAATTTTACGTTGCCGGAATGGTCAATACAGATACAAATAATGAAGTTTCTGTTTATTATATTAAAATAACCGATTTTTACTATGCCTCGTTGGCCGAGTGGTCGCAAATGCGACTGCCGCGCAAGGGGTCTCGGGTTCGATTCCCGGGTCGAGCAAAGTATTATTGGGTTTTAAAAAAATCTCAGTAGTAGCACGGAGTCTGGAAATGTGCCCGGTATATGGCAATAGGCTCACCCCCTATTACATGGGACTCATAACATAAATAGTGAAAAGTGGGTCTTACATTGTAGGGTGGCATTAAGTGGCCGAAATGTGCACCTCTGCCTACCCCTTCGGGGATAAAAAGGCGTGATGTTATGATGTTATGCATATATAAATATATATAGGATACACATAACCAAAATCACAATTTTTATAACGTTTGTTTGTCTGTTTGTTCCGGCTAATCTCTGGAATAGGTGGACTGATATTGACGGGACTTATTGGCAGGTAGCTGATATACTAAGGAGTAACATAGGCTACTTTTATTTTGGAAAATTGAACCAACATAGTTATGTCCAAAAATTTATATTATACGCGAACGAACTCGCGGGCAACAGCTAAGTAGTTATAGAATAAAAAACAAATACCCGATGAGAGCTATTGATTTCTTGACGTCATTATATAGCAGGTCGACATAATTAATTTGTCAAATAACAGTTTGGATCTCATACATTGACTTTTTTAATTACTCGCATAACAAGCGTTTACCTGACATTTATTTACTGAGGCTGTATGGGTACAGCAGATGTATCTTATTAACAGTAGATACAATAAGGCCCACCTTATTATGTTGTGTGTATATGTTACAAGATTCACACACGTTAGATTCCATTTTCATTCTTATAAACATCGTTTCAAGGTTCAATCTTTTGTGGAACTTTATATTTGATCAGGTAAATTAGAATCATGAAAGGTAAACATTTTAAATTGATCGTTTTAATGTGCCATTGTTACATAATCCCTTCAATAATGATAATAGAGACCTTTTATTTCTCGTGCTTTTAATAGATCAAATGAAACTCGTAATTGAGATTTAAAATAGATAAAACAACACATTGAAACGAGATGAATTTATTTTAAGCAGACCATTTATAAAATTGGACCTAAGTGTACCTAAATGTTCTTGAGTTCTTAGATACTGGTAGATGCCTAATTTATATTTTAATGTCCGTCTGGTAGATTATTTAAATTAATAAGACACGTATTTTTTATTTTCTTACAGAAACGAATACTTTCAACGATATATTGATTTGAAATGTCGCGTGACGTCACTTCTATGTACATTTTATACGTAGAAATGACGGTTTAGCCCCCACTCCTAAACTTTGATTCGTTTTATCTAAGTATTGTTTTATTATACGACAAAATAAAAAAAATACGTGTCTGATATTTTTTCATTACCTAACTGACGGACTAATTAGATTTTTAATTTTCATCTCAATTATAATGTTTCCTTCCCTGTTGCTTCGGGGATAAAAGTCGTGATGTTATGTTATGTAATCTTGGCCTACCGTAGTAATGTGAATAGAAGCTGTAGCTGCTATTCACTTATTGGACTATAACCTGATTACTTACATAGTTACATGCATTAGTAGGTACATTAGCTGCCTTTGTCCTGTGCAATGGCTGCTTACATTATTAAGTTGATATGGCTAATATTTTCAGATGTTACATCAAAATATTTTCCTTAATTTATTAACTATATGTTAAACCTACATAATATAATGAATACATGATTATACCATTCGTTGTTTTCCCAATTAAAACAGATAACGGATAGCCATATGACGGTCACTTATTATTTTAATTATTAAAATAAACAAACGCGCTGTAGCTGTTAATTTCAATTGTTTATTTAACAATACAATGAAATTGTCACAAAATATTTATTTGTTAACATAAAATAAATATAACGTATAATAACATAAATACATTTATTATTTTAAAATTAACATTAATTAATAAATATTAATGGATGGATGTATTTTACAATTGCAATTTAGGTACTTAAGGTGTTGGTTGAGTAAAGATTACTTATGAAAAGACATGTCTAGTGCATCTAAACGGTCTAAATCTAAGCCTTATTGTAAGTACCAGTATGTGTCATGTTCAGACCGGGTCTTATGAATAGTATAAGTAAGTATTACATAACAAATAAATATGTATACAGACTAGTTGTAATGTAATTGTTGGATACTCGTTTTACGCTTGTCTAGTTATTCTTTAATCATAAGTAGACGCTTTAATGATCGACCTAAGAATAGTACGTAAAAACAAACATACATTTTATTATTTTATGTTAGTCCTCCTCAAGTGTCACTTTTTTTATATACAGAGTGGAACTTTGTTATCTCACCTAAAGAGGAAGTACTATTAATACTTAAGATAGAAAATTTTACTCAAAGAAAACATTCCTTTATTTTTTTAAATTTGCATGCCGCTCACGGTAATCGAATCGACTAAAATCTGTAAAAGTTGCAACCTGTACATTTATTCATTATTGCATCGCTTGTTAGGACAATAAGGATGAAATCTCTTTCACAAACTTTTTAAATTTAATGAAAGAAAAACATTGAACGATCAATGCAATAAAAGTACAGGGTGCAAACTTTAACAGATTTTAGTCGGTTCGATTACCGTGTGAGACAAGCTAATGTTTAAAAATCTTTGTAAGCTGTTTTATTTCTTATCAACAATAAAGGAATGTTTTCTTTGAGTAAAATTTTCTATTCTATGTATTAAGAGTACTACAATTGCACCCTGAATAACACTCTGTTTTAAATGCAGTCTTTAATCCATTATAACAACTTTCGTGAGACTTACTAAAATACATAGTCACCACGTCGCGTATCGCGGAATGCTGCTCATGAATATGAGCCTCTAGCATGGCTTGAAACTAGTCGAGTTCCTCGTCAAACAGTTATATGAGTAAAACCGTTCCGTTGACATTACTTTTCAATTAAATCTTAGAACAATAATTATAAGTACTGGCTTCAGTTTTTACTTAACTTCTTGTATGTCGGTATTTAAGACACAATAGAAAACGTAGTGTCTCGCGTTCTGACATACCAGAGGTTAATGGATATTAATATTATATATTTTTTTATGGGGTAAGTCGGTAAACGAGCAGGCGGATCACCTGATAGTAAGCAATCGGCGCGGCGTCGCCCATGGACACCTGGAACACAAGTGCGTTACCGGCCTTTTGGGATTAGGAATTAGAGGATTGTTAGGAATTCAGGATTTAGGGCACGTAACTTACACGACAAAACACAACGCAGCGTTGTTTCACGTCGGTCTTCTGTGAGGCCGTGGACTCCGGTCATGTGAAGCATGGCTCTCACACACTTAACTCTCTCACTGATATGTGAGTCTTAGAATATACTTTAAATATTATACAATATGTATTTATATACAGCACATTAGATCATAATATAAGTAACGTAATTTATCATTTAATTTATGATTAATTAATTAATGATTGAATTTCTAATAGGTAAATAATTTGTAATAATTGTCACGAATTTTGTAGTAAATGTAATGCAACAATAATAAGATAGAACTTATTTGTTAATGATAAAATGTCACTATTTATTTTAATTATATTTATTGATGATTAAATAAAGATTTTGTTAATAATAACATTTTGTGTTTTATATAAAATAGGTACCTACTTTTCTGTGTTGTCATGTATAATTTGTTTCATGCATATTTTTTCTTAAAAAGAAATGTATTTATTTAATAAACGAATGACGAATCAAATTGTACAGGAGTCTACATTTATTTTGTCAATTTGCGTCAATATTGTGAAGATATTTTCTTTGCATTTTATTTAAACACCATCCTTATTTTTTTCTAAACAATATACCAATGTAAAAAATTCAGCTTATTAACTTATTTTTCAGCTGAATTCAATAAGGAAAAGAAATTAATAGATTTTTTAGTTATTATACCTCTAATTTAAATTACGGCCGCCGTTGGCTGTAGGTTGCTTCCAACGGGCCGATCTGCAAGGCTTTGTGGGCCGCGTATATTCAGTAGTGGCTGATATGATGAATTCCGAATTTCGTTCTATTTCCTTACCTTTATTATGGCTTAAAGAAATACATGTTTATATCAACGATGGAGTTTCTAGCTCGTTCTTCCGCATTCAAAACTACACTTTGCAACGAGCACCTAGCAACAGTCAACACAAACCATTCGATTTGACGTTCCAAAAGTGCTTAATCAAGGATTAATTTTTTTTTTTTAAACGTTGCCCCACACTAGGATTTTCTCCTGTGTCGTGGGTGCGTTTACAAACATACAAGTTCACATACACAATGACACCCAGACCCGAAACAACAATTTGTGGATCACACAAAGTGTTGTTCCGTGGGGGAATCGAACCCGCGACACGTTGCACGGCAGCCGGTTGCCCAGCCACCGCACCAACCGTGCAGTCAAAGTGGTCAAAATTAAAATAAATACCTTGACTTTGATTATAACTTTCGTGAGACATACTAAGTAAATTAATGTTCATGAATATGAGCCTCTCACCTAAGGCGGGAGAAGACATCGGATGATTGTCACCCCTCAAAAAAAAAAAACATGGCTTAAAAGTAAGTTCCTCGTCAAACAGTAACGTGAGTAAGCCAAAAAGATGATAATTGTAAGCCTCGACATCCATTTTAGGAGGCTAGCGGTAGGTGGATGGATCAAGGGTCTGATACAGAAGGTAGTTCTAGACACGGCTCATATCGTGAGGAGGTTCCTGTCTCCGGAGCCCTAACCATCAGTAGCTCAGGACCATGCTCCCGCTACTGGTTGGCCCCGATTTTTTATTTTTTTGTTTTTGTTAAAAATGAAATTTATAGAGAATTTTAAATAAATATAATTGGGCAGTTTCCAGGGTATCAAAATTAAAAATCGAACCGTCAGTCAGATAGGTAATGAAAAAATATTAGACACGTATTTTTTTATTTTTTCGTATTAAGTTTCGATACTTAGATAAAATGGCGCTAAGTGTAGGGGTGGGAGGTTGTTACGTCGTAACGTGCTACAAAATGTGGCACGCTGTGACGTCACACGATATTTCAAATTAATATACCTTCGAAAGTATTTAAATGTGTGAGAAAAGAAAAAATACGTGTCTAAAGTTTTAAATTAATGTACCAGACGGACATTAAAATAAAATTTAGGAATCTACCCTATTCTGGAAACAATAAAATAAAGTAATCTAATTCACATAACAATCGCCATGCCTAACAGTTAACACGATGTAACTCCGCGGTATTTAGCTGTTCATGCGTGGATCGGCAATTAAGCTGATTATTTATTTATTTATTTATTTAACACTTTATGTACAACTGTATACAATGGCGGACTTAATGCCGAATGGCATTCTCTACCAGCCAACCATAAGGTGATGCAGAGAAGTGTTACAGTAGGCTTTGAAAGAAGTTTGCATCTATCGAAAAAAAAAAATAAAAATAAAAACGAGGGTGATAAATGTACGTACATATGTATAAAGGTATCCTAGTACATAAACTACATACCAATACTACATACTAATATGATACATAAATATAATATGTAAATAATTAAATACATATATAAATATATATATGTAATATAAAATATAATATAATATAAAAATAAATATATAATGGGTTTATATATCTTATATAATTATATATATAAAGTTTCTGAGGAGGGTGTTAATTGAGACTTGATTGTGTCAGTTTGTTCCGAAGATATTCATTGACTTTAAATTTAAAGGATAGCCGACTGGAGGCCGTCCTGATATCCGTGGGCAGCGCATTCCACAGTAAGACTGACTGAATGAAAAATGACGAGTGGAGAAAGTCGGTTCGGTGTGTGGGACCTTGGAGGAGGAGATTGTTTGTGGAACGGAGATACTTATTGTGGTTGGTGCTCACATATTGAAAGTAGGAGGCTAAATAACTTGGAGAAGTGGGGGAATTAAGCAGGGAGTATAAAGTGGTTAGTGCCCGTTGTTCCCTGCGTTGACGTATGGGCAACCACTTTAGTTGCAATCGGTATGCAGAAACATGGTCATATTTACGCAGGTTGAAGATGAATCGAATACAGTTATTCAGAAGGCGGTCCAGTTTATTGATGAGATCTGCATTCAGGTCGTAGTAGCAAACATCAGCATAGTCAATGATAGGAAAGACCAAGGAACGGACAAGCATTATCTTGGTGGAGGACGGAAGAAAATTTTTCAGGCGATACAAAGACCGAAGCGTGCCCGTCACCCGTTTACAAACACCAGCGATCTGAACACGCCACGTCAAATTATTGTCGATGTGCAGTCCCAGATCCTTCACGTCACTGCTGAGCGAGATAATCGCACCGTCATATAGAAGCGGCGGTACTGCTGCGCTGTCGATTCTACCAAAGATACGGGAACTTCCTAAAATTATTGCCTGGCATTTACTGGGATTCACTGCTATACCAAAACTTGTTGACCAATCGTTCAAGGTAGCCAGGTCCGCATTTAACCTTGAGATCGCATCGGGCAAATCTTCGACTCTAGCCTGGCAATACAACTGCAAGTCGTCGGCATATAGATGGTACGCACACTGAAGTTCGGAAGTGACTCTATTTATAAAAGTTGAGAATAGAAGAGGAGAGAGAATTCCGCCTTGAGGAACGCCAGCAGTCAATTGGCACCAGCTCGATGACGTATCGCCAACCTGGACCAACTGCTGTCGCTCGCGAAGATAGGATGAGAACCATTCCAGTGCGTCATTAGATACCGAAACCTGGGAGAGGATCGCTAACAGGATATCATGATCGACCATATTGAATGCATTCGAGAAGTCCACCAAAACCAACACAGTGACTTTGGTGTCCTCCATCCCTGCCTTCACATCACCGATAACTTTGAGCAATGCGGTAGTGGTGCTGTGTCCAGGCCTAAAACCAGATTGGTATGGGCTTATTAGCGAGTTCCGGTGCATAAAACTTGAGAATTGCCTATGGACACAGGCCTCCAGGACCTTTGACAAAAAGGGAAGGATTGATATGGGACGAAATTGGGTCGGGAGGGTGGGATTAGGTATTTTAGGAAGAGGGCGGACATAGGCTTGACGCCACAACGATGGGAAAACTCTGGAATGTAGGGAGAAGTTAATCATATGTGTTATGATTGGGAGGAGGGGTTCCAGTATGGTTATGATCATGTATCGTGATATATTATCACAACCCACTGCCTTGGACTTAATGGCAAGGATAACTTTCCGGATCTCCTCTGACTGCACTGGCCTGAAACAGTAAGGACTGATAGTGGAAAAACACATTAGACCAGAGATAAGAGATATGGTATTTTGTTTAGTTTGGGAATCCAATTTAGAGACAGTGGAAAAGTGGCGATTGAGATCATCCAAACCAATCGAGCTCGGCAGGTCTAAATGCTGCGATTTGCCGATACCTAGGGTTCTGAGGAACTTCCAAATATCGGCAGAAGAAGAAGAAGATATTCGGTCGAAAATAAAGCGGCGTTTAGCATTACGCAACATCTGATTACACTTGTTCCTTGCAGTTTTGAAGGCAGCCCAATTTTCCTCAGTACGATCCCTCCTGTGCCTACGGAACGCTCGGTCCCTGCGTCGCATCGCCGTCTGTATCACTCTTTATGCTGGGAATTTGGCTACATTTATATAATATATAAGTAAGTTTGTTTATCAGTAGTCTTACTAAGCAGACTCGTCGGTTATAATTGTTCATATATGCTTACCAATTAGAGTAGTCGATTATAGCTGTACATATATAAGTAGGTACTTAGCGTATGATTGTAAATTCTGTTTTTTTTACAAGTCGTAAGTACAATGTTCGTCGTATATAACTGAAGGGGCCTTTGTCTGCTATTAAAACAGTTGTAAAATTGCAAAAAAAAATAATTTCATAATTGCTGATGTCTAAAATCAAACAAAAAGAAACTTGTCAAAATCTATAACAATTTTTGCTACTATTATAGCATATTGCCTCGTTTGCCGAGTGGTCGCAAGTGCGGCTGCCGGGCAAGGGGTCTAGGGTCCGAATCCCGGGTTGGGCAAAGCATTATTAGGTTTAAAAAAATCTCAGTAGTGCCACGGAGCCTGGAATTATGCCCGGTATATGGCAATATAATAGGGGGTGAGCCCCTATTACATGGGACTCATAACATAAATAGTGAAAAGTGGGTGTTACATTGTACAGTGGCATTAATTGATGTAATGTGCACCTCTGCCTACCCCTTCGGGGCTAAAAGGCGTGATGTTATGTTATAGCAGACTAATGTCCAAATACTCAATGCAATTAAATTTTATGGCGCTCTCAAAAAAAACTGTCTTTATATGTACTTTATACAGTGTCGGAGATTGTTTTCATTTTTTTTAAGGGGAGGAAATCATCGAATGACTTTTCCCGCCTGGGTGAGGCGGGAGGGAGTGTCAGACTCTTACTGACTAAAAACCACCCCGTTCCTTCTCCTGCACTTCGAGCCAGAGCCCCGGCAACCTTTACGTTCTTCTCGGCTCCGTATCGGAATCAGCCGTATTGGGCCCCATCCGTGATGGTCTGATGGCTCTTTGAGGCGTGCGCGACAGTGTCGTAGATAGCATGTTATTTTAATTACAAATAAAAATTGAGTAGCATTTCAGTATTCGGTCATAAGGCCCTAGATTTGACAGCTATAAAGACAGGGCACACACTGAAGAGTATGGAGCGCCATATTTGTAATTTTGAAACCACATGGTACACGCGACTCATGTAAAATACATATTATACTCTGATAGGTAAAACATAGCAGGATAAAAAAAACTAACAGGATAAAAATTTCGTGATATTTAAATAATTATTTCCTGTGATTATTCGACAAACGTATTTTGATATTAGTACGCAGTTTAATTAATATTTACCAGCGTTATATTTTTACAAATAGTATTATTAGTAGTATTAGTATATAAGGAAGGAAAACAGTTTTCCTTTAAAATTTAGATTACACTAGCTTTTACCCACGGCTTCGCTCGCGTCACAAAAGGATAAAAAGCCAATGTGACATATACCAATACACACAGCGCCATCTATACCAATACTTTTGTTTTCCCTCGGGAATATCAATTTTTCCGGGATAAAAAGTACCCTATTATTTAATCCGGACTTCTAACTATATAAGGTGCTCTATAATTATCTGCCACGGCTTTAATGGGAGGTAGTGTTATGTTTACAGATTACAATTGTGAAGAAATTTCGTACCCCGGACCAGTTAATTACATAAAGTAATTAAGTAAACATTGACTACATTCTGCATAATGTGGTTCACAAATTACGCGCGATGCGTCGCTTAGTCAATGAAAACAATTGCTATCTCTTTCCACGTGTACTGAGAATGAAAACGGAAATCACCTGACTAGTTCGTCACTATCTAATCTACTAGATACTCAATAGGCAGGCTAACAAGGGTTTTAAAAGTGCAATTACTTACCAGGTACGGCATTCTTCCAAAATGCTGATGTAGGTAAATACGATTATAAACTTCCCATCACACTTAAAACAGTTTTTTACACACTTTTACAGTTATTTACACACTCTCTACCTACTTATCTACAAAACTGTTGCACAAGTCCACCTTCGTATTGCACACAAATGAAGGCACGCTTCCAAACATGTCATATCACATTATTTAATGTGTCCGTTTCACTTTTAATTTGTTTCGCGTTTGATTTAAAAGACGCCACAAGTTATTATCTCTATCATCGTAAACTCCGGCAGTATCCCTTGTGCTCGCAAGAGGATGACACCGAAAGAACTCTAACACTTCCTCTTCGAGTTCTGATTTGAATTTCGTCGCCTGGGAGGCATTTTTACGTAGCGCGCGCGTATCTCCGCCTGCCCGGCGGCCGGTGGGCCGCCGGGCAGGCGTGGTGTTGGACTTGTGCAACAGTTTTGTAGATAAGTAGGTAGAGAGTGTGTAAATAACTGTAAAAGTGTGTAAAAAACTGTTTTAAGTGTGATGGGAAGTTTATAATCGTATTTACCTACATCAGCATTTCGGAAGAATGCCGTACCTGGTAAGTAATTGCACTTTTAAAACCCTTGTTAACCTGCCCATTGAGTATCTAGTAGATTAGATAGTGACGAACTAGTCAGCTGATTTCCGTTTTCATTCTCAGTACACGTGGAAAGAGATAGCAATTGTTTTCATTGACTAAGCGACGCATCGCGCGTAATTTGTGAACCACATTATGCAGAATGTAGTCAATGTTTACTTAATTACTTTATGTAATTAACTGGTCCGGGGTACGAAATTTCTTCACAATTGTAATCTGTAAACATAACACTACCTCCCATTAAAGCCGTGGCAGATAATTATAGAGCACCTTATATATCTGCAAAAATTCAAAGCTATCGGTTTAGTAGTTATGGCGTGAAAGCGGAACAAACAAACAAACAAACAAACCCACTTTCCGATTTATAATATTATAAGTAAGGGTTTGGTACATGCGTCACAGCCCCGTTGGCGCGGTGGTAGAGCAACTGGCTGCCGCGCAACGTTTTGCAGGTTACATTCCTGCACAGAACATCTCTTTGTGTGATCCACAGATTGATGTTCCGTATCATGTGTATGTAAACTTGTATGTTTGTGAACGCACCCACGACACAGAAAAAAATCCTAGTGTGGGGCAATGTTTTTTTTGAAAGAAAAGAAACAGGTAAGAAAGATTTATATAATGTCATTTGTTAGAGTATTTTCCAATACCGGTATGGGATTGAGCTTTGTATAATTTAGTCTTATATGTATAGTATCATGTAGTCCACAATGCGGTTGATAAGACATAAGAATCATTTTATTAAACCCGTTGATATCCATCCCCTAAATTTGGTCATACAAAAGTATTCTCTAAACATTAGAAATAAGGTCTATAATGTAATGTAATATTAGTGGAAAGCGGTCACCGGTGACCGCTTGGGGATTTATGGGTTAAATTGCTATATTCTTGGTGCTAATAATATCTAACACGGTTCTAGTATTTGACAATGTAATCAGAAGGGAATGGCACCGCTCCCTCCTCACTGTTTAAATATTAAAACACGAATTAACGTTTTAGTAGACTCCTAAACTACGCGATAAAAACAACAAACAACAACAAAGTTTTTAAATAATAAAAATGAACACCCTTGTATTAACACTCTGTACATACCAATCAATAAATTTTTAATCACCCCACATGTGGCTTGTCGTAAATTTCCACGCACGTTCTCCTATGTAAGTTAGGTTAAAAAATAACTTTAAAAAATTGCTTATTTGAAAACGTCGAACAATTTGTGAATTGGATATTTTAAAACCGTTATTTGAAACTTTAAATAGTTACTTTCATTTTAATATTACATATATGACATGAGTAGGCGAATATTACATTATATTTAATACACAGCCATGTCGTGACTTATCTAAGTATGCCATTTACAAGTAATACTATTGGGATGATGACAGGGTATGAAATTTAAAAATCTAATTAGACCGTCAGTTAGGTAATGAAAAAATATTAGACACGTATTTTTTTTTGTCGTATAATAAAACAATATATGGATTTTTTTTTTTTTTTTTTTTAAGGGGGGAAAGTCATCGAATGACTTCTCCCGCCTGGGTGAGGCGGGAGGGAGTGTCAGACTCTTACTGACTAAAAACCACCCCGTTCCTTCTCCTGCACGTCGAGCCAGAGCCCCGGTTACCCGTTAGGTTCTCCTCAACTCAACAAATAGGTCTAGAAAGAAAGAAAGAAAGAAAAATAGTTTATTTGCACACCGTCACAAGGTACAATAACACAAAAAAAAATATAAAACAATATAGCAAAGACGGCGCAAAAAGGCCAGAGCTCAGCTTAAATGCCGTGACACGAGTGTGCTCGAGTCGCGGCGCTGATTTTCAGCACTTGCCCGTGACTTATAATATTATACATATAATAATAATAATAGAATAACAATAAAATATATATAGGTACATACAAATTAAAATAAACAATGTGATGAAAATAAAAAAAAAAAAAAATAATAATAATAAGTAATTATTACAGTCTCAACAATATTTGGATAAAACGAATCAAAGTTTAGGAGTGGGGCCTAAAACGTCATTTGTACGTATAAAATGCACATAGAAGTGACGTCACGCGACATTTCAAATCAATATATCGTCAAAAGTATTCGTTTCTGTAAGAAAATAAAAAATACGTGTCTAATGATTTAAAATAATCTACCAGACGTGCATTAAAATAAAAATTAGGCATCTACCCTATTACATATTTTGCTAATTACCTATATTATCAGTTATCAAGTATGAAATCAACTCATATCAATTACGCGACTCAATGATATCGAAGTCACAATTAGAAATAATATATTATATAAAAATGAATTGCTGTTTTTTAGTCTCGGTAAAACTCGAAAATGGCTGAATCGATTTGGCAAATGGCAGGTATAAAGGCAGGCGACACAAAGTTTGCTGGGTCAGTTGTTTATTGAATAATATCAAACCATTACTAACATTACATACACAGTTAAACACCTTCTTTACCCTACGAACCTTCCGGGCGTCGGGGATCGCGGGACGATCTCCGGCCACCGTAAGCGCGGGCCTGCGGACGGCAACCATGGGTGGCTTGCCGCCCAACCAGAACCAGACCCGAGCGTACGGCGCGTCGCGTTCCGCGCGCGCCTCAAAGAGCCATCAGACCACCACGGATAGGGCCCAACAGGACTGATGCCGATAAGGAGCCGCGGAGAACCTAACGGGTTACCGGGGCTCCGGCTCGAAGTGCATGAGTAGGAACGGGTTGGTTTTTAGTCAGTAAGAGTGACACTCCCTCCCGCCTCGCCCAGGCGGGAGAAGTCATTGGATGATTTATCCCCTTAAAAAAATAAATAAAAAAACTCCATCCACCATACAAATTACAGCGCTATCAAGCAAAAAATTTCAGTTTCAAAACATACTTTACACGACATTACATGAAGTTATGCCACACTGGCAATTTTTTATTCGATTTTCATCTTAAAGTTAGACGATACAAAGTTTAAAATAAAGAAACATAATTAGGTTAACCTTGAAGTGCTTTCGTCTGAACTCGACGTGTCTAATAAATACCATAATTCACTGAAGAAGTTCAGAGATTAAGAATCGTTATGACGTCACTTACTAATCTGTAATTGAGGCTAAAATGTTTTATAGCTTTGTTTTACCTAGCAAACATTACATGCCTGGTTTTTTCAAAGCAGAAGAAGATATAAGATTATTCAATAGCTATGTTCCTATTGTACACATTTTATTTATAGCTGCAAATAGGTAGTTAGCAAGTCTATGACTAATTGACACACTTTGTAGATTACGTGCTATCATAACCAGCTAAGGAAAATGATAGAAAGTGGCTAACAATGTAAACATGTTACTGATAACGGAATCGTATGTTCCCGAAAAACGCCGACTGCCTGGTGATAGTCAAAAACAAGTTTTATTTTCATAAAAATAAGGAATGGACTGCCTCGTTGGCCGAGTGGTCGCAAACGCGACTGCCGGGCAAGGGGTCTCGGGTTCGATTCCCGGGCCGGGCAAAGAATTACTGGGTTTTTAAAAACCTCAGTAGTAACACGGAGTCTGGATATGTGCCCGGTATATGGCAATAGGCTCACCCCCTATATTACATAGGACTCATAACATGAATAGTGAAAAGTGGGTGTAGCATTGTACACTGGCATTAATTGCCGTAACGTGCACCTCTGCCTACCCCTTCGGGGATAAAAGGCGTGATGTTATGTTATGTTAAAAATAAGGAATTATATGTTTATTTTATATAAAAATAGTTGTAATCAAATTCTCAAGGCTGATGCTGCACGAATAACACGAAAACGAGTATTTTTGTTTTTGTCAGCGTTCTGTTATATATTTGATGGGCCGACGTTTGACCACTATCTCGCCTGGTGGTAAGCGATGATGCGGCCTACGATGGAGCACGTCGTCCCATAAGCAACCTATTCACTCGGGTCTTGAAGACACCCAGGTGTGGAAGCCTTTCCTTTACACTTTGATTATGTATGAGTTAATAATAAGGACAATATCTTCCTATCTCTTCAGTAGATACCTGTTGTATATCTATTTATATAAATTCGTGTCAAAGTTACAGGTACCTAATAATATTCTTGGTAGGATTTAAATAAAAATAATATAAACTATTACTAAATGGAAATATATACAACTTACAATATAAATAACTATGAACTAAAATATTAACACCTTAAAAAAAATAATAAGACATCAAAAAAAAATTTTAAATCCTTACTATCCTTACTAATATTATAAATGGGAAAGTGAGTTTGTTTGTTTGTTTGTTCCGCTTCCAAGCCGTAACTACTAAACCGATTGCTTTGAATTTTTGCAGACGTAAAGTTAGAAGTGTGGATTAAATAATAGGGTACTTTTTATCCCGGAAAAATTATATATTCTCAAGGGAAAACGAAATTATTGGTATAGATAGCGCTGTGTGTTTTGATATATGTCACGTAGGCTACTTTTTATCCTTTTGTGACGCGAGCGAAGCCGCGGGTAAAAGCTAGTAAAAAAACAACTAATAACTTTAATTAATATAATTCTTGGAATAATATAAATAACTGCCTACTCATTGCCTTATCACCTTACGTCACATTTAATAACATTAAGTCTGCATGGCCAGGGCTGATCGATTATTTTGAATATCAATTATCGATCGATTATTTTAATCGAATAGTAATGTATTAATCATCATCAGTTTGTGAGAGTTCATTGCTGAACAGCTCCATTTAAACAGAAGGGCTGCTATAGTATAATCTCCATACCCTAGCGTACGAAGATAGTTATAAGAAATTAAAAGCTCAGGTTTCCTCACTATGTATTCCTTCATCGTTTGTCTGTAGTGTCTAAATAATCTTAATAAGTACTTATAACTCTAAAAATATTCGAAGCGTCATAAACCTCCGAGGCACCATGACTTTGACTATATACAATTCAAAAATTGCCAACTGACACGATGACCGACATCTTTCAAGGACACACTTAAACTGAAATGAATGTTAAACTAAAATATGCCAAAACGCTTTTGACATAGAAATTAAAACCAGTCAGCAAGTGTACGCACGTCCTAATCGAGTAGAATGAACCGCTTCGGAACTCTACTATGAATACAAATCAGTTGTCGGTTACACTATTAACTGGTAATAGGTGAAAACTGGACTTCCAAATTGTTTCCTAGTTGTGAATTGTATTATGTATTTTTCTTGATAAATATGTAAAGGGAAAATATTTTAAGTGTGGGAGAGCCATGCTTCGGCACGAATGGGCCGGCTCGACCGGAACGATTCCACGGACTCACAGAAACCCGCCGTTAAACAACGCTTGCGTTGTGTTTCGTCGTGTGAGTGAGGTGACCGGAGGCCCAGTTACCCCCTCCCCAATCTCCGCAATCCCCGAATCCTCAACAATCCTTAAATTTCTAATCCCCAAAGGCCGGGCATGCACTTTTAACTCTGGTGTTCCGGGTACCCGGGCACCATGTCTGCTCGATTATCGGCTTATTGCATAAAAATAGCCTATCAATTCTTGAAAAGATATGTTAGTTCACTTCCTGTAGAAAACTGTTGATTAGTTATTAATTTTTGTTACGAACGACGTGCTCATTCTTATTTTTAAATTAGATATCGTTACTTTACAGATAACGATAAGTAATAGCTCACTCGATTATTAACCTTAAATAATTAAGAACATTAATAGACTGACAACAATATACGCGTGACTGATTTCGACTAACTATTAAACTATTAATAAAATTCACTACAAAGAAATCTCTACAACAAGGCCGATTTCATAACTCAATTCTTCTGAGAAAGTTCTTCCGACCATATGACGGGAGGTACAGAGGAGTGTCGTGAGTGGCGACCACGATCCCTCTCGAACCACTCCAGCTTGAAGCACTCGCCAACAATGGGAGGCCTCCACTGGAGTATCACACAAGTTATAGAGCGCCTTGACTTTGTAAGACGGAAATCTCTTAGATATACTGAATTACTACAGTTCGGTACACAATGTTGAAGTATTTCCCAGAATTATGTCAAAGTCAAAGATTTTTTTCAACTAGATCACTAATACTTTTTAAAAGAAGTCTGTTCGTCAGTGAACTTAGGTGTCAACTGGTGTTTCAGTGCTTCTACCTATTTCAATGCAACACTGGCTTGATGATAACCATGTATATTCAGTTCAGACTACTAAGTGATCTTTAAGACGTTTGAATAATGTTCAAAAAACAACCCAACAACCAAATTTTCATGACCATCAGAAAACTAAAACTAACATAGAAATAGGATAAATATCGAAATCTAAACAAAAAAAGACTGCGTGTCTATTTGGTCCCAATTCCCCGATACATGTGTATTAATCCGAATCTAAATGGAGCTGGTATTGGGAGTTGGCAACACTGGGAATGGCAACACTGTTAGAAGTACACAATACCACTATGCCAGTCGTGGACGAGCTGATCCGCTCCGACACGGCATAAGGGAAGGACGGCAGAACCGGGTATATACACACAACATGCTTTTGAAAGCGATGCGAGGTTTAGTAGAGCTCAATGTTGATCTCACGGAGTGTTCAAATGTGCAATGACGTAGTGTGGATACACTGCAAAGTTGTGGATAATAAGAATATAAGCAAGTGCAATATTGGTACATATTTGTTAAGTAGTAGGTTTGCTGTATATTAATATTGCTGTTGTTTAGTTAAACTAAGCCGAATCTTTTTATAAAACGCAGTTGTTGAGCTAAGAGCTCTAGTTTGGCTCGAAATTAGTCGGGTACCGAAAACTAGGATCTTAATTAATTACTTATGTATATTTTTAATGTATGTAATTGTAGTTAATAACTTTTAAAACAATCTGTGGTCAGAACAAATATTTTATATATCATTAATTGATAAATGTGATTCGTACAATCAAATCACACATATGAACCTGAATTAAATATGTTTCACAGATAATTTATTCGACAAACATTACATTTTAATTTTACAATTGCGGTCATACAACTGAAATATGTAGATACTCTATATATTCGTAGTTTGACATAATTATTACAATTTAATACATAATTTAGTTATTATTATTAAATTGCTATTAATCTGTGGTTTCCGTCAGCATATTGAGTTACATGTCGTTATCAATGTAACTCCGGTAGTTCGTGAATGTGGCTAATGTATTTATTATCTATACCTACACTCATATAAGCTTCATAAAGTTCTATGTTGTGGTGACCCGGAGGTTCCGAAACCTACCAAAGGCAAGTACCAACGTGACTTTTCCGATATATGTACTTTCTAGAGATTATTTAGACACCACTGACAAGAAGGAAAAACATCGTGAGGAAACCTGGGCTTATACTTTTTGAAATCGCTAACCCGCATTTAGCAAGCGTGGTGATTAATGCTCAAACATTCTCTGTGTGAGACGAGGCTTTGCTCAGCAGTGGGCATTTATAGGCTGTTGATGATGATGATGATGAATAAATGTTATCTAACGATGTTTTAGGTCTCCTTAATTACCAATTTTACGGCGAAAATTCCTCCGCCGTGTTTGTCTGTCTTTCTGTATTCGACTCAAAAACTACTGTAACAAACACACACACACACAAACACTAGCATTTTTATTATCGTTAAGGTGTAGCTGAAAAATACGAAACGTAAGTAAACATTTTAGAGGAAATATAGGTACCATTTGTTTTAGGGGTTGAGGGGTGTGTTTGAAATAGTAGAGTGATTATTAAATAAAATAAAATAAAAATAAAAGAAAGAGCGGGTCGAAAGTTACTCATATTTTAAGTTCTGCGATTAGACACGTAAAGAAGCAAAATACAAACGAACAATTTCCATATCGAATCAGCAAATCAATTACTGAATCGAATGCATACACAATCTAGAGCATAACATAATTGTAAGTATATAATTTCATTAAATCTCTTACTACAGCGACGTCATATGTATTCATTGAATTTTCGACTCTATGTCAATTCAATAAAGTTGATGATGTAATAGAGTAATGTTGTAGAAAAGGATAAGTCGACTAGCTGGCTACCATACATTCTTCAATGAAAACTTAGAAAAAGAACTTAAGCCTATCAAAAATAAGAAAAAAAATTAAAGTTAAATCTACGAACATGTTCACACTAAAATACTCAAGTTGCAGTGACAATTTATATGTTGACAGTGCGTGAGTTACATAGCAGTGACTCACAAACAAGGAAGCTTGCCTACATTCCCACTAATGTTGGTTTATTCTTACAAAAATACATATATGGTGCCACGTCTTGTTACTTTTGTTTAAACTGCCTACCTAGACCAGTTCTGTTAAGATAACCGACCGAGTTAGTCTATGGAGACTGCATGCTGCACGTATCAATCTTTGTCATATTACATTTTTGGTTTTGTACTTGTGTACTTACGCATATTACGCATATAGAGACGGTTTTCGGAATCTAAATGTCAATTTTAATTGATCATATCCCTTCATTGCTATACGTTTAGCCCATATTCTTAGTATTTCGCCACAGAAAAATCTGGACCACTGTACTTAAAAAAAACAGTGCAAACATTGTTGAAATTCGTGGCTCTGCCAACACCTGACTCGATACATATTTAAGAGGATCTCGATTATATCGGAGTATCGATTCGATGGTTGGCTACACTGCATTCCACTCGGATTGGCGCAAAGTGCTCAAGAATCTGCAAAACCTTGCGAAACATTCGAGTGCCGCTTGACGTAATAATATCTACTTATATTATTATATATTTCTTTTCAGATAACATGTTTAGGTAAGTGGTGCTCTTCAAATGTCACTTGCAGCTAAGACCTTCTTCAAGTAACCTAATCCTTCAGTAGTAAGGGCTAGTTTCGTTCTCCCTCATAAATGCCTGATGAAAACTAACTTAAAACACAGGCGTGAAGTTAAGTATGTATGTATGTGAATACTTAAAAATATTCATGATTATAGGCCCCTTGCGTGGCTTGAAACTAGTCGTGTTATACTGAACAACATAATTAATAAAAATAAACTTAAAAACAACACAACTTACATTCTTTTTTTAAATAACTAAGAAGCCATTTTCCGAGTTATAAGAGCACTTCAACATAGACGGGAAAGTCACTGGTTTTTTTTAAAGGATGGACATAAACAAATAGTTTTCAACAAAGAACTCATTTAGTGGACAATAGACAAAGCTAAGGTCTCAGGCTAAAGGACTAGTTTGCATTTACGTCAAGTACTTTCTGTCAGGACTAATTAATTAGCCACAGTGAAGGATAACGCTGGTACGCAAACGACTTCTATGAATATTCATTCTCCAGTGATCGATTTTGGACGAAATTTCGATTTTCGACTTTTGGCTTGGCCTTTATTTAATTTTGTGAACAAGAACAACGTAGTTTTTACCAGGTTTTCACAAAGTCATTTTAAAAAGGGAGCATTTTTTATGTTTTAGGCTGTTGTCGAAATCGTGTTTATTGATCAAAGGGCTTCGGAGTCGTTTCCTAGTTCGGTCAAAGTATTTCTGAGGTTTTTCGGTTTAGCAAATTCTCAACTATAGAACATAGCCTTGAATGCTGCCTTAAATATACAATAAATTTATAAACATAATGACGAAAAGTGGCTGATGAATGTGATGATTCATTCAATACCTCCTCAAGAGAAAAAAATATAATATTTTGTTATTTTTTGTGCACGTGTAGCTAGATTATTGTTTTAAATCGTAGCATAATAAACTTTATACTACCATATGAAGATATCGGAGGTCAATACCCTCGTCACACACACATGTAGATGATTTTTGTTAGTTCAGATGGATACATGAAATCGTCTACAACTCTGTTGTTGATTATAATAATATCTACCAAACTAAAAATAATACAAACGGCCATTAAATACAGAATCAAAAATCATAAAAGATGGCGGTATATTTTAAATCATCTTTTTCAAAAACAGGTATGTTGTTTAATAAAAATATCCTTTGGAAAGAGCAGTTTTGGTTGCTCTGGACAGGATATAAAGTATACTTCAAACTTACAACTGCTAAGGGTGGTGTTAATTTGCATTGCATTGGAGCAAGTTAAAAACGTTGCAACCTTTATAATTGTGAACTAGTTTAACTAGCTAGCATTATGTCCGGTGTAAGGCAATAGGCTCTACACACCTTGACACTCATAAATTAACTGGTAAGAAATGGATCATCTAGATTTGAATTAATACCATACTGATAGGTGATTGAATATAGGTTTGTGGGAGAGCCATGCTTCGGCATGGCTAAATGGGCCGGCTCGACAGGAGCGATACCACTGCCTCACAGAAAACCGACGCTTGCGTTGTGTTTCGTCGTGTGAATGAGGTTACCGGAGGCCCAATTATCCCCCCTCTCCAGTCTCCCCAATCCCCGAATCCCCTACAATCCTCAAATTCCTAATTCCCAAATGGCCGGTAACGCACTTGAAACGCCTCTGGTGTTTCAGGTATTCATGGGCGGCTCTGATTGCTTACCATCAGGTGATCCGTCTGCTTGTTGACCGGCTCATCCCATAAAAACAGTATTAATTGCATTAAAACATTCTGCATTAATATTTCTACTTAAATAATAAACACTTTATTACCTAACAAGACATGAAAAATACTTACAATATTAAAGTTTAACACGAATCTCTTTTCGGTGTTCATCTCAAGGACAGAAGTACCTAAAAATAGAAGAAAACATTGAATAACAGAAATATATTGGAACAGCTTTAAAATTGTGGAATAACACCGAACTAAGTGCTTCGTCTACTGCATATTAATGGAATTTTTAAAGAAGACAACAGCTAGTAAAAATATCGCGAGTTTTCTTTGTAAAATTGCATTCTAGCACTTAATTTGCGACCATAAAATAGTTACTGCAGCATTCATATTGTACGATATGCTTAGTCAAAGAGATAGGTAACTCGAGATGTTCAACTTTAATATTTATTGAACATAGGGACTGTGTCGCTGTTCAACATTCATTTTGAAGACAAACTTTTAAGAATATTGCACTACATGTACCAACTAGTTCTGCCCGCGGTTCTGCCGACACCCACGTCAGCTATCTCGACGGAAGGTTGTTTATGGGTTTCAATTTCATCCAGATACATTCAGCCATTCTGACATACTCAGTAGAGCAAAGTAAAAAACCAAATATTGTAAACTAATCAGCTAGTTAGTAGTAGTTAGGTAAGTAAATGCCACTTTGCCACTAGATGCAAAAGGTAAAATAACGAATTAAATTAACATTTTTATTTCAGAGACATCAATATACCATTGTGTATCTTATTGCATTATATTAAGAGATTTTTTGCTTCATTTATATTCTTGACAATGTACAGAAAAGGTGACTTAACTGGCTTTCGATATGAATGGACAGAAAGTGTAAAATATTGCTTCATTTTTCACGAGCTATTTTAGGGGAATCGCATTAGCATTCAAAATGTTTATTTTAGAGCAACGTTATTGATCTCCAAATGTCCGATTGCCATTCGCACCTACACTTTATACATTCTTTTCATTGAAATAAATTTAATGTTGCATATAATTTTACATAACTAATAGGTACACGTAATTTATTACCTCGTAAATGAGTGTTTGCAAACGTATCTGCCGTGTAAAAACGAATCTCGTGTTCGTTTCCTAGATCGGATAGAGTACTTATTATTGTTTTTTTAACTCCCCAAATAATATGATAGTTTTGACTCAGTAATTGCAGCTAGAGTAGGGCAATAGTCTCAACCTTTATAACCTCTATTACTTACTATTAGAAGTGTGGGAACTAGTCCATACTTAGTACTTAGTAATAGCAAAACTATCGAAAAACGGTTTCCTTAATTAATTATTATGTTTTCGGGTTACTCACGTAACTGTTTGACGAGGAACTCGACTAGTTTCAAGCCATGCTAGAGGCTTATTCATGAGCAGCATTCCGCGATACGCGACGCATCGACTGTCGCGCATTAAGTAAAGTATATCGCACGATAGTTTTAATATCTATAAACAAGGGTGTCCTTATTTATTCTGTGCATTTCTTTTAGAGAATATGTCAAAATAGCATGTTACGTTACTGTTCAACGATGCAGAGGGCTTAGGTTGCACTTTGTCATCTTATAGACGTAAATAACCTAAGTACTTTACAGCTTCAGCTAGGCATCTTCAAAATACCATGCACGGAAGCTTAGCGAAGTTACTTCAAGAATTCGCTTTACATCAAAGCCTTGGCAAACCAGTACACGCCGGTATAAACCGGTTAACAAGTTGGTGGATAAACATTTCTAAGAATAGGTCAATAAGACGAGCGGATTCGGGAATTCAGCTAGTTATATTTTGAGAGCCTAAAATAATATACCTTCAGTCCCAATTCATGCAGACAGAAGATAAATATTTTACAAGGTTCCTTTGTCAGTTAACTCGTCGAGTACCGGTTTTGCAGACACAATTATAGAACAATAGGTTGCGGTCACCGGTGACCGCTTGGTATTTGACAGTTTAATTGGGAAAATTATACTGTTTACTCATTGTATCAAAGTCAAATACTCAACGAGAAAGACTTTGAAAATTCTGTCAAAGCAATATAACCAATTGAACTCGGGATAAATTGACGAATTCGTTATAAAAGGCATACCCAAGTGTACACGATCACACCTTCATTAGTCGCAGACCACCACTGCTAAACTAAAAAGGCCTTTATTAAGAGGTATTTTTGTCATAATCCTTATGATTGGTCGGTAGATCGGGGATCGCAGTTAAATCACAAAAAAATTTGAGGATGTTTTGTAGGTCATTTATTAATATCAACATCAACAGCCTATAAGTGGTCACTGCTCACCAAAGGTCTCTTCTTACATGGATAAGGTTTGAGCTTATCATATGTGTTAACTATTCAGAATTAATCACTGATATGAATATGTAGATAAATGTTGTAACTAATTCTACTTATCCGTACTTATGTTATCAGGGAAACATGTATAGTGAATGTTAAACACCACCCGCATTGTTGGCTGAATACCAATAATGATGTGGTAACAAGTTTAAAAAATCCAATTTTCAAATAAATTACTTAACAGTTCAGTGATGGACTTGTTTATTTAATTGGGTAAAGAGTGACCCATATAAATAACGTTCTTATCATTTTCAACTTTAAAGGAGCTCAGATTTGGGTAACTAGTTTCCATTCACTCTCTAGAAGATTCCAGAATATAACTTTTTGGTACTGGTCAATTATTGCAATGAAACTGATCAATAAAAAGATCTCTCTACGAGTAGGTTCTTCATTACCTACATATTATGAATTTTCAACTAGGTACTTAAAACATGGTTAAAATTCATCCATAATAAATAACTCGGTAAGTGAATGTTTTTTTATGTTATTAGAATGCTTTATCTACCATTACACTTGCCAGTATTCAGTTCATCTTTAAAGTTATTTTACAAATAGACCATCTTGTCAGCTTCCTCAATTTCGAGCAGCCCTCAAGCGGTTCCGTAGTCCGGAAACTATGAGGATATAAGCAATTTGCAAGTCTATTAAATAAACGTAAACTTTATGGGAATCAAACAGGATACGCTTGATTAAATCTATATATGTAACATTCATTATTTTTTGTAAGAACCTTCTCAGCTTCTAAGTCGATTAAAATTACTTAGAAAATAGACTTCACTGCACCATGCACAGACTTTTTCTAAGGGGGGAAATAATCGAATGACTTCACCCGCCTGGGTTAGGTAGAAGGGAGTGTCAAATTCTTACTGACTAAAAACCACGCCGCTACGCTATTATGGTTCTCTGCGGCTCCGTAGCGGCATCAGTCCTATTGGGCCCCATCTGTGGTGGTCTGATGGCTAGCAAAGATTCAATACTTTTATAAGATAGGTACACATAAACAAAACCTTTATAGAAAAAACCTCAATAATACTTTGTCAAATTTAATTATGAAAACTGGTTGACCGAATAGGTAGTCGGCCAAAAATCAGATCACATAAAATTCAGAAGATATCAAATGAAAATTTTTTGTTTCGATAATTTTTTACGCGAATAAAGTTAAGTACTTTGGAACCATGGTATCGATTACGGCCCTATTAAGCAATTTGTCGAACAATTAGTTACACCATTAATAAACTGTTATCACAAGGTGCTGATTTATGACTCATTATCCGACTGTTAGCTTATCAATGCTTGTAACAGTTACACTGATTTCCTAGATTTCCATTACTGAGACTTTGAACTCTAAAATTGTACGAATCTTTGTGGTACTTGGTTTAAAAAAAATTTTGGGACATCATGTCATAGATGGATTTTTTTTTTAAGGGGGGAAAATCATCGAATGACTGCTCCCGCCTGGGTGAGGCGGAAGGGAGTGTCAGACTCTTACTGACTAAAAACCACCCCGTTCCTTCTCCTGCACGTCGAGCCGGAGCCCCGGTTACCCGTTAGGTTCTCCGCGACTCCGAATCGGCATCGGCCCTATTGGGCGCCATCTGTGGTGGTCTGATGGCTCTTTGAGGCGCGCGCGGAACGCGACGCGCCGTACGCTCGGGTCTGTTTCTGGTCGGACGGGGAGCCACCCATGCTCGCCGTCCGCAGGCCCGCGCTTACGGTGGCCGGAGATCGTCCCGCGATCCCCGACGCCCGGTGTGTCCTTCGCGATGGCAGGGTTGCGAGGAGGCAGCGCTTCGCTGCCTCACGCGTCCCGCACTCAGCTAGCAGTCATGCTAGCTAAGGAGGAGGCGGGACTCCCGCGTCCTCCTTAGCTAGCATGACTGCTTCGCAAAAGGAGGAGACGGCATCCCAATCCCCCTCGCTCCGCATCATGGCCTGCACTAGGCCCGGACGCGAGAGGTCGCCGTCGCCCATCACTTCCCTGAGGGCACGGCGGTGCTCAGCCCACGCAGGGCATTCTCCCACTGTGTGTTCCACCGTGTCCTCAGGGCGGTCCTCGCAGTGATGACATCCGGGCGTTTCCTCCCGCCCCATCAGACACAGGTACCTCCCGAAACTCCCATGTCCGGTGAGGGTCATAGATGGATAGAATATTATTAATGGCATCTGTACCTTTAAAGAAAAAAGGCGTTCTATTATTTCTCTTGTCTGATTCAACTGTCAAACACCGCGAGGACACCGGTGACCGCAACCTATTGTTCTTTAATTATGCCTACAATGACGGTACTCAAAGGGTTAAAATAATAATAGTTAATATAATGTGTAACATCAAATATTAAGAACAACGAAATGCAGTAATTAAATGATGGTATTCAATTAATGGATTATTTGTTCAGATAAGTATTACGCATACATTACATCAACTTTAAAAAACAATAGTACATATTGATCATCAGACTTTGTCTATACACAGCGGCTGCTATTCATATCCCAAAATGTCAACAGATTGCATCACATTGGCCGTCTTTTATAAAATGAACAAACCAAAAATATCGTAATAGAGTTTATGTTTACACAATATAAAGACCGTTCCCAATTTTCGATCCAATGTCCATTGTCCGATCTCCGGTGCATCGGTATAGAAAATTGGCAATAAGCGACGAACCTCGACCGAGACTAGTCCATACTGCATACCATACGGAACTTACGAAAATCCAAGTTTAAAATTTAAAAAGAAATATAGCGGTTGAAAATAATGGCGGGCGAATTTTGAATGCGACTGGCATAGTTTATGAGTTCGGCAGTAAACGAATGACTGCCGCTCGTTGCTATGATTAACGAGGGTATCTTCGATCAAATCGATACATGATTAAAAGTCTCTCATAGTCTCGTTCACTGCTGACGAATACCGTTTTTTGTACAGTTTTTTCATGTTCCACTAATTCTTGTACGTATTCAATAGAAACATCAGACAATGGAGAAATTCGGAATGCATTGTTCATTATTTTACAAAAACCTATTATTTTCATTTGATGACATTCACTCGCGCGGAGTGTACTATACTGATAAACCGAATTTTTAAGTACCTACCTCGGATTGGCATGTAAATACAGAATTTTCCAAGTGGATTTAAAAACATCTGTGAACAAAAACGTCTGATACAACGTTCGCATCGTAGTCGAATGCAGAAATTGATTTTATTATATCTCTGTATCTACAGACATAAGCAACAGACGTAGTAACAGTGAAAATGTGGGAATTCATCGACAAATAATAGGAAAATTTGTTGGTGCAACGTTGTGCTTTCAATTTAGAACTTAAACTAACTACATGTTCGGGAGGGTATTGCTCGCTGCATGCCCGCCAGCCCTCGGGCAAGCATTGTGTGTTTTAAGCATCCTTATTTAACTACAGGCTGATGCGACTGCTTTCAGTGGTACTTAGGTTCCGAGCTAAATACATAAGTGCCACTTTTCATGCCATACGCGCGCTGTTTTTACTAAAACTACGTTTAAAATTAAACTACTTACATAGTTTATTTACTCGTGTTATTTCGTTACGTATTATTATTCAGATTAGCTGCATATTTTTAATTAAAGATTTCTCGTATACATCTGCAAAGTTATGCTTTTAACATCTGAATTGCACGAATGCGCCATCAATTCTTGCGTTATATTTCGTCGAGAGTGAAGTTACCGGCGGCCCAATTACCCCCTCCCCTTCCCCAATCCCTGTATCTCCAACGATTCCCAAACTCCTCTTAATCCCCAAAAGGCCGGTAACGCACTTGCAACGCCTTTGATGTTCCATATGTCCTTGGGCGACGCCGATTGCTTACCATCAGGTGTTCCGTCTGCTCGTTTACCGGATTATGCCATAAAAAAATAAATAAATATGCATATTCAGTAATAGGTACCTAATTGATAATGTTGATGATAAGGTCATCTAGAGACTACCTACTTCAGAATTTTTTATCAATTAATCCGATGATAATGAATTAATGACATCAATCTATCTAATTACTGAGATCCTTGTTATGTTGGCCTCATCATCTGAAGTGCCTACGTGATGATCCGGACCTCATTAAAATAATTATGTAACAATACACGTCTAGTTTCATTAATGCACGCGGAATATCTAATTACTGGGCGTAGATAAAAATGGTAGACACAAGGCTGTTATTGTTGTTAAAATATAAACTAGTAGCGACTCCCAGCTTCACTTAGGTATCATTTCTAGATGTTTCCTAAGAATCTAACGATTTTTTCAATTTTTTCAAATCTTCTCCTAACAACTACGAATATGACAAAGAAATCCAATTTGGTCGATTAGTTTGGGAGTTATACGCGTAAGTAGATAAACATGTTAACTGTAAAATACCGCGAGGACACCGGTGACCGCAACCTATTGTTCTTTAATTGTGTCTATAATGACGGTACTCAACGAGTTTATGATAATTAGTTTACTAAATGAATTCAAGTTGAGGTTCTAGTTTTGATATCCATATCGGGCATAGCGCATTTTATATTGTTGCTGTGGTCTGGGTTTATGCAATGTTAGAATGATTAAGCATAGTTTCAGGGATACAAATCCCCAAATCCTCCACAAGCCTCAAATTCACAATTCCAAAAAGGTCGGTAACGCACTTGTAACGCCTTGGTGTTTGAGGTGTCCATTGGCGGCGCCGATCGCTTACCATCAGGTGATCCGTCTGCTCGTTTACCGGCTTATGCTATATATAAAAAACAAAATACAGAGGTAACAATAAACAATTGACTGCTGTATGTGTCTGTTTACTGCACGGAAATAATATTTTTTGTTCTGTGTCTGGGTGTTACATAGCTGTCTGCAGTACCTAAAGTAGTTAATGTTAAGTCAGACAAATTAAAGTTCTAATATTTAACACGTCTGCTGAGCGCTGAGATTATAGGATAAGCTCTTAGGTATAAGAGGGCTCTAGCCCGTAGTCCCTGGACTAGTTTTTGATGATAATATTTTATTTATATTTCCTAAGTATCCTATGCACACGACTACGACCATGACCATTATAAAACAAATAAAAAATAGACAGTAATTATGCCATAAATAACAATCCTGAGAATAAGTAATGTTTAAAATTGTATGTTTTTGCGTTTACCCACGTCATACCTTATCATGTATTCCAAAAGTACCTAGGTACTTGTACAAAAACCCCGTTATTTTTAAAACAAAACAAATAGTTAATTAGTTAGGTGTAATTTAGATTCTATAGTCTTGGGTTTTCCTGACCGTCAAATAGCGATAAAGTTATCAGTTGGGAATTTGGTAATTAGGTTACTACCTGTAGCGTATTTTGATCGATTGTAAGTAACTAGTTATCGGCGCGTTTTTAATACATTGAGCCTTATACAGAATCTATAATTCTCAGTGTAATGTGGTATACCACGCTTTAGATGTTAAGAATAGGCACCCAACCCAAGACGTTAACGACGTAGCTTAATAGAGTTTCGTTTTACACCAAAAATACATTTGTGAATGATATAATTAACTTAACCTATTTGAGGACGGTGTGGATTCTAAAAGTTATTGTTAATCTTATGAACTGCCCTTTATAAAAAATATCACATAGTTATAAAGTAAAGACCCCTATTTTCGATGCGAAGCAATGGTTGTCTCGTAAGGTTGTTTCGTTTTATGATAAACAAATTCCATTCAAACGTAAGGTTCTATATTTAGACACAACTTTTTCAAAATAAATTCGTTGCTACCACGCTTCGAATGTCTATCGTATTACTTACAAAAGTTTCCAAGGCGACCGACGCCATCTTTAAAAAGTGGATGAAAGTAAAAAATATGCAGTCCCGTCGACAAGTTCGATACGATGAGAGATAGCGAGTCAACTTGTAACTTTAATCTGATAAGCAATTCATTGCGAGAGGTTGTGAACTACGACCCGAGAGGACTCTCAAGTGCTGGAACGAAGAAGCTGTTTTTTGAAAAATGTTTTTCTACAAAGTGGTGGAGGTCTCGGATGTTATATTGAAAGTCACGTTTGTTCTTGTTATAAAGGATGGAACTATATCTACATATTTATTTATTATTGCTTTTATGTTTCTGTTAAGACTGCCTCGTTGGCCGAGTATTCGCAAGTGCGACTGCCGGGCAAGGGGTCTCGGGTTCGATTCCCGGGTCGGGCAAAGTATTACTGGGTTTTTTAAAATTCTCAGTAGTAGCACGGAGTCTGGAAATGTGCCCGGTATATGGCAATAGGCTCACCCCCTATTACATGGGACTCATAACAACTAGTGAAAAGTGGGTGTTACATTGTACTGTGGTAGAATGTGCACCTCTGCCTACCCCTTCGGGGATAAAAGGCGTGATGTTATGTATGTTTCTGTTAAATATTACTATGCTTTTGATTAGTGTACTAATAAGAACAAAGTTTATTTTTATACCCCTTTTCAATGAATTCTACATTCTTTATTGTAGGTAATACGATTACGCGGTATTTATCAATACTGATCGCAAATAAATGTGGACGGTTTTATGAATAAATATCAAGTGGTTTTGGCCAACCAGTCGTGGCTCTTCAGTCTGTTCGCAAATCAAGCGGCAAAGCGCTGAAGGGTCATCGCGATGAGGTTTGGAAAAAGAAATAAATCGAATTCAAGTACAGTACTCGCTCGGACCAAAGGAAATTGTAAATTAAGCAAATACAACAATCCATTTTCGCTTTTTGATCAGATAATACATCAATGCTTTCTTACTTTCTAGCTATTCGACGTCGTTGCCTTTTTCGGATGTTAAGTGTAAAATATTACCTAAAATGGTCGGTTTTCGTTAAGATATTTCTAAATGTGAACTTAACTAGGTAATTTCGACAATTCTAACGCCGTCATTTCATTTCGACATTATTAGTATCTATTACCTATTGTTTTTTAAAGTGGGGGAGCAATAAAACTTAACTTCAAAACTTATTCGCAATTTATGACTAAGAAAGTAGAATATCGTTAAAAATAGGAAATGAGGATGTCGCACTCGCTACTCGTTCCGTCGGGTCGCTGATAGCTGGTTAGTTTATACGGTTAATTAGCCATTAAAACTTTTCACCTCGCGCGTCGTTCGCAGTTCCTCAAACTGAAGTGGCTGTACGAGACCCTCTATATTCTATATCTTAAGTAATTTCCTTGCAATCAGGCTCTAAAGATTTACTTACGTGATGCCTAATTAATCGGTGAATTAATCAAGTTTTATTTCCGATTAAACATGATTAAAGTGGTTGATTTGAGTTATTTCTGCAAATTCAGGTTATCGGAAATGTGTCTAGTGATAACACAGATTTAGTTCAGTTCCATTTCGTGTATTGAGGGATAACTTGTTACCTATGTTTGAAATTATATAATCCTAAGTGACGGTTGTAGCAAATATTTTTTGGATTCACACTCGGTCCTTGATTTAGATAAAAATATCGACAGGTTTAATAAAATACATAACTCTTTACTAAGCAACAAGATAGTGACTGTGTCTCGAAAGCACACAACACCATTAGTTCCGGTAATCGTAAGAATAACTACTATGACTGATTACCTGTGTCGTAGGCATTGATAAATTTTATGAGAAGGGTATAAAAATGTGACACCACATATAACTAAGACTTAGGTAGTTGAAGTAGTCAAGTAGGTAGGTGAAGAAGTCTAAATAAATAAATGTAAACTATCGATTAATATTATTTTTATAAATTTTTATCCATTAATTCAAAAGTAATCAAATAAACAGAAGGAGTAAATCAGAACCTTGCAACGAATCCCAAAATGGCACAGATCCAGAAAAACAAATCATTAATTTTGTCCAGGTGCATGTAGTGTAGTGTGGTCTTATTAGCCAACTCCCTGAACTGGAAGGGTCGACTTGTATGAAATATGACCCGGAGAAGAGTGTCGTGTGAAGAGACGTTTCATTTATCTCTTACAAACTCCACAGGACCACAAGATTATAACAGGCTCACAACCATAATTTGTGTTTAAAACAGTGGACTAATTTATTAATAGACTGTTCATTCAAAAGGTTTATCGTATACTTAGGTACTCCATATAGTAGCAAAATTCAATTAAACTTGATGAAAACTGTTTAATTATGCCATTAATTTAGATAACGTACAAATAATTATGTTATCATTTACTGAATCCAGTTTTTTAATTGCGTACGATAGGATAACACAAAAAAAGGGTTAATAAGGTTTAAAATGGAAAGTTACCCGTTTTCTCTCTTTTCAACATACGAGTAAGCGTGTCTTAGGAATCAATGAAGATGCACTCTTTGTGATCTGTACATTGTTTTGTACAGAAAAAACAACAGGATCTAACTTCAATAACAATTATTCTTAAGCAGGCGTAAACTCAGATTGTGACACTTTTTTTTTATGGGGGGAAAATCATCGAATGACTGCTCCCGCCTGGGTGAGGCGGAAGGGAGTGTCAGACTCTTACTGACTAAAAACCACCCCGTTCCTTCTCCTGCACGTCGAGCCGGAGCCCCGGTTACCCGTTAGGTTCTCCGCGACTCCGAATCGGCATCGGCCCTATTGGGCCCCTTCTGTGGTGGTCTGATGGCTCTTTGAGGCGCGCGCGGAACGCGACGCGCCGTACGCTCGGGTCTGTTTCTGGTCGGACGGGGAGCCACCCATGCTCGCCGTCCGCAGGCCCGCGCTTACGGTGGCCGGAGATCGTCTCGCGATCCCCGACGCCCGGTGTGTCCTTTGCGATGGCTGGGTTGCGAGGAAGCAGCGCTTCGCTGCCTCACGCGTCCCGCCTCCTCCTTAGCTAGCATGACTGCTTCGCAAAAGGAGGAGACGGCATCCCAATCCCCCTCGCTCCGCATCATAGCCTGCACTAGGCCCGGACGCGAGAGGTCGCCATCGCCGATCACTTCCCTGAGGGCACGGCGGTGCTCAGCCCACGCAGGGCATTCTCCCACTGTGTGTTCCACCGTGTCCTCAGGGCGGCCCTCGCAGTGATGACACCCGGGCGTTTCCTCCCGCCCCATCAGACACAGGTACCTCCCGAAACTTCCATGTCCGGTGAGGACCTGCGTCAGGCGGTAGGTGAGGACGCCGTAGCGTCTCTCAAGCCACTCCTCAAAGAGGGGACTTACCGCTGCAATGGCAGCGAGCCCAGCCCCCGGTTGCGACAGTCGTTGCTGCCATTCCGCCATGAGATCGCGCCGGAGCTCATCCCGCCACGCACTTATCTGGCGCGGCAGCGGGGTTTCGCCCCGGCGACGTGCCTCCGCGCGCATGTTATACACGCGCGCGAGCACCTTCGCCTCCAGATCCCACGGCGGTAATCCGGCAAGGAGGTTCGCCGACTCCCCGGAGATCGTGCGGTATCCTCGGATCATTCGGACCGCCATGACCCTCTGTGACATGAGCAGCGTCCGAGCGGGACGCCGCAACAAGTTCGGCGCCCAAACAGGGGCGCCGTAGAGGGCCATGGACCGCACGACCCCGGCGCATAACCTCCGGCAGGAGGCGTTTTGCCCCCCGAGGTTGGGGAGGATGCGCTTAAACGCAGCCCCCGCCCTCGCCAACTTTGGAGCCAAACGTCGGAAGTGCTCCACGAGGTTCCACCGACTGTCGAGGACGATTCCCAGGTACTTCATCGTCGTCTCGACGCCGATGGTAACCCCTCCCGCCATTATTTGGGACCCACCCGGAGGTGGCGCGTTCCCGCGGCCATGAAAACACATGGCCTCGGACTTGTGGAGCGCCACCTCGAGTCCCAACTGAGATTGTGACACCTATCTTATATTTATGACACATTATCTGCATCCTACATGCTCTATAATACGTCATTAAGGCTAGTTTTAAAAGCAAGTGGGCTGGTTGTCTTATCACAATCGCATAGTCATAACTATAGCTAGAAGATACACAGTTATCTGATGGACGGGAAAAGGCAATACTTGGCCGTCATCATTCTGTTTCCGTCCACTGCACTGTTAGACTTAGGTAAAGGAACTAACTACTAATGCACATTTAACTACAGAATAAACACTTATTCGGCGAACATTAAAAAACTGCGAAAATAACTTTTTCTTTCCATAAGATATTAAATTTTCCCTGAAAACACCCCTAGGTTATTGCTTAGGCTGTAAAAGATATTATTTAGTGATGTGCCCACGTCTCGAAGCGCAGATGGCATATTTTATTATATTTGAAGAGTCGTATTTGCTATTGAGAGCAACCGGATATTACGAGCGTAATAAAAGGGAGAAATTAATCTGCTTATATGTCTTTCATATACCTAGGACTTCATTATTACCTATATTTTATTATAGTGGACTGTGTGTGACGTGGTAACAAGTGGAAGGATTGTAAAACGAAAGTTTTGTATCAGGGAAGAAGATTTCGCAGGATGCCCACTCACTAGCTGGAGTGGTCGAGGAATGAGCAAAATAGCGCTTAATTGGGGGAGGGGCTTTGTTCAGCAAAAGGCTGGTTATAACTACTGGTGGCTGCGATTGTACAGAAAGACTGCCACTTACAACCGTTATGTCTTATGTCAATGTATTAAAGTTCATGATGGCAAAACATGTTTACTTTTCCCTTGCACTCATGACGTGGGTCTTAAAAGTTGTGAATAGTTTAAATGGCTTCCATGAGTAAGCTATATAATTTAATTTTCGTAATTAAGATTTAACTATCTCGCTTTTACTAAAAGGTAGCGTGCATTTCTACGATGAATCTTGCTTTGCAGTGACAGTTTAGTTTAAGTAATAAGAATTAACTAAAACAATTTAACTTCGAAGGTTGAAGTTAAATTGTGAAGTTTGAAAGTAGAATATAAAAGAATTTAGTAATCACTGAATAGTTCGTTCGATGTTCCGGTACTTTTAAACTGATCTATATCTGATCTGTAACTACAAATCACAATGATTTAAAATAATATAGAAGATTGTCATAAGACTTTTTAACATGTAATTTATTCAATGTATTTCAGAATGTAACTAATATTAGTTAATGTGCAAACTTTGTGTTTGCACATTAACTAATATTAGCAGTTAGGTTCAAATTTATGACAAGGTAAACATAAATTACATCACATAACTACTTACTGATAATACCTAATAGGTGGATGCACATACAAAAATAATTCCTAACAAAGCTAGGCACTACTTAATTGAATGAAAATAACTTAACATTATGGAAATTATTTAATCGGCTTTGCTTTTAACGTGGCCCAAGTTTGAATAATCATGGCGATGGCGCGTTGAAGTGTCGAACAACGTATTTAATATAAGCTGTGGCCGGGCAAAGGAAAATGAATATTAGTGCTCAACCTACTCCCCCTATACGAATTGTTTACTGAGCTCATGATGCGAAATTGCGAATTTTGATGCAAAATTCTGTTTGACATCATATGGAACCGAGATACGTTAGAGAACGTTTTAATACCTGCTATCACTTGAGATACTTGGTTTTCGTTAACGTTCGCGTCTCTCTATATAGAAGTTCGAGAAATTAAGAGTATTCACATATTAAACTCTTCAGTTTAGAAACATATATTAGCTCTTCGGCTTAGTTTGTTTCTGCCTCAAGTGACATTTTTCATATAGTCCATTGGACACAGATTTTACAAAATGTTACTCGTAAGTTAAATAAACTTACTTTATCGTACATAAACCAGATGACTCTTCACTTTTACCATATTTCCAACATGAGCGCTTATTACAATCTTAGATAACAAAATAGAAGAACACATACGTGAGAAAATTGCAACAAGCAATAAAAGATAAGATCTAAACTTGACAGCAAGTGATCTTGAACTCATTGTTAGTTGGTTAGTGGCTCTCACATTAACATTCAATGCAGCCAGTGCAAACAATGGTCACTTTCCAATTGACAGGGAACCACAGAGGAGCGAGACCGACGAAACAGTTTCTAGTGTTTCAAGCGGTAGTGTGGCACCAGCATAAACAAGTTTTATAATTTGTGGTTGTGGCAATACTTTTAGTTTAGGCGCACTAGATGGCAACTGTCCGCAATTCTCATTAAACGGCACAACATGGGAACGCTGTTAAAGTTAAATTAGAAAATGGAACGTAGTTAGCAATATTGTAAGAACTTTGCTGTTAATTTTTGTTGCTATGTTTTGACTTAATGGACGAATGATTTAAGCTGTTGTTTTGATTGGATAAAAATAGAAGTTTACCTTTACGCATCGTAAACGTGCTTCTATGGAGATAGAGCAGTGTCGTGTTTAGAAATGTGGTATCGAAATTATAGTAGTCAAATCATAGCTTAAAAATATCACGAAAAAACTAATTTTGCTGGCGATGTTCAAAATAAGCGTGACGTTATATTATATCCAGCAGGTAAAGGCTTTTAAAATGCTAAACGATATTGATTTGCTATAACTAAGCAGTTACTAGTCCCTTTAGAAAAAAATGTTGGAAAAGATTTGGTCTTGAGTCTTGACTGGTCGGTTCTTAGCTCTAACTTTGAATTCATACCATAATTGTCCTAATTTATCTTCAGAACATGTACTCTTGTGGAAACAGTATTCTATCATAAGTTCTACGCTAACTTAAATGGGGTTGTTTATGTTAAATAATCACGTTCACGGTACAGTCACAAGTTAAATCTAGTCTGACTTTAGTTAGTATTGTTGCTCTTTTGAACTAACGTAAGTAGAGCGCCATCCAGTGACGTAGTTTATAAGCTTTTGCCTTGGACGTACGCAATATGTACAAGCTGTAGGGCGGAGGCGCTTTTCCTATTCCACCACTTTCCCGCCCTTCGGCGATAGTATTTGTTATATTCGAGCATAGATGGCGCTGTCAACGATTGTTCACGAAAAAGCTTTGTGGATAATATTGTACTGGTTACTATGTTTTTTTTGTTATTTTAATAACTCTGTTTTAATAATTATAACTGTTCGTGTTCATAGTTAGATTACTGATACCTGCTGAAAACATTGATAAATACCTACATAGTAAGAACATGGTTACTGTACAATATATACATATTTGTCATTATTTTGTCACACGTAGGTAACTATTACACCTAACAATAGCACGCGAGACTGGCTCACGCTATATAATTTAGATAAATTAAGCGATTTCCAGGAAATTGTTATGCTTTGATCTTACAAGATTTCGATCTAAGCGAACTGTTCACATACATGAACCTACGTGATAACGTGAGTCGTTATTGGATCTTCAATATTCAAACTTTGTAATGTTAGTTGCAACTAGTTAGATTCCCTCTACTTATCCATTGAAAAGAAGATTACTTACTTATCTTAAGAAGATTACCAGGAAGGAGATGAAGAAAGGGGTGGAGGAACTAAAAAATCCGCATTAACTATGAACATTTGTAGTTAACTAGGTATATAAGATATAATGCATATTACATACGTTATACTCAAACTAAAGTCTAACAAAGCTACAAAATCATAATTAAGAACCAAACGATCATGAAACAAAGTAATAAAGGCAGAAGATAACTTTTATGCAGTAGCAAAAACTGCCTATACGGCAAAAAGTCGTGCGTGCCCAAGTGATGAGAAGCTATTCTTAGATAAACGTAGTATCTATAGGTATGAGAGTCACTCGTGTGACGGCCACGGGAGCTAATCGCCACACAGATGATAGCAGCCAATTAACTTACCGTGCATTTGCTGATAATTATCAGAACATCTGTGTATTCTGTGTACGAACACAGAATAAACAGATGGACCGAACCTGCCTACGTAGATAAACCGCGTTGATTTGCCACTTCAACAAAATGGTGTCAGTTTTCAGATGCTCGGATTTGGTATGACATCATTTTATAATTTTACATATCCGTTATCAAATTATTTTGTAACAGATGAGAGATTGGACTATTGGCGGTCAGTAGCGTGAAATTGGAGATTGAATATTTAAATGTCGGACAGAAGTTTTGAAAATGGAATGAATAGCAAAACATTGCCTCTGTATTACCTAGTTAAACAAAAGTTATTTTTGCCGTTTTTGCCAATAGTTGCAGATGGACGATGAAGCTTCCATTTCCGTTGACTATCTAACAAACACAATCGGTTATTGCACAAAATAGAATAGGTATAAAACAATTTATCGAAGGTACCTACATCTACCTATATGTGGATATGTACCCAGGTACCATACCTTGACTCACACTACATGAAGTGTAACTTAACACGCAACTAAGTCCTTGTAATACCATCGACTTGAGTTTATGGTTGAATGCTTTTTTCTGTACCACTAATTGGTAACAAAAATGTAAATTCAAGACAGAATTGTCGTCGTTTATCAATGTTATCATTGATAATACTATTTACGATTAGAACGACTGATAGCTACAATTCAGGTAAAGTTACACTTTGGTTCTTTTATCATTTTTGAGGTGTGTACCGACGTACTTTCCTATGATATGTCCCCAAACTGTGACCAGCTACGGGCAGCAGTATTCTGTAATATTTCGGTAACCTAACTGCGATCCTCAAAATGTCTGCGAAGTGAAAAATAGTGAGCTTCGTGGTAAACCCCACCACGTAATGTGGGGGCTTTTGATCAGGATTGGTTAGACACATGTACTACACAACTGCGAAAGTAGTTTTTCTAGAGCGATTACCTACGTTAACGAAACGTTTAGTCGCTCAAATATTCAAGCACACATCCGCCGCACTTAAATGGTCAAGTGCGCTGTATAATAACAATTTCCTTCTCATCTACATACATGGTGCTTCAATAAACGGGGAAAGCGGTTCTTAACGAATGAATGGTCTTTTTTATTTATGCTTACGTCAGCGTTTTAGGGGGGTGGTCTATAGTTAACAGTGGACATCTTGTGACTGATATGATGATGTCGGCAGTTACTACTCTACTACTACCTCGCCAATGTCGTTAGTGGCAAACTATGTATGATGCAGATGACGAAATGAAAAAAAAAACAGGAGTTAAATTTCACGGTATAACGAGTTACAAATTGGCTATTAAAATGAATTTGTATTGACTGATAAGACTTGTAAGGCTAACTGCCATAGGAGGTGGCAGTATAGGTATAAGTAGTAGTGGCAGTACAGCTATAGGTATAACTAAAAATTCAGTATTGTAATGTAGGTATACATAGAAATAGTTTTAACAAGCTTGGCATGGCTAAATATAGCTAGGTACCTAAATAGTTACCTATTTGTAAAATCAGATAATAACATTAACTAGAATATGGACTATGGACGGATGGACGACATCAAAATTTGTACAATTTAATAGTTAGAAACAACTGATGATTTCCTCTTCTGCACTTTTTGGAACGACTAAAAAACGTAGGGATCGATAAACACCTACCTACACTCAACAATTGCCACAGGTAGCACAACCTACTTCATCCTTCATCATGGTTCATGATTCCATGCTAGGCAAGACATACTTCCCTAGGTAACAACCTAATTGACTTTTAACGGAATCAAAGTTGCGTAAGGTCTCAGTCTCAGGAGCAGTACATAAGGTCGCTAATTGCTATGAAACTTGAATCTGACCCACTTATTATCCACCCAGAGTTCACTTCCAATGAAATACCGTTATATAAAATTCTCGCTAATATCTCGATGATCACATACAATTCACAGTTATTTTTTGTGGTCTGCTAAACAAATATGTAGTTATTTCGCAACTCAGTCGTGTTATAAAACAATGGGCCTTCTCATGGAATCTACAGTGTATTTTTTTACTATAGAACTTGAGTACTTGGGTCATATGTACTTAATCATGTTTATTTAAAGTTGAAACATGATGGCGTCGAATTTGGTGTCGACTTCGTGTAAGTTCAACAAATAGAGTCGCGTGTGAAGCAGGAAGAGGGCCGCTTCGCGCGTATCGCTATGCGTGGCTAGCTGATAGAGAAACAGAGATATCTGGCAGCATCCTGCGAGGACCATGGAAACTGTCGACTGTTAATAGTGTCAGTTACAATAACTAGTTAACTATGACAATAAACTTCGTATTTTTTACATCACTAGACCATTGAGGTCTTCTGGGGTGTTTCAGAAAGCACCACTTACATAAGTAGGTATAGGTGGCAAGTGGCAATTTATGATATTATTTATGTCATGTCATGTTGTGACCTTACGAGTGATAAATAGGTAGGTACTCAATTTGACATAGGTAGATAAAGTAGTACACAAGGTTTCTTTCTAAATTGCTATTAGATAAAACTTCATTAACTATGGTTTGATTACCCAAAATACAACTTAAATAGATACCCATTTCCATTTATTATTTTAATTTACCAACTTCTCTGTGATTTTTTAGTTCTATGGTTAGTTCAAGTTACATACCTACAAACATCCTGTTAGTTAAATGAGTTTTATGCATGCCTAGCATTATAAGGATAACTAACTAACTAAACAGGAAGAATACCTATGATTTACAAAATCAATATTATCTGAAGGATTTACAATTTATTAACTTGTGCAATACTGATTTATAATATGAACGTTAGTAATAATATTGGCGTATCGACGGCCAAAGTAAGTACCTAGTTACCGGTTGCCAAGGTCGCCACCAAGTATTTTATCGTTTATTATTCTGTAAATACAGTCTAATGTTTACTACCCAATATAATAATGGCAAAAGTTCTTAAAAAAATGCAAAAGCAATGTCCATGTTGGTAGTATTTTAACTGTACTTAGTTAATTAGGTAGGTGATATATTTTTAGTATTAGGTAGTTAATCAAGATTAATAAACCTACTATACTATATACTATACCTCTACATAAATTAATTAGTTGGTTTTTAGTCATACATTTTAATTAAACATGGTAATAGATAATGCTGATTTAGACTAGACTACCACTTAACTATTAAGTATTGATGACATGAATACAATCGCATCAATGGCATTTGTAAAAATAAGAATGAATAAAGATTTTGCCCTATTATCATTAATTTTTTTACATAACATCACGCGTTTTATCCCCGAAGGGCGAAGGGATAGGCAGAAGTTCACATTATGCCACAACACCTACTTTTCACTATTTATGCTATGAGTCCCATGTAATAGGGGGTGAGCCTATTGCCATACCCGGCACAATTCCAGACTCCGGGCTACTACTGACAATTTTTTTAAAACCCAGTAATACTTTGCCCGACCCGGGCATGCAATGCAAATTAATAATTTTTTTACATACATAGTTAAATATCTAACGTGATACTAATCTACGTGAATCTTGCCTACTTAAACAATTACCGTAAAATGGGGTGAATAGGGATTGTGTGGTGAATAGAGACAGAAGAGGGGTGAATCGATACTATGAAGAATTTCTTTATATCTATTCACCCCTCTTCTGTCCCTTTTCGCCGCTGAAACCCTATTTACCCCATTTTACTGTACCTATACTAATGGTGTGAGTGAGAGACTACTACAAAAAGTTATTATAAAAATTAATTTTAGAATTAAACATAAGATATCAGATAGATCGCTAGACTAGTAGGAAAGCAAAAAGATTTTCGGTGCATTCAAAGAGTGTGCAACATGTTGTTACTTTAAAATAATAACAACCGAACAACATTAGTTGCTACTGTATATTCATTTAAGGTTTTAAGTGTTTTTTGTAAGAAAAGTAGGTATCTTCTTTCTGCCTTTATCCCAGGCTACTTGGAGTCTTCAGAATGTGCCCTTTTTCCGGTCTCCCCTAGCAATCCTATCACAAACTCCTGTTCCTTTCATTTCATTCTTTACAAACTCTACCTATATTTGGTTGTTTTGGACTTTTCTATCGTTTCATACGTCTCAGCAAAGTATATTTATATAACTTGAATAATCTGGTGCATAAAATATTTCAATGAAGTAAATCTGTATGCGACCCATTGCTGTATCTTTATATTAGTGTCCGAAACATCATGATGAAAATAAACATAAACAATTGGACATAGTAAAGTTATTACTTGTAAGTAATTCAACCTAGATAACCACAAATGAATTTAATTAACAATTTTGCAAATTGTAAGAAACCAAAACCAATGTGTATCAATTGTGATTACCTATAGTCTATTTTATTATTCTAAAAACATGTTCAATTAAACCTCTTTTATTGCAGCTAAATTTTATTAAGAACAGATATTATAGTAGGTACAGTTGCAGATATTTATAAACAGCTTTGTATTATTATTTTGTGGCTTTGCTTCTTTAACCTTCACCTTGGCAGAGGGCCATTGTCTGATGTCCAAGTGGTACAGATCTTGGTATATTTACAATAACATTGTAATACTTCCAATTATGAGTAGGTAATCTATGCAGGTATCAAGTAAGTTATTGTTATCTGCCAGTCTCTTTCAAAAGTTCCAAACTTCAAATTAATTTCAATGACAATTATTTTGTTTTTTTTTTCTCAGACAGGTTTGAGGAAATCAATTCATACTGCCTAATAACACTGGTAGGTAGGTATTAAGTCAAAAGAACAAAAAGGCTAGTTTGGTTGCAATAAAAAACATCTACGGTTTATTGACAATAATGTCAGAGAAACTGTTTTTGAGCAGCTGTGATAATTATGCAAAAAAGAAACTAGCTATTCTCAGTATAACCTCTCAACAGATAATTAATTAAAATGGGCTTTTAAATAATAAATACTTTAATATTACTGCCAAATAGGAATGTCATTCTGATACCAGTGGAAAAATTGGATAATGTCCATTACTTGCTAACAATATGTATATATTACCTCTTTGTAGAGTTATTATTATATTATGTTACATTTTGATCTTCGTGCTAAGTAAATAGGATAGAATTTACTCATACTGGTTGGGCTACATACAACCTACCCTGTTTTTAGAAAAATATAACAACAAGTACATAGTCACTTAAACGTTTCTATGGGAATACTTGAGTATTTAGCGAAATATCAATAATATTTAACAAATAAAAAACTCATTAACTTGTAATATGAAATCTAAACACCCAATGTAGCACGAATGTTCTGATAAGAATATAATAAGAATTTTCTTAAACTTACCATAACCTTCTATAAAATCCACAAACTTGATTCTTATCCGAGTTTTTATGATCACACACAAAACACGTACACTTTTATTTTATATTATATTTTATTTTAAATTAAAAGAAACAACAGACACACGATACACTTGATTATGACCGCAAAACAATTTTCAAAATCACCAGTTATTTTTATTTGCACTAGAATACACTGATTTTATATTTCTTTTCCAATAACACTAACACACGTATTAATAACAATTTAATATTATGAATCAAAACAAAAACCACAGCAGTTCGTGATAATCAACAAAAATAGGTTTTGACATTTGACAGAAGGATTCACCCGAATCACAATGATCAGACCCGTGGATCCCACAGTAAAATTATAGAGAAACAAATCTTTGGAAAGGTGAAAGTAGTGCTTATAAATCGTTTTCTTTTTGCCAATGCGTTATAGTTTCGAAAGTTATAAAGTTATTACAATATCATTGTTAATTTGTTTTTAATTTTTTTATGAAATATTTTTTATAACAAATTAAAAACAGCTACACGTATACGTACACCTACATAAGTAATCGGTGCACGCGAGCGCGAGCGCAGTCGAAACGAAACAATATTCGCGTAGTGTGCGTGTGTGCGAGCCAGTGCGACAGCAGAGAACAAGAGAACGAAACATGTAACAAACAGTTATTATATGACCGCGCTTGAACTCGAAGCAGCGCCAATCTGATGACCCACTGCTACTGCTACTGCAACTGGCGGTTTAGTAAAACAATATCAATTGATTGATAAAGTAACGATATAAACATACAATAAACATAATAATTATTTAGAAATGGTTATAGGTTTTCATAGATTGTCTTAATTTATTAGTATCGCCTAATATACCAATTAATATTAATAACTTACCATTGTATAAGGTTCTTTGTAAAAAAAAAAATCACAACCTGGCTGCACTACAATAACGATGCTCCCCTACCTGAATTTAATTTAGAATTATAACAATGACACTGTAATTATTATCAATAAATAATTACCTGTCTAAGTACATACATATTTAAGTAACTCATCCGCTTGCTTTATTTATATATGAAATAAATTTCTATAGCGTCAATTTTATGTATTAGTAAGTACTGAAGCAGCATAAATTGTAAATAATTTATAAAAGTAAAGTAGGTAATAATGTGATTATTACAACTTTTTTTATTAGTTGTGTTAATGGTTAGCAAATTAACAATCAAATCCACGAAAAATCCACTCGAAAATTGGTGTTAAATCCACTTCCACTGGCCACTAAAACTAATATTTTCCCGCCGGCAAATGGCTAATGGCTATCCACTAAGTTGGCAACACTGGTTTCGATGTCAACTGGTTTATCCACCAGGTTTGCAGATTTTTAATGTTTTGTCATTGTCTATTCGATTCAATGGATATTTTACTATGTTTAAATGTTCAAAATACAACAAGTCGAATTGTTTGCAGACAAGTCTGTATCGGGCATAAGTTATCTGATTCCATTTCTCAACTCAATGTTTGTCTGTCAGTCTGTTTATTTAATCACGGAAAGTATAGCAACACCAAATTAAATTACGTCATACAGAGCATGTAAGAAGCATGTCACATAAGAAGCGGAACTTAGAACTTTAATTACTGATGATTTTGTAACCAATTTTAGGCAGCCTCGTAAAAGAAACAAAGCTACCAACATTAAAATTCTAATGAACTGTCAGACATAGGGCGGCCGATGCGGGTCACGAATAGATATTCAGATTTCATCGATATCGAAAAAATGGTAGGCCTAAAATACACATACTTAAAGTAAAACACTAGGTACATTTATATGATTTTATTTCACGTTCATTTATATATTTCAGCTAAAACATAGCAAGTTACAAAAACTGTGTCATAAAATGCTGTTTTATACAAACTTTATTTTAAAATTATTCGCTACTAAAGCTAATAGTTTGATTTATACTATTAATAAAGACTTATAATTTCTTATAATACACATAAAGGGATAAACGGTCTGATCTGATTGAAATTAAAAAAAAAACGACTGATTTTCAGTTGGCCGTTTCTTCCTTGATACCGCAAAAGACAATGCCAACTGCTGCTAAGTTTTCAAAGAAACTTGACCAGAACCAGAAGAGATAAATGTTACATTAAAAAATAGCGCAAACGGTGTAGAGTAATAATGCACTGATCATATTTTAAAGAAACGAGTTACAATTAATACCAAAACATTATTGGCTCGGTGGACAAGTTCAGCGCCACCTAGCGTCTACAACTTTGTTGGCTCTGACGTTTTGATATATAATGGAAACAGTCTGGCATTGTGGCTTGTCTAGTATCTTTAAATGTCTAAAAAACAAAGTTAGCTTTTGATTTAGCTAAATTTTGTAAAAGTTGTATAGAAATTCCTTGAAATTATAGTTCTGTAAACACCAAACAAAACGCTTAGAGCCAAAAATGTCACACCATTTTTTACGTTTGTTAAAAAATGATAAGTCTATTTTCTTTGGAAATACTGTATTAATATCAGTAGTTGGTAACGTGTTTATTAATAATCGAAAATTGGTGAATGTTACATCAGCAAGATCTATAAGTTGCTCAATATTACGGATTGATAAAAATCCAGTAAAATCAGTTTGTGTTGAAGTTACCATATATTTTTGAGAGATTCTATATACTTTGTCCTTCATTTGTTTGTAATGTTTTTCTTTTTTTTTTCTTTTGACACCAGCTATCCATTTCTTGAATTGTTCTATTTTCTAAATAGCTATTGAGAATCGATAAAATGTACATTTACTTTTCTTCTGTTGTAATCAATTGTCGTCATCCATTCGACTCAACGTGAATCATATAATCAAATAATTTATTCTGACAAGTTAAATTCCGAAAAACAAACAATTAACGGAAAAAGCAGACGGAATATGTGAATAAATTGTACACAAAAAAGGCAGCCATGTTCGTTACAACTAAGTTCGTTTTGTTGTATAATGTTGGTTCCCTTGACGTTTTTCTGAATGTTGGCTACCGCAGGGTACGGATTCAGTCATTAGTTCTAAGTTTCACAAGGACTTGTACGTTGAATGTCATTGGCTGTCATCAACAATGTTCTACGAATTGTACCACTTTTCTTAAAAAAATGGAATCTATAATTTTAGGATGGCGACGTGGAGGTGTATGACAAAAACTTTAACTATGATCGTTCTGAATGCTCTAAAATGATAATAATTCAAAGATGCAATTACCACTAAAAGTATTTGTGTTAAGGTATTGCCGTATTGTTCCAAATCCATAACAATTTTAATGATTTTTTATTAATTAATAGTTTCAATTAATTAAGTAATATTAGGATTGATATAATTATAAATGTACTAGGTTTTATATTATTTAAGAATATGTACTTATTGATGACGAGCAACTTAGCTGAAGGTAATATTTAATAAACAGAATTTTTCATAAGTAGTTTCTTTGTGAATGACCCACAAATTGTTGTTTCGGATCTCTGGGTTTTAGGCTGTTTACACCACAGTTTACACCGTTTACATTGTGGTAATATATGTGATGTGTAACGAAGTGACATTGTATTTGTAAACAAAGCAACGACACAGGAGAGAGGGGAAACATTTAGTAAATAAATACTTATAATTATAAAATCTAGATTTCTTTTGTTTTACTAGTGGTCCATCTTTGTTTGTCATCATGATTCCTGCCTTCCGGATCATCATTCCTGGAATCAAATTCAGAATGTTGGAGATAGCATCGGCTTTGTATACAATTTCGATCTACCTTAGGATACATGGTGAAGCGGTCGTTTTAATTTTTATTTTATTTACTTTGTCCTCACTGTAATTCTCAAACAAACCTTTCGTATATTTTATGTTTCCTACGCAGCGAGCTATGGAAAGGGCTATGCTCGGAGTCTCTCTGAAGAATAGAATCCGTAACGAGGTAATCCAACAGAGAACTAAAGTTACCGATGAAGCCCAAAGGATTAGCAAACTGAAATTGCAGTGGGCCGGTCACATTTGTCGAAGAAACGATGACCGTTGGGGTATACGTGCCCTGGAGTGGAGACCGCGTCCGCGAAACTTAGTGTAGGGTGCCCTCCAGCTAGGTGAAATGACGATATCCGCAAAGTGGCTGGTAGTGGTTGGATGAGGAGAGCTGGAGATCGAGTTCAGTGGCGCCGGCGTGCCTATGTCCAGCAATTGATGAGAATATGTTGTTGATGATAATGAGGTTACGTACTTAACTGTAAGTAGTTATCTTCTATCTGGGATAAAAGAAAGATAAGATTTTTTTTTTGTTTTATTCTGATGATTACGTAACAACAATTTATACAAAATATTAGCACACAATAGTATTCATACAGTGCGATATGCATTGCATCATTATCTTGACATCATCATTCTTCAGTCAGTTATCACAGAAACGTAGGTAGTAAGAATGAGAGCAACTATTCTTTTGCTCACAAGTGGCGCATATGCGTATGAAGTCTGTTTGTCTAAGTACAAGCTACGGATAAACCATTGGACTTTACATTTTTGATAGACGATATTATAGATAGTGATTGGACAACCAGATCTCGTGGTGAGCATAAAATTGCCCTCATCTCACACAGACCTACTATTGAAGATCAACTTCAACTTGCATTGGTTTGACTTTGAGTTTTTCCGCAAGCGCTGCACTAGACTCGATTTGTTGTTGGACATATGACACTGTGCCGCTGGCTTCTGCTTCTGCCGCCGCTTTCTTCTCTTTGTCTCCTGGAGCCATCACGGCCAGATTAGGATCCGTCTAGAAAGAGATGGACGCTTATGAATAAATCAATATTCTTGTTTTTTAATTGGTTAGGTTAGTCATGCATGACTCCTAGTTTTGTACTAACTTGGTTCTTAAAACTTAGAACCACAAAATTTAAAAAATTGAATTACTCACTGGTTCTAACTGTCGCCAATGTTGTATGCAGTCAGCGAGGCGGTCTCCGAAACCAGGCGCGAACCGTTCAGGGTCGACAGCCACAAAGCAGTGCCCCAGGTTGGCTGGTCCACCGTCTCCCGCGTGGGACCATGACCGTACGTGGTGTCCGTAGTTAGCACCTGTTTCATGCATATAAATGTGTGATTTTGGGTTCAAAAATTATAAAATGGTAGCATGTAGTAGTTACAGCACGAATGGGCCCGGCTGGCCAGTTCAACCAGACTGATGGCATGGCCTGATGCCCTAACGGAAACCCGGTGTCGTAAGACAACGCTTGCGTTATGTTTCGCTGTGTGACTGAGAGGCTGATAAACAAAGGTCGGCAATTTAAATTCATTCAAAAACTCAGGTTGGTGTTGCGTGTGTCCATGGGTGGATTGCCATCAGGTGATAAAAATATAAAATGGCTGACCTGACAATATTCCACAGAACAGCTCCACCATCGCTGCTAGCCCGTATCCTTTGTAGCCAGATGTGGTCTCATTGCCACCCAACGGCATTAGGCACTTCGTATCGAACGCCTGGAAAAAATTTCAAAAGATTAAATTATGGCTGTTACGAGTTTAAGAGACCACAGGTACAGTTTTTATTTTCATTTCTCCACAGAAGTCGACCATATTAGTTAAAATTTTTAGATTATTAGTGATAGAACTTACCACTTGAGCGTCTGTAGTCTCCTTGCCATCAGGTCCTTGTGCCCAACCGTGGGGTATGGGCTCTCCCTTACGAAGTTGCATTTCAATCTGGAAAATTTTGATAGTTATTTCACACTTTTTCATCCGATTAGCGCAAATTCTATTTTTCAAAACTAGTTATTAGGCATTAGAAAAGAATTTGTGACAAAATTGCTGTAATATTGTTCATAACTTTACCTTTCCCACAGCAACTGCAGTGGTGGCCATGTCGAGGTAGAAGGATTCACCCTTCGAGGCAGGTGCAACTACTGACACAGGATTGGTTCCTAAAGCTGCCTGGAAATAATTATAAATTAAAAGTTAGGTAATGATTTCGAATACGTAGTTGATTGAATATCGAGGGGTCACGTGAGCTGCAACGAGGAAGGCTGTTTTTAAAATGTTGTGTACCTCTGCCTTTTCCTTTGGGTTTCTTATGTAAAAGTAATGGAACTCACCTGTTTACTCCTAGCCGGCGCTAGTAAGGGTGAGGTGTTGGTGAAAGCCATTCCAATGAGACCTTTATCTGCTGCCATTTGAGACCAGAAACCAGCCATTCCATTGTGATTGGACCCTGGAATTATTTGATCAATCCATTAATCACATGCGCTGCTAGCGGCTGATTACTGATACTGATACCGGGTCGTGGTCGCTTTCAGCATGTCAGTATTTCGGGCCTCATTTGAGGAATGCTACATTCATTTGGCCGATCAGATGATATTTCGACCCGTAACTGCTAAGCATTTGATAGGAACCCATTTACGCCAATTGATAAAACGGTAGAAACTAGCTCCGTAGGTTTTTTCTAGTCAAATCCACGAACAAATTAAGAAGCTCTTAATTGAAGAAAAAATTTAAGGTTCAAAGTGTGTGGTGCTATTGTTTTTTCACTTTCTGCCTAAATGCTATACATTAATCTAAAAATAATGAATTACACGATTGGTACCTTTTACTGACACCCATCCTACGCCCGTCTCCTGAGCCTTTTTGATAGCTATATCCATTGCGAACTGGCTGGCGGTAGCACCGAGCACGTTGTTGGCATCGACCCACGCTGTCGACTGGGATTCCTTCAGAATCTTTGGCTGGTTATTGGGTTTGCAGGCACCACTTAAAATATCGTTGATATACATTTCTGAAAAACAAAGAGTGCCATGAACAAATTGCTCTTCATGGGTTATATAATAATGGATGCTTATAGGTATTTGTTACATTTCTCTTGTTTATGCAGAGATGAGAATGTTTACGAAACCACAATCAATGCTAGACTACGATTAGCAAAACAGTGAACAGGGGTTTACTCTTGAATCCAATTCCGATCGATCGATATTGGTAAAATTTTACAATTAAAATTTAATATTCTTGAGTTGCAACACTAGCGCGTTTGCATCCGTATTGCGTGGATATTGAATGAACTAAATGGTATTGAGTTTGGCTATAGATTCCGTACTCTGAATGCTCTTTCAACAGCTACGATTGGAGTTCTTTAGTTTTGACATTGAATAATTATTGAGATTTAATTCAATGTCAAAATTGAAATTGCATTGATATTTAGATTGGTTTCAAGAGTAAGCACCCTGGTACCTACAATATTGTAAATTACCATCATGTTCTCTTGTACTTACCTAATCTATTCAGTCCATGACTAGGGTGTCCAAACTTATCAGCCTGGATCAGCAACGCGGCCTGCAGGTCAGCTGCCTTGCTCGCAGTGCCGACAGCCTTCAGGCAGTCTGACATGAACCGCTGGGCGTCAGTTATCTTTACTCTACCCATCGTTGAAGAAACTGGAAACAGATAGACAAATATTATAACATTGATACGCTTTCTTCCTTTCTATACTATATCTTACTTCTTAACATAACATTATGCCTTTTATCCCCGAAGGGGAAGGCAGAGGTGCACATTACTGCATTTAATGCCACTGTTAAAAATGTAACACCCACTTTTCACTATTTATGTTATGAGTCCCATGTAATAGGGGCTGAGCCTATTGCTATATACCGGGCACAATTCCAGACTGCGTGCTACTACTGAGTATTTTTTTTTAAACCCAGTAATACTTTGCCCGACAGTCGCACTTGCGACCTCTCGGCCAACGAGGCAGTCTTACTTCTTACTAATTGTTATAAATGCGAAAGTTTGTGAATGTGTGTTTGTTTGTTTCCCAGTTACGTCAAAACGGCTGAAGGGTTTAAGATGAAATTTGGAACAGGAATTTGTTATGATTTGGAATAACAGATAAGCTTTTATACAACGGGACTGACATGAAGCCGCTAGCAGACGCTAGTTTATTTATAAGCTGCTCTATGTAGATGTATGATGTATATGAAACTGTTTGTTAATGACTTCTGATTAGTTTTCTTTAAATAGATAATCATTAATCTAACAAAGAAACTGATGCACTGAATTTAGGTGTAAAGGTGAAGGAAGGAAATGAAACAACACCAATAAAGTGATCGGTCTTATAAATTAATGGTTACTTTTTTTTAGGGAACGTAAATCATCGAATGACCCTCCCGCCCGGGTCAGCGCGAGAGGGAGTGTCAGACTCTTACTGACTAAAAACCACCCCGTTCCTACACCTGCACTTCGAGCCGGAGCCCCGGCAACCCGTTAAGTCTTCCGCGGTTCCGTAAAATTAATGGTCACTTAGATTTACGTGATACGCGCGCTCTATACATGCTGGTAGCTAAAAGAAAACATATAGATAGATACAGGTGGATAACAGTTTCCTTGAATGCCTGTCTGCGAACATAATACCTGTATTAATATTTATGTTAACAATAGTTAAGTATGACGGCATAGTAAATGATCGTCCACGTTATAGAGAATAGAGAAGAGATAAAGACAATTAGATCTCTCAGTAGTTGGGTGGTACTAGTTGAGACAACACTTAGAAACATGCATTAACTACAATGTTTGCTCTGTGTTTATTGATCGTTAAGGACTTGTTCCAAAATAAATAGGCTGTTAGAGTTACAAGACAACATTTAATACCTAAGTACCTTCTAGGTATATTACCTCTACATACCTTTTGCAACTTCATTTCACCAAGCAAATTAAGAAAAAGAAAAAAGATGAGTTAATATTCCTCATCGAGAACATAAAAGTAAATGCATAGTCGCATTCTAAAATTGGAACGAGCCTCAAGGGCAATCCTTTTGAATCGGTCAATGACCTGTGTAAAGAGATCTGGCCCATTTGTACCGAAGCCGAGACGTAGTAATGTCCTTGTTACGCCTTGGGCTCATTATAATGTCGTATGTAAATGTTCAGTAAGTATGTTCCTTTATTGCCGTGTGATGTCGTCAGAGCACATTTGACACCAGCTTCGCTCTTTCCGGTGTCCTAAGACTCGTAAGAGCCACCTAAAGGACTAAGGACGGAGCCGCGGAAGGTGTAACGGGTTGCCAGAGCTCCGGCTCGAAGAGCAGGAATAGAAACAGAGTGGTTTTATAGTCAGTTAGAGTCTGACGCTCTCTCTCGCCTGACCCAAGGCAGGAAAAGTTATTGGATGATTTTCCTGCCTCAAAAAAAGGAACTAAGGACTAAATAAAGTAAATTATGTAGATGGTGCTAATAAGCGTTAATTGCTAATTTTTATGGGATATGGGGCTTGGGACATACGAGCAGACGGACCACCTGATGGAAAGTAATTAGCCAACCCTGTGCTAACCCTAATCACGTTGGGAATTAAAAAACTTATTACTTTAACCCAACAAAACCTTCGTCAAATTACAGACAGTAATAATTTATTATAATCGTAAACTTAACTTCTTATAATTTTACCTCATAGTACCTATTATTAAATACTTAAGTCTATTTATATTAAGGATAATTTTCTGTTACCTAAGAGGAAAAGTTTAAAAGTAAGGACATACCTATTAGGGGACATATTAAAGTAATACGGTGTACATAATAAATAAGGGAATGCAAATGCATTTAGTCTCGGAAGAAAGACAGTTTGTAGTAAGGTTGTTTCAAGTAGCATTATTTTATTGCTTTGACAATTTTCTTTAACGCAATTTCAAGATGGATAAGTAAAATGAAATGGTCAATGAAATAACGGAGATTTTTCCTTAATTTTTCTTTCGCAGTCTTCTCTTGATACCAAGAACAAGAATGTATATAAAAATCGCTCGATTAAAGAAACAGACTCGAGCGTACAGCGCGTCGCGTTCCGCGCGCGCCTCAAAGAGCCATCAGACCACCACAGATGGGGCCCAACAGGGCCAATGCTGATTCGGAGTCGCGGTGAACCTAACGGGTTACGGGGAACCTCGTTCAGGAGAAGGAACGGGGTGGTTTTTAGTCAGTAAGAGTCTGACACTCCCTCCCGCCTCACCCAGGCGGGAGAAGTCATTCGATGATTTTCCCCCTTAACCCTTTGAGTACTGTCATTATAGACACAATTAAAGAACTATAGGTTGCGGTCACCGGTGTCCTCGCGGTGTTTGAAGGTTCAAAAAAAAATTAGTTTGAGCATTGATACACACACGGTTATCTAAGTCATTACGTATTGTGATAACTTAGTTGTTTACATTGCGTAACATACCGGCTATTATTAAAAAAAATCTCGAATAGGTACTGATCCTGTATGAATATCGAGATAAAAAGTAGCCCAGCTTACTCCCTGAAAAGGAAGTTTGTCAATTGTGAAAGAATTTTTCAAACTAATCGAGTACTTGATACTTCTCCCTGTTGCGCAGTCTCTTTTGTCTGTTTTGTTCTGTCTCCTACATTAAAGTCACCGAAGGAAATAGAAACTATAGTTTTATCTTCTCCTCTAATAATATCTTCTGACGTATTTCGTTGCGGATTTATGTCCTTGGTACGCGAGCGCGCCGGACTTCAGTGTTCCAGTGGTTTCATGGTTGTATCTACTGTAGATCCTAGCTTATAGGAGTTGAATGAAGCGATCTCATTAAAAAAACAAGTCCAGTAGTTGCAGAGTCTATTTAAAAACACGAAACTAGCAAATCTTTCCTCCATAGTCCAATATTTAAATGAGGAGAGATTTACAACGTACACAAATAAGACGCGGTGTAAAAAAGTCAAAGGCAAAATATATTTCTGCATGCGATGCACCGCAAAAAGGTACGTTATGTGTATAAGTGTCACATAGGTACTTACATCAAAGTAAAATTCAAGGTAAAACGCATTATAAATGGACTTCGCTGAAAAATCAATAGAAATAAGTAGCTGTATGTAGAACTAGTGGTGTAGTAGTCATGCATAATTAACATTTCGATCAACTACTGCGCCCTGCACTATGTAGTGCACACATGTGTGTTGACAAACAAACGGGTTCGACTCCCACACAGAATTAGTGTCTGTACAAGTGAACAATCAGAGTGTAGAATTTGTATCATCAAACTTATTTCTATTTATAAAGAGTAACAATTAAAATCCAAGCTAACAATAAAAACCAATAAATAATGGAACGTAAACGTTTCTAATTAATGCGAAATTAGTCACTAGGAATCAAAATACAAATGACAAGAATGATAACGATTTAATTTAAGCAATTACTATCAATTTACTAACAAAACAAGACTCAAATTACACTCATTAAGTAATAAATAAAACTGTAATAATAAACTTACGTAATTTTCGTATTTCTCGTTGCTAAACTTGTTATATTCAATGTTGTTTTCTTTTTAACATCAATGTTGGAATTATTCAAATTGCCACAGATAATACGCGCGCCCGTTGTGCCGCGTGCCGGCTTACTGAGTTTACCAACTTCATTCAGTTTGATTTCGTATGATATTTGTTTAGTTAGTCGCCGGCTCAATGATGTTTCTAGAAGAATTTATGGCTATCTTAATTTTAGCCTACGTTCTAAAGAGCACGCATCTGTCTGAGATGCTAGTTGCTGCCTATTCTAGGAATAGATGGTTATCTTTGTTTTTATTTGCATATATATTTTTGAGAGCTGATGTAAATTAATGTAATGTTTGTTTCTGGTTTGTACGTATCGATAGATAGGTACTTTTACTTTCGTCATACCTATCTTTAGGTGTCAATATTTATGATAAAATGTATTTTTCTGATAGATAATGCACTTGGTGATAATGGTATGGATTAGGGACACCAACTTATAATTGACATGTTTTTAAATTTTCACAAATCGCTAATAAGATGAGATCTGTGTCCCCCACCGAGGTCTCGTATCTGCATTATCTATCTAAAAATTTAAATATGCTTGAGTGATACTTAAAATAAACTTTGGTAAGTTATTACAGTGAGTTTGACTTCAAATCAAAATATCATGCCATGCACCTATCTGACTGGTTTATTTTATCATATCAACAAGTATGGTAATAAGGTTGACTTTCCAGTGTACTCCAGGCCGACTGATTTCATCACTAAAGAAAGATACGTAAAGGTCATTTGTACAATTCACTCGGACAGAAGTCAATAACACAAATTGGATTACGAGTGTTTTATGACAACTGTCATTTTGTGTCATTAATACGACCATTTGTTTAATTGACTTCATATGCAAGTGACTATGTGTCTATCATATTTTTTCATTTTTTATGTAGGTACACAATAGAATAAAGTAGGTAGTGGTACATAAGGCTAACTGAATGCCTTACGGCATTTTCTACCAGTCAATCTAAGGGTTTAAATAAATAAAAAAAAACATGTACCTACTTAGGCCACTGATGCAGGCATGTGATGGGAGCTAATGAATTGAAATGATCGCAGTTTGTGGTTTTCTGTAGGTTCTGTTTATCGGAATGAGGCAAAGGTATGAGTTTTACATACATACATAAGTACAATACGTACGTGTATATATGCTCCTAAATATTTAAGGTTGCATTGTTTCCAGTAACAATGTCTAATTAATGTTGTTATGTAATTAATAAACTAGATTTTACATTATTTCTACATGTTTTCAAGTTTTTGCTCATTGGTTTACTAGGTACTTACTTAATTAGGTATCTTTGTCATATACGATACGAGGAAAACCCATTATTATAATCCATACCAGATACTTATTGTGGCGTAAAAATAACCTTAAAATGGTAAATTACATATAATTTGCAAAATCACTGGTAGTATGCGAATAGTATGCAGACGAGTTGAGTATCACGTGCCTAAATACTATATTATATGTGTGTGGTAGCTATGTATTTACATAAGAATAAATATAGTTGACACTAACCTTGACAGTATCAAGGTTGTTTGCGATTCATTGATAATGAACTTGATCGTACAGCACTGTTCATTATCACTGATTCATCTTAAAGAAAAAAATTAACAGGATTTAGCGAAAGTACCTTGAAGGAACTTCAGGCTTAGGTCTTAATTAATAATGGGGCGGGTAGAAAGATTTTAATGATTTTATTGTAATTTTCTGAACGTTTTTATCGACATTAAATATTGGTATGGTCGCGGAGAACTTATCGGGTAACCGGGGCTACGGCTCGATGCGCAGGAGAAGGAACGGGGTGGTTTTTAATCAGTAAGAGTCTGACATTCCCTCCCGCCTCACCCAGGCGGGAGCAGTCATTCGATGATTTTCCCCCCTTAAAGAAATATTGGTATGACTTGATATTACATGTGACATGATTATACATTAATTATAATTAGATACTTGACTTACTTATTTTAATTATTGTTTACTATATGCCGCATGTGACATGATGAATTTAGATTTTATTGTTTTTATTTGTTTGAAAAATTGTTGACTTGATGCATCATCAGCTTGACTTAATTTTATTTAATATTACTTATTACTTAGACCTATTTATTTTAATAATTATTGAAAACGTTAATGTGTTATTATTTGAATTAGAGTCTGAAATTCAAACTTTGTATTTTGCTGTGTCCGACAGGGTCTATAATAGGCATGGCGACTATTTTTTAATTTTTTGTCCGTCTTTTAGATATTTTAAAAATCTTCGATACGTATTTTTTCTTTTTTCTCGTATCCAAAAAACCATGTAGATATTTTGAGTTAAAATGACGCGTGACGTCACAATTAGGTACGATTTCTCCGTAAGTGTGACGTCAACACCCCCCACTCCCTAACTTTAATGCGGAATAACTACATACGTACCTATTCTTCTTTTAATTTGATAAAACAAAAAATACGTGTCTGATATTTTCGTGCGATCTTAATGACGGACTAATTACTTTTTTGATTTTTTTACCCTGTCGACACGCCTCATGAATAATTGCTCGCGTGGCGACTTTGAGGAGGCAGAAGTCAGGGACTAGAGCCTTAGACCGCCAAATGTTTTCTAGTCTGTTATAAAGCTATTTTTTCTATGGTTTAACTCATTTTGTGGTAGAGTCGTATAGTACACAGAGCATAGTATGGTCACATGCCTGAAGAAACACGAGTAACCTATGAAAATTGATATTGCTCATGTTCAGACAAAAAACTTCGAATATTTTTTTTAATGCCCCATTGCACTGTGGAAGGAAGACAATCAAACATTCTGTCGTTTTTATTATAGGTATAATTATAGTAATTTTATACATAAGTAGTTACGATTTCCGGTAAAAGCATAGTGGTCTGGAGGTTTAAGAACCCCGCTTCTCGTGCATGAGAGTGCAGGTTTGAAATCTACCAAAGGCAAGTACAAATGTGACTTTGTTCGAGATATAAGTACTTTCAAAGATTATCTAGACACCCCTGACGAACGGTGAAGGAAAATATCGTGAGGAAGGAGGACATAGGCTTATAATTCCTAATTATAAGTTTGAAATCGCAAACCCGTATCGAGCAAGCGTCAATTCATGGTCAAACCTTCTCCGTGTGAGAAGAGGTCTTTGGTCAGCAGTGGCCACTTATATGCTGTTGATGATGATGATGATCTATGTACAATTTTATTTTCATGATAAAATATAAAAATATTCCATGTTTTTGTTGTTAAGACGACCCCAAACATAGAGATAACTTGAGCTGATAGAGATTGTGACGTAATAGGTGTAAATAAAGATAATGCCATCTGTTATCTATGACAGTGGTAAGAAAAACTATATTTAATAGCAGTCAAAATTAAAATAACTTGAGATCACACCCTCTATATCCGAAGGCGTAAGCAGAAATTCACTTCTGGTAGTTCTATATTTCGTCATCTACATAATTATGACTACTTGTTTATTAGTTACGACACGTATATTTTTACATAACATAACATAACATCACGCCTTTTTATCCCCGAAGGGGTAGGCAGAGGTGCACATTCCTATGTATAATATAAATTCAAATATACATTAATATAAATATGGAAACAGTGCACGATTAAAATAAAATAGGAGAATAGGGTGCATGATTAATAAATGGTCTTACCGTATATTTAACTGCCGTAGGTACTCTAAGACTTTAATGATGACTTAAACTATTCCTTAGTAACTAAGTAAGTAGTTATTACTACGTTTAACGCTATTTGTAACTCGAATCACGATACTGCACTGGTATGATAAGATTACCTGATTTATTTATTGTAGATATTTAATAATTGATGTACACAAACAGCACAGAAGATAACACATATATAAAATTAAGCAGCCCCTATTATTTAAGGGGCACAACTATTGTTTGTTTTAAGTGTGGGAAAGCCATGCTTCGGCACGAATGGGCCGGCTCGACCGGAGTGATATCACGGTCTCACAGAAAACTGACGTGAAACAACGTTTGCGTTGTGTTTTGTCGTGTGAGGGAGGTTACCGGAGGCCCAATTACCCCCCTCCCTAGTCTCCCGAATCCCCGAATCCTCCACAATCCTCAAATTCCCAATTCCCAAAAGGTCGGTAACGTACTTGTAACGCCTTGGTGTTTCGGGTGTTCATGGGCGGCACCGATTGCTTACCATCAGGTGATCCGTCCACTCGTTTACTGGCTTATGCTATAAAAAAACTGGAAAAAAATCGAAAATAGTACCCCTCTTTTTTAAATTCGAAAAACTGAATGTCCAAACTCACATAACTATAAACTGTATGTTTGTCAGTTTGTGTATACAACTTCCAGCATTACATTACTTGACAATAGTCAGTGATTTATCACTGTTATGTTTACTAACAGATAGTCAAATGAAATGTCAACTATTCTGTTTTACTGCTACAGTACAGTTTAATAAGTATTATCTGACACAAGTCGTGTCGTGTAAATTACATTTTATCTTGTAAGTCGTGTGAAATATTTTACAATATAAGTAGTTTATTAGTGTTTTAATAGTCCATTTTGTGTCAAACGGGAATCGACTGAGTGTTTTTTTCTAAGTTGTCGTGTTGTGGCTGATGTAGGTACCTACCTAATGTTGCTATTGAACTAGTTATACGTTTTTATAATAACTATTGTATGTCTCCATATTAGAGGTAATTTAAGTAAAAATCGCGGGCTACTCACGTGAATGAATTTGTATTTTTTCATTAATTAAACTAGATAAATGTTTGTTTCCGATGATAAAGTGAGATTACGTACTAGTATTTCAAATGTTTTGTAATAATAAAATAAAAAAGCCATTTATTTCTTACAGGTAATTTTACATTTTATTTTTGCTGTTAGTATTGTTAATGTAAATTACAATCATAAAGTTTATTCATTGTTAGTGTTGGTTAGTTTGCATCCTGTAAGAACCCCTATTGGGTAAAGCCCACCTTCAAAGCAGTCCACTTTTCTCTATCCTGTGCTACTGTAGTCCACTGGTGCAGGCCATGATGCGGAGCGAGGGGGATTGGGATGCCGTCTCCTCCTTTTGCGAAGCAGTCATGCTAGCTAAGGAGGAGGCGGGACGCGTGAGGCAGCGAAGCGCTGCCTCCTCGCAACCCAGCCATCGCGAAGGACACACCGGGCGTCGGGGATCGCGGGACGATCTCCGGCCACCGTAAGCGCGGGCCTGCGGACGGCGAGCATGGGTGGCTCCCCGTCCGACCAGAAACAGACCCGAGCGTACGGCGCGTCGCGTTCCGCGCGCGCCTCAAAGAGCCATCAGACCACCACAGATGGGGCCCAATACGGCCGATGCCGATTCGGAGTCGCGGAGAACCTAACGGGTAACCGGGGCTCCGGCTCGACGTGCAGGAGAAGGAACGGGGTGGTTTTTAGTCAGTAAGAGTCTGACACTCCCTCCCGCCTCACCCAGGCGGGAGAAGTCATTCGATGATTTTCCCCCCTTAAAAAAAAAAAAAAAAACTGTAGTCCACTGAGGGTCCGCTATTTTCTTAATATCGTCTTCCCAACGTATCGTGGGTCTTCCTATATTTAGCTTGCCTATTTTAAATATTTTGCAATATCCTTTTTATTACTATTTTTAAGGTAATTTTAAATATTAGGTTTTAGTTATTTCTATTTGTAATATTGAAGTTTAAATTTAGTTTAATCACATAGATATATTTACAGTTTAAGTTGTAAATATTTTTGCAATGTACTTATTAATTCACCTATAATATTTTGCATCATTAAAAAGTTCTGTACAAGTGACATAAATATTCATACTGTTATAACAGTCTTTTACCAAGATTAGGTAATTGATTTCCTCCTCTTACTATTATCACGTCACGAAGGTCAAGATCAAATAGTTTCAAGAAAAAACATCTATTGTCCAATTATCTCTTTTTTAGTCTCTCTTTACAATTTTCTCGGTTAAGTGAAGAAATCTCATATATTTTTTACCCTATTTTATAGTGCATATAAATGAGTGGATTTTCTAATGATAGTTCAGTTTCCTCGTGTCTTATTACAGTTACGTGGTTAACTGAAAGCTGATCAGTGTGGATCATATTTCTGTGCGTATATGGTGTTTTAATAAAAGTGTATTCAGAGTGTTTGAAGCGCTCATTGGCTCTTTGTCTTCATTCTACAGAATTAGTTTTAGGTAATTTAAAGCAGTATTGTTCCATAAAAGATAGTCTTATTTTTGGAAATTGGTACCGCGCTATTTGTTTAGTGTCTAAACTAAATAACGTTCAAAGTTATTAGCACTTTTGGCAGTGGTACATGATTCTAGTTTTAATGGAGACTTTAAGTTTTTGGTTGGTGTAATCCAGTTCCAGTTTTTACTGAAACCATTTAGGAGTTTTATGACACATAATTGTGATCCTTACACACTTGATAATAGTGATATTATCGCTCGAGTTGCAACCATCCTGTAGTTAATTTCCCCTTCTAACACTTAGTACGTTAGGTCTCCCCCCAGAACTAAGTACGACTTTCTTTAAAAGTCTTGGTTGAGGTTCTTAATAAGTATTTGGATTAATAACTTTGTTCTTAACTTGTGCTCAGTTTGATATAATTGTGTTTGTGGAGTATTGGTAGGTTCATGTATACTTACATAATTATATGAATACATGATTATATGAATATTTAAAGCATTTTTTTAAAGAGTAACGTATTGAGATTCTTGCTCGTTCTTCTCCATTCGAATCTACATTTTGGAACGAGCAACTAGCTTCACAGACGGACAGACTATTATTTATTTAATATTTATTGACGTTTGAAAAGTATTTACCAAATTATGGTTTAATTGAAATAAATGCTTTGACTTTGTTCTGTAACAAAGTGTTAAGTGTGGGAGAGCCATGCTTCGCCACGAATGCTTCGGCTCGACCGGAGTGATACCACTGCCTCATAGAAAACCGACATGAAACAACGCTTGCGTTGTGTTTCGTCGTGAGAGTGACCTCACTTCGGTGACCTCACCGGAGGCCCAACTACCCACCACCCTCCCCAGTCTCCCCAATCCCCGAATCCTTCACAATATTCAAATTCCCAATTCCCAATAGGCCGGTAACGTACTTGTAACACCTCAGTGTTTCAGGTATGGGTGGCGCCGATTGCTTACCATCAAGTGATCCGACGGTTCGTTTACCGGCTTATGCCATAAAAAAACAATATGTTGGTTGTGATCCTACTGAATAATATCTCAAGTTTATTAGATCAATTGTAAGATCTTTTAGATTATTTTTTTTTCTTCAAATCTTATGATTAAGATCAAATACGTTTTAAAGAAAATGCTTCTGATACAAAGTTCTTTTTACTTACTTATAGCTTAATTTTCGTGTTTTAATTTATTTATCCATTTTGTTTTAGTATCTACAGTCATGCCTGAAGTGAAGTTAGAGGAGGTACGGCGGTTCATGGAGGACAGTCTGAAGGCTGTTGGAGCTCCGGAGTCGGAGGCAAAGGCCCACGCCGACCTACTGATGCATGCAGACACTGTGGGTCATTACAGTCATGGGTTGAACAGACTTGGTAAGTTATAGGGGATTTATAAAAAGTGCTATAAACAATTGATAAAAACATTTTTTTTAAAGATGTTTCCCCACACTATGGTTTTTTGGCATGTGTCGTGGGTGCGTTTACAAACATATAAGTTCACATAGGTACACATGACACCAGACCCGGAACGTCAATTTGTGGATCACACAAAGAGTTGCTCCGTAGGTACGGGAATCGTATCCGCGACACGTTGTGCGGCAGCCGGTTGCCCAGTCATCGCACCAACCAATGCATCAAGTGCTTGCAATAATAGAATTCTTTCAACCATTTTTAAGTTTCGACTTAGTTTAATAGATTTTATCGATGTTAATTACATCTCTTTACATCGCAACAGGAGAGTTTTAGTTGTTTCCTTACACTCATCACTACATAGTTTATACTATACAAACAAACAAAGTCGCTATCCGCCGTCTGTCTGTCCCTATGTATGCTTAAATCTTTAAAACTACGCAACGGATTTTGATGCGCGTTTTTTTAATAGTTAGATAAAGTCATTCTTAAGTAAGATTTATATGTATAATACAAGTACATATATTGCACCCGTGCGAAGCCGGGGCGGTCCGCTAGTCATTTTACGAAGATTACATAAAAAATCTTTGCAACCATAAAACATTGATAAATTCACAAAATCCTTTGTTTGAAAACTGTGTTGCAATATATTATTTTATCTCTTGGCTTCTCGTAATACTTTCGACCTTGTTTTTTAATTCTTTTCTAGACAATACAGACTTACCTGTTGAGGTTACCGATAAAGACTTATTGATTGTATCTACAAACGTAAGCATAGTAAGCTATTTCTAAACTGATTAATTTTTTCAATCATTTTTACATTTTTATTATAAAACGATAAAGTAAGTAGAAAATGTCTTTGAACTAAGCCTGCACTTAATTATAAATGTTTCATCTAAAGTGATAAATCATTCATATTTATTTTCTTTTTTTTTAACAGAATTCTACATTAATGACTGCCAGTCTAAGGCGTGCGTGCCTACAGCTAAACCAGAGATCCTGAAGGAATCTGAAGCCACAGCTTGGGTGGACGGTCACAATGCACTTGGTGCCACCGTCGGCAACTTTTGCATGGACCTAGCCATCAAGAAGGCAAAAGAATGTGGCGTTGGATGGGTTTGTGCTAGAAGTGAGTCTTTAAGAAAATACTTCATTTATTAAATTATTTGGATTGATCTGTTGTCGGCGGTATTTCCGAACCGATACGACCTTCAAACCTTCAAGAAAAGAGCGTATTTCTTTTTAAAAGGCCGGCAACGCACCTGTGACTCCTTTGGTGTTGCGGGTGTCCATGGGCGGCGCTGATTGCTTACCACCAGGTGATCTGTGCGCTCGTTTGCCTCCAATTGCATAAAAAAATTGTTACTGAACAAACGAATTTTAATTTAACTCTTTATAGTATTGATGCTTATAGCAAGTTCCTAACTCCACTAAGTTAGACTCACTAGACATCACAATCGATTTAAACTGTCAAACACCAAGCGGTCACCGGTGACCGCAACCTATTGTGCTATAATTGTGTCTTTAATGACGGTATTCGACGAGTTAATTATGTTCACAAATATATACTTGTCCTTCAAAACTAAATACTGGTTTACCGGACCTCTTTTAGGACAATTAGTCTTGGCATAACTAACACTAATAAGTAACTTAATGTCTAGGGAGTAACCACTTCGGAATGGCTGGCTACTGGGCGCTGCAGGCGGAGCGCGAGGGTCTCATAGGCCTGGCCTTCACCAACTCGTCTCCAATCATGGTTCCTACCAGGTCAAAACAGGTATGCTCAACGAATATAACACTATTAACCTGAGCTCCAGCCTTTTGCGCTGCGACGTACAATAAGCTTTTTTGTGTTTCTAAATTCTTGTTGTATGTCGTAGTAAAAGAAATGGCTTTTCTTTCTTACTATATAACTTTCTGGTAGAGCATTATCAGGTCGGTGCTTGGAGTACCTTCTCAACTGAGGTATAAGGATTTATAATGGTCTTGGCCTGGCTTGGCCTAGTTTATTTTAATAATAATCGTTAATAAACTGCATATGATTGGCAGACCTTTTCATATCGGAGGCTAAAACTCGCTTTAGGTCACTGAACCAGCTGAGAAAACAACAACACAAAGTATCTTACTACTTATAGGCAGATATATGAGCTTGAACAGTATTCACTACCTTTAAATTCTGGTTTTAGCTTCATATCATTAGGTAATTGAGTAGTTTCCAGGGTATCAAAATTAAAAATCAAGTCAGATAATGAAAAAATATTAGACATGTATTTTTTTATTTTCTCGAATTAAGTTGCAATACTTAGATAAAATTGCGCTAAGTTAGTGGGAGGTTGTTACGTCATAATGTGCTACAAAATGTGACACGCTGTGACGTCACACGATATTTCAATTTAAAGTATTAAATTTTGTGAGAAAAGAAAAAATACGTGTCTAAAGTTTTAAATTAATGTACCCGACGGACATTAAAATAAAATTTAGGAAACTACCCTATTATATGTATTATAATACAGTTGTGTTTCAGAGAGCGCTGGGAACGAATCCTATTGCGATGGCTGCACCTGCGACTGATGGTGATAAACTTGTGGTAGATATGGCTACCACCACAGTAGCCATGGGGAAGGTAAGAATACGGTACATGCCAACAATGCCAATACATAATTGGTGAGAGAGTGGACATTGGCGTAGCGTGCCATGGTACTTCATGGGACCATGGGACCATATAAAAAATGTTTGAGGTCCAAACTATTTTTTAGTTTCACAATTATTTAATTTATAGTAAACGTTCTGCTCATTAAGAGCACAGATATTTTTTTAATAGACGCTTTGGCCGCATCTCGCTTGATCTACATCAAATTCTACAAAATTGTTTTTAAAACTACCGGAAAACTTTTTAGGCTACCCCCTTAATTTTTGCCCACATTATCGGACTATGACTGCCTCGTTGGCCGAGTGGTCGCAATTGCGACTGCCGGGCAAGGGGTCTCGTGTTCGATTCCCGGGTCGAGCAAAGTATTATTGGGTTTTAAAAAAATTCTCAGTAGTAGCACGGAGTCTGAAATCGTGCCCGGTCTATGGCAATAGGCTCACCCCCTTATTACATGGGACTCTTAACATAAATAGTGAAAAGTGCGTGTTACATTGTACAGTGGTATAATGTGCACCTCTGCCTACTCCTTCGGGGATAAAAGGCGTGATGTTATGCCATGTTATGTTATCGGACTTTGACAACTTTAGTGTCTTTAGTCTTTCTTAAGTTCTGACAATTTAAGAACGCATGCTTCACCCGTTTATAGTACGAAAGTATTAATAACATACTTTTCGTTTTGTGATTTTTAAAATAAATAAAACAAAGTACTTATTATTAAAACTGCTTACGCGCGTTGCTGTAAAGTGATACGGTTGATACTACGCCTCAGAATGTGGAGTATCGAATATAGACTTAAAGAATTTTTAAAATAGCTAAAATAGCCCTTCCATCAAAGAATTTATTTTTCAACATATCTTCTAGTTTATTCCTCAAGCGACAGTAATATCACCCATTTACTACTATTGAGTACCTACTGACTCAAGTATACTGATATAAGTATCATACTCTAAGGAGTATATATTTCAGTCAAATTAATCTCATAATTATCATAAAATGTTGTTCATTTTTCAGATTGAAGTACAAATTCATAAAGAAGAGCCTTTGCCCGCTGGTTGGGCATTAGGACCTGATGGCAAGCCAACTACGGACGCCAAGGCTGTAAGTTACGTAGCGCCTGAATATGTTTAATAGCAGTCGTGCATATTGCTTTGATATTTTAGTAGTAAACGAGAGTTCTAAGCATTTCGTCTTGGATTCGTTTCGATCTACAATGGATTTTTTTATAATTAAATCATATTTAGATTATTATTGTCACAAGGAAAATTCATCACATTGAGAACTACATACTTTTTTTTGGTAATAAAAAATAAACCCCTCAGTAAATTGTGAAGACCCTTTCTCATTCAGACTACTAATAGCATATCGTCTTTCATCAGGCGTTTCAAGCTGGTCGTCTGATGCCGCTGGGTGGGGAGGAGAAGACCAGTGGATACAAGGGTTATGCCCTCAGCGCCATGGTAGAACTATTCTGCAGTGGATTATCAGGTATGAAGGATGATAAATATCTAGATCTAGAGATAACCGTAAGAACCAGTAAGAACATTGTGAAAAGTATTAAATATTTATTTGTCGTTTTCGATATTTTTAGAACAGGTTTCTGATGGCTGTTTGTGTTTGTCGAACCTCTTAAATGAACGCAGTGGACGTTTACTGGTATGACGATGTCAGTATGGATAGGTAGTCTTCTCATGTTCCTCCCTAACCAATGCACCTGGACCTTCGAGGCATAAAACACCACAAATCTTGGAGTCGTATATGCATAGAGTAAGACCATTTACTTAACAATTTCAGGGTCAAATTCGACTCACAACATTCGTGGCTGGGAGTTGGACAGCATCCAAGGGCCACCAGATTTGGGCCAGTGTTTTGCTGCCATCAATCCTGAATGCTTTGCTCCAGGCTTCGGGGACAGAGCTGCTGACTGTCTCAACACCTGGAGGAACCTGGAGCCGGTATGTAGCTGGTGGATGCCGATGAAGTGATAAGATTTTTGTAATTAAGTTGCAAACTAGTACTTATTGCCATTATTAACGTGGATGTTTGGATATTATTAACGTTAGATATAGGTAAAATCCGCAATGCAGTTTTATTTAAGACTGTTCTGTTGATCGAGTCGTCGCAACCGATTCAACTGAGACAGAGGTGTGAAGTTAGAATCAAGGGTCATACTAATTAATGAGCTTTTCGATGTTTGGCAATAAACCAGTCTTCTATTACAATACGAATTATAAATAGTATGCTTGTATTACATCCCATGTCACTCACCCCCTATTACATGGGACTCATGACCTAAATAAATAGTGAAAAGTGGGTGTTACATTGTGCGTCGTTAAGTGCCGTACTGTACCCCTCTAGACAGGGGTAGGCACCCCATCGAGGGTAAAAGGCGTGATATTTTGTCATGTTATGCTTGTATTACACCCAGAGCCATATTATCCCTAAGGAAAACTAGGCACGTGGCTAGGGCGCTAGGCTACAGAGGGACGCTGTGACGAGATGTCGTGAGACATGCGTGTGCGTCCCCATTGAGTTGCAATGACGTGTGGTACCAAGAAATAAGGGGCGCAGATGATGTGCTTGCCTACAGCACTCTCTAGGTTTAATCCCCTTCTGATTTAATACACCTGTATTTATAAAACATCTGCAATTGCAGTAGCAATTAACATAGAGGTATAGAGCGAAAAATCGTACAACTATTAGGCTTTTATTTGTCTTCTATTCCAGGTTGATCCATCCCTTCCAGTTTTGGCTCCAGGAGACAAAGAGCACCACATTGGAGAGGCGACTCTAGCCAAGGGAACTGTGAACTATCCTCAGAGGCAGTTAGAGGCTATGGAGACCATGGCTAAGAGGATCGGTGTGAAACCCATACAAGTTGTTTAGGAGTAATCCAAATGTACACGATTGTAAAAGCTGCTACATTATGGGTTCGATTCTTGCACGGGACTATCTTTGTATGATCCCTTAATAGTGAGTTGTGTTTGTTTTTTATGTTTGCCAACCCACCCATGAAACGGGAGAAAGTCCTAGAAATACCTTTTTAAATAAAAAGACAGTGTTGTTCTATTTTTACTTTTATTTTAGTCAAGAAGTCAAGCCTTCTTTACTTGTATAAAGGTGTTTTACACATAAAATGTTAACCTTATTATAGTATTTTATGTTTAAAACTGGTTTTGTATTCAGGAAGGCGATAATGCGTAGGTTTAGGTACTTTGATGAGCAAAATAATAAAAAACAAGTTATATTCGTTCCATTATTAGTGAAGTTCCCATGAAATAAATTAAAATTGTTTACTGTTTTGACAAGTACCTTCAGGTATGTTCTTATATTCGGAGCCTATAGGTACCTACACATTAAATTAAATATTGGACGGTTATAAGTCAAATTCACAGCTGTATACCGAACTCCTAGACCCACTGGTAGGGTGAATTTTGACGCTGAAATATGTGAGAGGCTGGAGTCTGGAGGCGATTAAAACTCATATTAATAACGCCTAAAGAACCTATCTACTTATCATTACTTATTTATTCATATCAAAATCATTAGTGTTATTTATTACTAAGCTACTTTTAACTAGTAGTCTAGTGGAATATAATGAAAGGGTAATATTTTATAAGCCTCCATCTTTACCATCTTTAAGCACTTTACGTTAACCAAAGAGGTAGGTTGAAAGATGCATATATTTTCTACCTGGCTCTGCAACCATTAAAGTTATAATTAATGACTTAATTAGCAATCAGATATAAATAGCTCTCATTGCGTTAAATACAGCAGCCTGCGTCAGCAAGACATTGATAAATATCAACTGGTTTGATTGTAGAAAAGAAGTTAAGAAACTTATTTTTTTTTTTTCTTCTGTGGCAACCGAGTCTCCAAAACGGTGTTGTCGACTATACTGCCAGTGTCGAGAACCTTATATTAACTGGTGTTGTTAAGGTGACAGTTGATAAGTGAATTGTTGTGGTCCTAATGTCCGAATACTGAAACGTTACTCAATTTTAAGTCGCGCTCAAGCATAGTTCTGTCTCTACAAGTTCTTTGTAAAATGGCAGAGACAGCACGATATTTAAGCACGACTTAAAATTGAGTAACGTTTCAGTGTTCCAGCATAAGAGTCCTACCAACAACGGCAAGTATCAATTGACTTTTTCCGAGTTATATGTGCTTTCTAAGATTATTTAGACACCGACCAACGATGAAGGAAAACATCATGAGAAAACCTAAGCTTATAATTTCTAATTACAAGTTTGAAATTGCCAACGCGCATTGAGCAAGCGTGGCGATTAATGCTCAAACCTTCTCCGTGTAAGAAGAGGTCTTTGGTCAGCAGTGACCACTTATAGGTTGTTGATGTAGTTGATAAGTGAATAGCACATTTGAATGGGCAGGCTTGACTGATACCACGCCCTCACGGAAAACCGGCGTGAACAAACGCTTGTTACAAAATGCTCATCTCAACAAAGGCCGGTATCGCACTTGAACTCGCCTAGTATATAGAATCTCTATGGATGGCACTGATCATATACCATCAAGCATAATGCATGCTACACATTGACAGTTTTTTTAATAGTATTAATATTCGGATTGTTCTTAATGGACACACGCAATTTCTTTTTGTATTCATTTCGTTAGCTGTTAGTTTTCCAAAGTTGTTAAATAAATGTTATCTTATACTCTTATACACTTATAGAGGTATAATAGCGGAATAGTGTTTTTGTGTTTGTTTGTTTGAACGCGCTAATCTCCGTAACTACAAGTCTGATTTGAATAAATCTTTTTGTGTTGGATAGCGCATTTATCGAGGATGGCTATAGGCTATAAAACATCATGCTACGACCAATAGGAGCTGAGCAGAGCTTTTGAAACCGCCCGGAAGTAGCTAGTATATAATAAATTTGCATAAAAAAACAATTAGGTAACATTATTTTGTGCTCTTACGACTCAGTACCGTTTCGATAAGTTTAGTTTGGTTAGCAGTGTAGTGTGGTTCACATTCACTACACTGCTTTCCTTGCAAGAGTATTTACCGGTCAACGTGGTCATTTAGAATCAAATGCCACTATTCCAGGCGAGTCTGCAATAAAAGAAACGGGATTTTGTGATTAGATGACGTTCGATAAGGGAATGTGTTAGAAAATGTATACAAGAAATGAAACAGTGTAATGTAGGCTGATGTGCCGGTTTTCCAAGTATTTCTTAGATTAGTATTTATATTCTTATTGAACAATATACAAAGTAGAGACATCCGCCTTAAGACTACTGGAAGCCGTATGGAATGAGACCAGTGTGCCCGACGTTCGCCTTGATTCCCCCGACCAGCCAGACTAGATTCCTTGCAATTTAATGCACTCAGATAAAAAAATAAAAAACAGATAGGACACAGACTTGCCACGAAATTACTTTAAAAATATACTTCTTCTTGATATATATAGGGGTAAACGATCAGACGATCACCTGATGGTAAGCGATCAGCATCGAGCTGCATCAATATTATTCAATATAATTGAATAAATGTTAGAATTAATTTTGCTGTATTATTTAGGATCATATTATGCTTTCGGCTCGGCAGTACAGGAGACATTAAAATCGGCATTTTTGTAGCATTAGTAAGACTTCAAGTTATACACGTAGATAATAACGGATCCTGGTTGATCAGGACCGATATTCTACAGAATTGAGCTGCAATGTTTAATCAAAGAAGTTTATTGTTTTACGTTAGTACGTATTTAATTATTTATCGCTAGCTACTGCTAACGGCTTTGCCCGTGTTCCCAGGAAAAAATTAGCCTATGTGTTAGCCCAGATCATATTCTACCTCTGTTTCAAATTTCATCCCGGTCCCTTTAGCCGTATGTGACTGAGTAACTATCATACATATTTTCACAATTATAATATCAGTTCAAGCTAATTTCAAACATCGGCCCTACAGTTACAGCGTTAAGTCCACTGCGGGCAACCTTACATTCGACAAACTTATATTTGCGTCTAGGCATTAAGCCGCACAATTAAGTTTGTTTGATATAAAGTACCCAGTATTATGACCAGGATATTAAAGTATAATCATACCAAGTTTCATCGTAATCGGACTGGTAATTCTTGCGTTATGCGTGAACATACGGACATACATACAGACAGACAGACAGACAGACAGACAGACAGACAGACAGACAGAGAAACAACAATTTTTATTCACAATTTTGGGTGCGGAGTCTAACTTGTATTATTTTTTTTTAATTTTAACGTACGGAATTTACACTTTTACTGTTTTATTATACAGTTATATTGTATATATGTATAAATTATTGCGATTGCATTTTCTTAAGGCATCTCCTGTACTAGGCACAATAAACAAGCGTTCGTCATGTATGTACCTTGTACAACTATTTCCGTAATTATTATTTTTATAACGACCGGAATGAAATCTTTTTTATACGACTGTAAGTATCAAATAACATTATTGTTAATTTATTTCATTACCGGTAGTTGCATTGTAATTATAAATGAGATAAAACAGTAGATAATAATTATATATTTGAAGGCAAACCAGAAACAGATAAATGTGTATTTTATAATCAATTTTGATCATTGTTCCTTTTTAAAGAGTATATCTAGTAGCCTAGTACTCCCTCTAGTGGTTGTCAACTGGAACAAACATCCAACAACTCAAATAAATACCTAAACATCGCACTCAGACCAGGGAAAACAATATTTTGTGGATCACACAAAGAGTTTTGATCCCGCGCAGCACCAGCCACAGGGCCAACTGTGTAGTCTTGCATTAAATTACTGATTAATACTTAGTTTTATTTATTTGATTAACAAAGGTTACTTTTTAAAGATTATATCCAGTAGCCTAGTACTCCCTCTAGTGGTTGTGAACTGGGACAAATATGCAACTCAAATAAACCTCTCATCTAGACACCGAAGAACATTTTATCACACTTTGATTGAATTATTCTCGCCATAATAAGCCATAGCGCCAACTGTGTAGTCTTGCATTAAATAATTGATTACTACTTACTTACTTTTATTTATTTGGTTAACGAAGGTGTATTTATTGAAATAAAAATGAAATAATGACATTTTAAATAGGGTACTGCGCTAAAAATATCACAGCTGTGTAATATGAATTATATAGGGAATGGATAAAATAAAAAACATTTTGAAATGAAAAACAAATTTATGAACAAAAAATGTGAACTTATATTAATTTGAAATTCATTGATGTGTGAGGCAATTTAAAAATGAATATGTTAATTAATTTGTTTTATAAAATAAAAGTGTTGTTTGAAATTTTGACATTTGGATGAGACGGACATTTTTTGCGAGAAGTTAAATTATAATATTAATATTGCAACATGACATCTTACACGAGACATATACATGGTATTAAAATATTATTGTCCAGTCATTTTAAGAAGAAGTTAAAGTAAATAGGAACCTATTGCCATATTCATACATTATATATTCTAGCTTTCCAGCCTCCCGTACTATATGTACTGAGACTTAGGCACCTAGCTAAAAGCACCTTATCTAATAGGCGCCCACTTTTTGGACCGTTGTACACGCGTGGCTTGCGGCGTCCCTCTATAATTTGGAGCCCTAGGCACTTGCTTAGTTTGCCTTAGGCATAATATAGCTCTGCTGACACTATTTCGTATCTATTTCGTATCTGTTATCATTATCTTGATCTATGGCTAACTGCATTTGTATCTAACGAACGGTAAACTAAACGCATTTACCTTGTTTAGTATTCTTACCTCTTAGGGCTCGTACACAAAACTGCGAAGAGATGCGATGCGAATTCGCAACGCAAAAAATTACGATACGAATTACTGCGATGCAACTTCGTGCGACAAGACGTCTCCCAGGGTGACCATTCCTTTAAGGTCCGTCAACCGTAGTAAACGTATTATAAATTGAAAACTCGTGAAGAAGTGTGCACTTCTGTTATTGCTTAGGTGATACAGGAAAAAGGAACAAAGAAGATTTTGCTAAGGTAAGATTTAGATGCGCAATGCGAATCAATTCGCAAGTTCTTGTGGTGCGTAGAGGGAGCTCGCTCAATTTTGCGATTCGATATCGCAACGCAGCTTTGTGTACGAGCCCTTACCCATTAGTTATACGTTCTTGGCAATGGTTTTATCAATGCACGCCTACTTGCAGGACACTTCACACTCAGAGCTAGTTTAAAATCTGCATTTACAACGCCGTTTCTAAGTCCAATTTGAATAAATTATTATATAAGTTTGTTTACTGTTAATCCTACATTTGTTTGCTAGCATTTCTCTTGTGGCTTTGTCCGCTATTGTCGGGTTAAAAAGGTCTAGTTTTCTTGTTTGTTGTCAATGTTGTAACTATAAATATTATTTAATCTATAAATCTGTGCTGAATGGTAACCAGGATGGTTTAGTATCCTTAGATATTTATATAGATCTTAATATTTTCCAAGTGCTTTAAAAGTTGTCCCATGTTATCAAAAAAAAGTTTGAAAGACTGAAATCAGTCTAGATTCTTTTATTACGTGATAAGCCGAATAAACGAGCAGACGGATTACCTGATGGTAAGCAATCGACGTCGCCCATGGACACCTGGAACACCAAGGCGTTACAAGTGCGTTACCGGCCTTTTGGGGATTAGAAATTTGAGGATTGTTGGTTATTCAGGGATTGGGGAAGTGGGGGTGGGGATTGGGCCTCCGATAACCTCAATCACACGACGAAACACAACGCAAGCGTTGTTTCACGTCCGGTTTACTGTGAGAATGTGGTATCACTCCAGTCGAGCCGGCCCGTTCGTGCCAAAGCATGGCTCATCCACACTCATTTGAGAGTCAGACTTAGACTTAGTCCAGATATTGATCAATAAACAATTGATTTCGGTTAATATCTTAAAGTTAGTTATCTTAAAGCCAAAGAAAGTCAATAGTGTATTTTAATAAAAGTTTTAACAACATACGAAAAGGGCAGCAGTAGTACCTTTACATATCAGTAGATAAGGTAACCTATAAAGTAAACGGGAAAAACCACATGATTACGGTATGTCGTCAAAAGGTCACTTGAAGATGTTTTTCTGCCGATATGCTAATCTTTGCTTATTTTACAACAAAATATAAAACTAGTTTCTATATACATAGGTACACACATTTTTTTAAGCAATTCTTCCGCCTGTATAGAGGCGGGAGGGAATGTCAGAATATCTCTTACTGACTAGAAAACCACCCCGTTCCTACTCCTGCCCTTCGAGCCGGAGCTCCGGCAACCCGTTCAGTCCCCCGCGGCTCCGTATCGGCATCGTCCCGATCCCACGGATCGGGCTCCATCCGTGGTGAGACCAGTGAGACCCGTTAGTAGACGAAACTTTGATATTAGGTACCGCATACATTTTAAGACTTAAAGGGCCGACTTTTCCAACGCCATGTGAATTTTAACTGACTAATAATAATTCAAATAAGCCCGCAGGGCACCTTGAGGCGAGGTGACGGGCATTAGCGACCCCGCGGGTCATCCCGACTGCTCCAGGGAGAAGCCACCGTTCCTTCTTCTCTGGCTTGCCTTCATTGGCTGTCCAGAGTGGAGTCGCGAGAGCAGTGATCCTGCTCGGAGGGTAAGAAACTATTCGTAAGTCGCTAGTGGGCCAGGGATGCAGGAGGCTTCGGCTGGAGCAGATGATCTGAGTAGAAAGCGGTGGTTGTTTCTTAACCCCTCAGCCACTCACATTCTCGTTGCCCCTCTGTTGCTATATCTAGCAACCATTCCCGGGGCCCGGTCGGTGAGTTGGTGAGTCTCCGCCTGCCATTTTTACGTGTAGTAATTACAATATTTCGGCAGGTGCCATAGTCATCCATAGTTCCCAATTCACCAGTTCATAGCAACCCATCCATAGCCTATCTTTTTTTCCATTATCCACAATAGTTCTACACTAACCGGGGACTGCCCTTGGATGCATTTTCATAGTGCATACAGGGATAGTCGCCAGTTTGAGTGTCCATTACATTTATATTAAAGTTGTCTAAAGGGCCTCTGCGCAGTTGGCTTCAGCCCCTCGTACGCCTCCCAAATGACCGGGACCCTATGGTCCCGTGAATGGTAAAGATTCAAATAATAATTCAAAATCAATACTCAGTTAAATTTTATCAGAGGAATAACTTTGTATACTTGACAATTCTTCCATACTAAAAACTGTCAAATGTCAATTTTATTCTACAGTTAAAAATAAACTGGTGATTGAAAAATAGGCTCTAAACTATTTTAGCATCAGTCAATATCTGCGATATTTAAGAACGGAGCGTAGAAAACTACGGGATAACACTAGCAATTGATTTTTTTATGGTATAAAACGGTAAGTAAGCAGAAGGGTCACCTGATGGTAGGCAATCGGCGTCGCCCATGGACACCTGGAACACCAAAGGCGATACAAGTGCGTTACCGGCATTTTGGGGATTAGGAGTTTGAGGATCGTTGGGGATTCAGAAATTGGGGAGATTGGGGAAGGGGAGGATAATTGGGCCTCCGGTAACCTCACTCACATGACGAAATACAACGCAAGCGTTGGTTCACGTCGGTTTTCTGTGAGGCCGTGGTATCACACCGGTCGAACCGGCCCATTCGTACCGAAGCATGGCTCTCTCAATTATATAATTGATAAAATTATTAATTAATTATATAATTGATAATATTGATAAACACAAAACTAAGTATGATAAATAAGGAACTAATTACAAACCATTACGTTATTTGTATTGTGTTTGTAAGTCGAGTTCCTCATCAAATTATTACGTGAGTAAGCCGAAAACATATTAATTCATTACGTTATTCATTCAATTATTACAAATTAACTAAATTGGTTAAAAAAAACGTCAGCACCTATTGTTCAATATCTATTTTAGGCATCTCTAGATTATCTAGTTGAATTATTAAGAATTCAATTTCTGTAAAATGCCGTATATAGACTCAATTATGTATTTTTTAGCTGAGAATCACGAGATTTAAAATTAACAGTGAATTCGGTATAACTATTTTAAAAGTCGTATAACAATTTTTCAGTATACCTAATTAAATTAGCAATTTGAAATAGTCAATTAGAGGCACATAAGATAATTAGAAGTACCAAATACTGCTGTTTATATTATTCCTGTTTTTATTTTTTATACGAACACCAATAAAATTTAATTATTTATTAAAAACCTTATGCTTCTCTAGAACATTCTTTATTCTTCCACGCAGATTTTGGCAAATTTCGAGCATTGTATTTTTTTACTAAGACATCCTCTTAGTGTCGATGCTTAGATATAAGTAATTTTAATTTTAAATTGCACTTAATTGCTAGTTTTAATTCTACAAAAAGAATGTAATTTTTTAAGCTATGCAAAAATTGTTGTAACAATATATTCCGCCATTATAAAACATTGTATGACATGACATGTGTTAGGTATACGTTACAATAAATTACATTAATTAATGGAAGATTCTTTTGATCCGTTTAATGTTAATAGAATACTAATTAGGAATCATCCAGGTTTGTTTACTTACGGTTTATATGTAACTAGCTTTAACTCATGGCTTTGCTCTCGTGAACCTACATTATATTAATGTCCTTCTCCGTAATTAATTCAATTAGTTAGAATTTTAAGAATATTTGATTTTAATAAAAGAATAAAAATATATTGGTTGGCATAGTAATAATCTAGTTTATGCCCCTTTTCTGGCGATGACGCCAACACGGAGCAAATATTCAAATGCAATCATTAAATATATCTACTAATTTAATTTTTAAGGTTTTTTTTAAGGGGTAAATCATCGAATGATTGCTCCCGCCTGGATGAGGCAGGAGGGAGTGTCAGACTCTTAATGACTAAAAACCACCCCGTTGCTTCTCCTGCACTTCGAGCCGGAGCTCCGGTTACCCGTTAGGTTCTCCGCGACAGTATAGAAGGATAGTTAAGTGTTTTACTGGACTAAAGTTATGTGGTTTCTTTCTATAATGGGTAACACGGTAACACAATAACAAAGTCGTGAAAAATAAACCCTGTGTAAAACAAAATTGACAGTGAATAGGCGGAGTTCTAATGGAGTGACCTTGTTGTCAGTTTATATTTATGATCATTGTATGTTAATAGATCTATCGATCGAATCAAAATATTATAAAAATAAAAATAATAGTGTCGTGTGTCTAACACGAAAATATCTCTACCAATATAGAGCATAACTTTAAGCACAAAACTGCAACCAAAAACGACAATAACTAGCAAAATATATAGCAATTTCAATTTTTTTCGTGGGGGGGGGGGCGGTTGAACCAGTTTTATTATGCTGGTAAACGATACTCCTTGATATTGAACCTTTGTGTTTAAGTCACATGGCGTAGGTAACACGGTTCATTAAGCACACATCTCCTAAGGCTGTACAATAATCACATTAAATTGCAAGACGTCTCGTTAAATGCAGACTATACCATTAAAAAACTACACAGCCATTATAACTAGGCATAATAATGGAAGACGACTACCATTTAATACTTATTATAATTGTCACAGACCTAAGTAAGTACCTAATTTATGCGCAAGAGTTTCCTTGCATCCATATTATTAAATAATCAACTAAACGTCGACAGTATTATTAATTATTTATCTTGTAACGAATAATGAGACTATTATACATAAGTATGTAACTATGTACAACTAATTGTAGATAATAATAGTTTAATAATTGCAAAAAGTGGTTAATTCGCGCTTAGGTAACTAAGATAGATGATTTCAGGTCGTTTCTTGTTGCTAGTCTAGTTTTGAAAAAGATGATGATTCTAGAAAAATATCAATTTAGTTGCACACAAACACTCGGCATAGAACTTCGGTCGGAAGCTATTGGAAGGTAAGAAGAGAGGGAGAAATAGAATTTGAATGATTAAGTTTACCTGTAGCCGAGCGTTTTTTTCCTGAGGGGGAAAATCAACTTCTTCTCTTTTTATCCCACCTCGGGTTAGGCGAGGGGGAGTGTCAGACTATTACTGACTAAAAACTACCCCGTTCCTACTCCTGCACTTCGAGCCGGAGCCCCGGCAACCCGTTAGGCCTTCCGTGGCTTCGTATTGGGCATCAGCCCTATTGGGCCCCATCTGTGGTTGTCTGATGGCTCTTTGAGGCGAGCTACTCTTGGTCGCCGTCCACAAACCTGCACAACTGTAGCCTGGCTTCGTTTGTAGCAAGAGGCTAAAAATAAAATTTTCTGTATAAAAATATATACCAGAAAATCTTGAAAAATGAAACAGGTGAACCTAAAACCTTCCTTCCGCACATTTTATTTAAAGTTCATACACAGAGACATGGCATAAGACACATCGCATGCGCAAACTTCTACTCACAAATAAGGCTGAAAAATTAAGAATATCTCCTAATAAAGAACTACCTACATCATTGTCTACAATGCCTATCAGAATTAACATGAGTTTGTGTATACTTACGTTGCTGTTGACCGGAACAATGTACCGGTCGAGTGCGCACGCGCCATTGTACTTTCACTGCTAATGTTTATATTGCGGATTAAATGTGAACCTTCGTTGGTATTTGGGATTCTTGTCTGTAACCTTCTCTGGTATAAAGTGGTTTCTAGGATTAGTGGCTAGTAAGGAGTTGGAATTTCTGCTTGTTGTGTGTTCGATAAATTCCAATAATGTCGTGTCGTGGTGGCCCGGAGGTTTAAACTGTCAAACACCAAGCGGTCACCGGTGACCGCAACCTATTGTTCTAAACTGTCAAACACCAAGCGGTCACCGGTGACCGCAAACTATTGTTCTTTAATTGTGTCTGTAATGACGGTACTCAAACGGTTAAGACGCTGGCTTCTCATGCATGAGAATGCGGGTTCGAAACCTACCAAAGGCAAGTACCAATGTGACTTTTTCCGAGTTATATGTACTTTCTAAGATTATTCAGACACCACTGACAAACGGTGAAGGAAAACATCGTGAGGAAACCTGGGCTTATAATTTCTAATTATTAGTTTGTAATCGCCAACCCGTATTGAGCAAGCGTGGTGATTAATGCTCAAACCTTCTCCGTATGAGATGAGGCTTTGCTCAGCAAAGGCATTTATAGGCTGTTGATGATGATGATGAGATTCCAATAATAGTAATGTATGGCATACTACTTACGTAGTATGTATTATAAGATATTTGTAGCACCTACTTAATACCTAAATTAAATTAAACACTACGTTTCATGCTTTAGCTTTTTCGCATATTTACATTATCATAAATTACTTTGGCTGCCATATATATCATCATTCATGCCCCTGAATGCACCCTTGAATGAGCTTGGCAGTTGGCTGTCACTCTTGTAATCACTGAACTGACGAAGAATGTATTGGTTTGAAATATCATCTGATGTTAGGTTTAATTTATTAGAGTCTATGTTGCCTTCTAAGTACATTGAAAGGGTCAGACGTGCTTTTTCCTAGTAAGCGTAAAATTTTGCAATTTCTGTAGCGACTTTTATCTCGATAAAGGAAAGATGTTTATCAAAACCAGATTGCGGTGTACACATTTTTTATTTTGTATTAACGATTTATTTTATGACGTAACAAATTTAATGCTTTTGTCAAGTGAAAAATAGCTGTAGATGTAGGTACTGATAAGGCTGATGGTGGTATGTGACGTCATAAAAAGACATTAGATACTTTATACCATGTCGAAATTGCGTTCAAAGTATAAAAAGGTCGATGACATAACCTTTTATCCCCGAAGCCGAAGGGGTAGGCAGAGTGCACATTATAGCACTTAATGCCACTGTACAATGTAACACCCACTTTTTACTGTTTATGGTGAGCCTATTGCCATATACCAGGCACAATTCCAGACTCCGTGCTACTACTGGAAAATATTTGAAAAAACGCAGTAATACTTTGCCCGACCCGGGAATCAAGCCCGACACCCTTTTGCCCGGTAGTCGCACTTGCGACCACTCGGCCAAAGCGGCGGCCAAAAAGGTTGATGGTCTTTATGAATGTGTGATAGGTAGGTACTGTTTTATTTACTAGTTGCGGTAGGTACTTGGGGTTTGAATTATAATGCCTATTGGCAGTCATGATTGTATACTATGAGTTTCCTCTACATAGAATAGAAGGTACCTTCTTCACAGTTTCCACCGGACACCTAATTACCCTCTCCCCAGTCGTCCCAATCCCCTAATCCTCCACAATCCTCGAATTCCCAATTCCAAAAAGGCCGAGAACGCACTTGTACTTAACGCCTTGGTGTTCCAGTTGTCCATGGGCAGAGATTGCTTACCATCAGGTGATTCGTCTGCTCGTTTACCGACTTATGCCATAAAAAATACTTTTAACTTCATTCTAACTTACAAGAACTTAATATTATATTTATGAACGCTTTTATTACCTGCCTACTTTATCACTACGTTATTAAAAGTAATGAAGTCTACTTCCATATTAGCTACATAGGCTAATATGGATAATGTTATATAAGGATATAAATATAAATGATTTAGAAAATGTTTTATTGAATATTTTGCTCTGGGCTACGTGACAGTGGTCAGGGTACTGATGTAGGAGTACCATATATAAGTGAGTCAGATTTATGGGACTTTAAAATATAGTCACGTATGCAATCTGCATTGTAGGTTGTATGGGTAGTAAGACCAACTGTCGTGAAAGGGATTTCTAGTTCGAATACCATTCTTTACGAATTTCGAATCATTAGAGCCACTGTTAAGATAAGAAATTCATCGATACATAGTTTAACGTACCGACCTCAAAAATAAATTAATTGTTTTACCTAACACTTACCAAAATATATAATAATACACAATATTTAAAAAAAAATGGAAAGTTACACACCTAGATAAAGTTCTATAAATATTATCTTAATTGAAAGTTGCACAATTTAATAACGCGGAAATGGTTGAATAAGTTGTTATCATTCTTTAGCAACGATTAGGTATCTAAGTAATAATAATTGTAGGACAACTATTAATTATTATGAGAGCTCTAGTAGGTACCTACCTATATAGTTGCGCAAATAAGTGTTGATTGAAAACACCAATTAAAATAGGTATCAATGTCAAACGAGGAACATAATCGCAACAAGCTTCCTACAATCATATCGAGTACCAAAAGTACAAATACATGAAGAGAATAAAGTAATTATGGAAGAAATACAATTGAAATACCTTTTGCTTGCACGCGATCTTACTTAACTAACCACAGATTATATTCAGTTCATGGAAAACATCGATGAACGATGCGCGCGAATTATTTTCTTAACGATTCAAAATTGGAACTGTTTATGATTGTTTGACGTTTTGTAAAATGAGGTTTTATTTTTAAATTGACGATTAATTTTAAATTTTTTTGTTATTTGACTATTCGAATGGAAATCGATTGTTTTTATCGGTTTATCATCAGTCTAAAGAAATAGGAAGGATTTACCTATGTGAGTATATAGACATTTTATTAATTTATTACTCCAATATTTTTAAAAGCCATTCGCAAAGTAATAAAAAACTGATAACACGTTTCGTTTCGAACAAGTTTTCGAAGTCAAAATTCGTGTAGCAGGATAATTAGATCGTTCGAGTAACTGGATTTGTTGAGGCCAATTTATAATCGAACTACTATATATGTTTAGAAAACAGATATTACAATGAATAATAGAAGTTTATAAATTTAACTTGTAGATAAAGTGTAGCTTTCTTCGTTTTAGTTCGTTGGCCTCTTAAGTTAAGTAGTCACCTAGTACTTAAGTCACGTTTAAGCGTCAGCTTAAGTTGGAGCTTATAGGGAAAGGCTCTCAGCATTCACGGAAAGCAGTCTATGCCTATACAGGCATGAATTCTTTGCAAGTTGGTACGTTAGGTACTACATCTAAAATGTATTTATATTCAACTAGTGCCTAATGCGACAATTTTCTATTGTTACCAACTGCAACTGCATTGATAAACAAAACAAAAATCAAATTAAGTATCTATAGCATTTTGTTTCAAATTAATTAAGTAGATGTTTTTAAAATCACGTGAATATACTGAGAAAAGCTCTGCTAGTTACGAACCACAGAAGGGTTCTTCCTCCTGTCAATTTTAATTAACTTAACTACTTTAGTAGATGTTTCTTTAAAAAATAATTTTCCTTTGTCTATGAAAACTATCTATAAGTTTGAGGATTTATTACAGGTTCGTACTTTTGGTACACAGATACACTACTGTATCAGTAATACAATTACAATTTCCGCATTACCTAATGTTACGAAATAAGTACCACCTAGTATAGAAAGTGGAAATACTGTCAGCCTATTATAAAGTACTGCATATAATTAAGCAGGCAATACTGTTCCTGTATGACCTGAACTGAGACCGGGTTTCCGTCAGTTCATTATAAACTGCTATAAACTGTGTAAATAATTAGATATTTTTGTAGATATTACTTTATGTACTTTGTACTATAATTTTTGTTTATTTCGCCTAGACTCTACATAGACGACTTAGGTATTAGAACGACGAGGAATTTTCAGCTAGTTAGAATAAGATTCATGCGACATTTTACAATTAATAAGATCGAAATGAGACCACATTCATCGCTCTGATTGGTTGATTCATTTGAGCTGGCCAATGAACCAAGCAATGACAGGGATGAACAAACCAACAAACTCTAACTAAGCCCTCTGTTGTATCTACCTTATTTATTGAAAATTTTATGTAAATAGAAAGGAATATAATGCCACTTAACTTTACATAAGACGAAGAAATTAGCCTATTCTCTATTTGGCTCTATTAAGAAGTATATTATGTTGTTGGAACCGTCATTGACCACCACAGATGGGGCCCAAAAGGGCTGATGCCGACACGGAGCCGCATAGGGCTTAACGGGTTACAGAAAGAGGAACGGGGTGGTTTTTAGTCAGTAAAAGTCCGACACTCCCTGTCGTCTCTCCCGTTGGCGGCGGGAGAAGTCATTAGATGGTTTCTCCCCTCAAAAAAAAGTATATTGTTATTATCTATGTATAACAAAAAAAGCGACAATGTATTCAAGTCATTAATACAAGTAATACATAAACTATTAAATTAGTTAATAAGCTGTATTTAATGAAGTGGAACATTTTACCCATACAAGTAATTAATACACACAATGAAAGATTTGATTACCATTCTAAAAATAAATGAATTTTATTAATCAAAATATATTATAGGAAGTATTACACGGATGTGTGTTAGATAATCATTTAGTTCGTTGATAAATAATTACATCATTCGCGAGTCACTGGTACTGGTAGGCGCTACGGACAACCGAACTAGGGAAAGTTTGCGGTTCAGTTCTTAGGGCGATACCACACTGATTGAACTAAGATTTATGTGATTGGTGTAAAACTGTGTTAATATAACGATAATAAATAAATAAATCGCTCTATTTGTTACAACATAACATAACACAACATAACATCACGCCTTTTATCCCCGAAGGGGTGACAACAGTAACAGAAAATTACGAGATATTTATTATTTTTTATATTTAAATGTTGCCTATCCGAAGTGGTGTTTATAGTCGAGGATACCCGATTAGTTTCGACCTATATTGGGACTTATAATTATGCTACGCCATATTGACCGTCATTAGGAATACGACATGAGTTGTTGTTGAAATCGTCCTATCGTATTATTTTAGTTAGCTTTTTGTTGTTTGCCCGACTTATATTAAAAGAATATGAGAAAAAAAAGTCATCTTATAAAAAGCTAATGATAGTAGATTTACCCACAGCTCTCATTTATAAACTGATCGATGGTAAATTATATTCATTGATTTCATTAATGTTAAAGATGATTTGATTAATGATTCGACTTTTGACAGATTTCGTCGATATTGCATGGCCATTAATATTCATTTATACTGCTTCTGACTTTTATTTAAAAAACAAATTAACATCGAATAATTAATTAATTATTAAAATTGTTTTTGCCAATTTGCATTGATGCATCAAGAATGGGAACTTAGACAATTTGGACTGGAATCTAGAAAGAAATCTATAAATAGTTGGTTGACTTGAGATGAATGGTTTGATTAGTTATAAAAATTGGTCGTTAGATAGGAATAATCTATTTTTAATTTGTCACTCATAATCATTAGTCGCAACTATCTACGTTAGTGCATGTGTTCACACCTTTAGCTACTTCTACGTCCAATCGTTCACATGGTGCCATGTTACGTCACAATTGTGGTGTCAGTGGTTTGTTCCGCGAATTTATCGCCAAATCATCACATTATAGATAGAAGGTCAGTAGGGCGTGAGATCAATGACTTTGCGATGTCAAAGTGCGAAGTTAAATGTTTGTGGATGATTTTACGATTCTTATACTTGGTTTGTTTCTCGACTTTTCTTTCAAGTTATCGTTTATGAACATGATAGCGATTTATCTCTGAATCCCCAAGGCAAAAGGAAGCGTAGCCGTCCTCTGCAAACCTAGCGTCGCACCGTACTGGCATCGGTATGACGTGGAGTGAGGTGAAGCGTGAAGCTCAAGACAGATCGCGATGGAGAACTTCTGTGAACGCCCTCTGCCCCATCTAGGGGACACAGGATATTAAGTGAAGTAAGTCATGGGTACTACGGTTACCCAGAGCTCTTTTAAGAAGTGCTAATGGCGACCGGGATAATTTGACTCCATAGTCTTTCTCCTCCAAACCTGCAGCTCCAAAGGTTTCCTCGTCATCAAATAAAGTAGTAACTATGTATGTACATACTTCTAGTATAGCGCAAATGTTTCATGACTAGAACTTTAATTTTGTTTAGCTTTGGTACAAACTATGTTTTGTCAAATATAGTGATATTTTCCTTACGATTAGTAAGCGGAATCTAATCGTTAAATCTAGGGCGTGAAAAATCCTAAACATATTCTTATATAACGTAATGTCACGTAACTAATCGTTTCTATTTCTAGGCAGACAGTCATTATGTTCAGGATATTAACTTGATCCGGCTCTTTAAATATCCTGATACTAGCTTCTGCCAGCGGCGTTGCCCGCGTTCTTGTGGAATAAAAAGTGGCCTGTGTTATTCCAAACCATTATGTATGTACCTCTGTTCCAAATTTAAAATCGATCCCTTCAGCCATTTTGACTTGAAAGAGTAACAAACACAACATATTTTCTCCCAAACTGTCATTTATAGTCTGTATTAGTAGGAAGGTCGAAGTTGGATTGCAAGCAGTTATCGATGGTTCTTGGAAATGTCAGAACTACCTACGTCAGATTGAAGTGAAATTTAAGACCTTTAGCTGATTATTTGTCATACCTAATTACTTAGGTCCTATTTCCTATGATTTTGTCACTTTTGTTTTCAATAAGAAATTAAACAATTGTCCCGAAAAAATCTATTTTAATAGCTCACTTCTCGTTGGGAGAACAAGGAGGTTGATACTACGCAAAATAAATGCAATCTCAAAAAAGTAAGCGTCGTCGTATAGTCTATCTGGTATTTTACTTTCTCTAAAATCTTGACAAATATTATTGATGTCCCTAATCTTTTTGCATTCTTGCTTGCTAATGAACTTTCGTAAAAAATATAAAAGAAAGGGAAAGGCTCATTTGTAATTTTAAAAAAAAGTTTGACATAAGTAGGTGTGTTAAGCATTCATACTTTTTTGTTTGTACCTACCTACGTAATATTTTTTGCCTTTTTTTAAAGATCATCATGTCGATCATTTTTCAAAATAGTTTTTGATGTCAGTGCTTGTAAGCAATTTGGTCTAATCTACTTTTTGAAAAGCTTAATTGATTTCTAACTGTACTGTTAGATATTTTAAGGCCAATAACCTCGAATAAGAATGCTTAAAACAAAAAATAAAAATTCAAAACATAACGTTCATCTAATAATATACCTGGCAACCAATGTTAAAATTTTAAAACATATAATGGATATGCATTTTGGATATACCTAGTATGTTTTTTTTAAATCCTGTTTCAAGTTACTTCGTAATTCGATGCGTATCTCCAGGTCTCCGGAAGATATAATTTAAGATACAATATCTATTGAATAAACATAAAATAAGAAATCTATGACAATATATTTTTTTTATTTATATGGTTATTCGGTACCCGGCCTTATCTACTTTTTTTTAATTGACTGGTAGAAGCTCTGTTTTGTAGTCTATTTGCATATAAAATTTGCTTGTTTCACTGCATGTCACGATCAAATAATAACACAAAAAAGAAAGAAAGAAAAATAGTTTGTTCATGTTAACTAACGTAAACAAGTCAAATATAATAATAATAATCACAAGTGAGATAAAAACTATTAAATAACTCCTACTAAAAATAAAAGGCGTACTACTAAATAATGACGTCACAAACCAGTTTAATTGCGGTGGCAACATAATAAATTGCCGGGCAACACTGACAACTGACGTTTACATCAAGATAATGGTAACAAATCACTGCTTCCGTCCATCGTGCTGGAGTAAATTAAAACTGGTACTTAACTACACATAGGGTATAGTTTGCATTGCGCTATGACTAGACTTCGGTTACAAGAAAAGATGACAAATACTAATTTGTCATCTAAAAAGCTATTACGGAAACTATTCCGTAATAGCTTTTTATCAAGCTTCCTTGTGCATACTGCTAAGGATTGGAATTCTTTGGCAAAGTCTGTATTTCCTGAAGGATATAAAGCTAGGTGTCTTCAAAGTCCGAGTGAATAGTCATGTCAAAGTGTGCTCCCTTCAAAACTTATCTAGTAGTGCCCGACAGGTTCCACATAGTGTCATAATAATGATTGCCACCTGAATCATACATGTGGAATTATGTATTGAGTACCTACTTATGGGACGACGTGAGCCACGGTAGACCGCATAACGCTTACTATCAGGCGAGTTAGTGATCAAACATCGGCACACCAAATATAAAAAAATAACAGAATGTATCAGCGTTATAGAATTTATTATCACCTACATATTTCTCTTTTTTAAATTAACATTAATCACTATATCTTAGACTACAGTAAAATAATCACATGTTGCTATTTTGTTTTTTAATATTTTTCGTGAGTTTTGAACATTTTTAAGCAATAGGCAAATTGTTTTTTCTAATTAAGTACATATTTAATTTATGTCTAATCCGTAGTGTCGTATTATAAAATTAAATATCACTAATCAAATAAGAAAATAAAAAAGTCATTTAAATTCAATTTGCAACACTATGAACGATGAATAGAAGACAATGAATGTTTCGAGATCGAGAAAAAAGATAAGAAAATTTTCTATTTCTACATAATAACTTGGATCTAACAGTAAAATGGTAATGTTTTCGTAACTGTAATAAAGAAAACTTGATTGTTGTTGCGTTGTCTATGTACCTAATGTAGAGGTAAAACTAAATTATGCGCCTTTCATATTACTAACTAACTTGTGAATACGATATGTGTTATCGAATAGCCCGCCTTAATGTTTATGATCACTTTCGTTTTTTTATTATAATTTTTTTTCTTATGTATGATTTTTTTTTATTTTAAATCAGAATCATATCTAGTAATTTTAATCTAATTACTGCCTATTAATATTATAAAAAGAGAACAACAAAAATTATACCCTTAACTTAGGCGTCAAAGTACTCGTCCGCATCACTATCATTGGGGAACGTTTCTATTGTAGAAGACTGGCAGCATTGCTATAAAAAAATGTTAGTTCGTTTTTCAAATTCATTGTTCAAATTCTTCGTATCATACGGCTTTCTCAAATAAAATGTCATATGGAGGCAACCATTCACATCATAATTATCTTTCATTGAAAACGTAACTGTGTAAAATTAAAATACTTACAACTACGAAAGGAAAATAATATTAGGAAGGTAATTACTTAATATTACAGGACTGTACTAAAATTACTAGAAACGATATATAGTTTCTTTAGCAGCAGAACCTGCTAATGGTTCTTACGATCCCTAAGTCATCAAGGCAGTCATGCGAAAAAATGTCAATTAACCTACACTACACCTAGAATGATGTGTTAAATTGGGGTCAGTTATGCATTGTAAAGTTTTTTCTACGCATTAATTGCTTGCATGGTCCTTTATTAAAATTCCTCGCAAATAAAACAAAGACAATTCTTTTCTACTATTTTGAAATAGCCGCTCTATTATAAATTATTTCATTTGATCGATCTGTTGTATAAATAATGATGATGAGAGATGTTTCTTAATTTGATTTTAAGTCGTCGAGCACCGTCATTATAGACACAATTATAGAACAATAGGTTGCGGCCACCGGTGACCGCTTGGTGTTTGACAGTTTAAGTGATTGTTACTTTGTCTTTTCCAATTAGTTTTAATTAAACTATATTATTTATTTATTTATTTATCTATTTATGTACACACATACAACATAAAGGACAACACATACATAAAATTAAAGTACAAAGGTACCACCTATTCCTATTGGAATTTCTTCCTGTGGACCTGGAGCAGGAAAAGTAATAATAATATAATGACACAGTGTGTAGTAACAAATAGAAAATTGGGATAGGAAACAGACTTAAAACTAACAGATAAATAACCAAACAACTACATACAATAGGTATATAAATAAATACATACAAAATATAAACTATACATATAAATGAAGAAATTTACATATCAGGAGGAAAGGTAGTGTTCTCTCACTCGTTTTTTAAAGATAGCGATAGACTCAGCGTCACGAATGTTAGGCGGGAGCGCATTCCACAGCCTCACTGCATGAACGGAAAAGGAGTAGGAATAGAAATCGGAATTATGGGGTTCGATTTTAAGATTAGATTTAAGGTGTGAACGAGATAGGACTTCAGGAGGACGAACCAAGGAGAAACGGTCCCGAAGGTAAGCAGGATAGGCAGGGTTGAAGAGGATGTTATATAGGAAGCATAAAATGCGAGTGTTCCTGCGAAGACGGATCGGAAGCCACTTGAGCCTATTGCGGAATACGGAAACATGGTCGTACTTTCTTAAACCAAAGACAAAGCGGATACAAACATTTTGCAATCGCTCAAGTTTATTTAAAAGCTCCTCTGTAGCATCCAAATAGCAAGCATCCGCGTAGTCAATCAGAGGCAGGATTAGCGCTTGGACGAGGTGAATCTTAGTCTTCACAGGCAACAGGGTCTGGAGGCGCCTCAGGGAATGAATGGAGAAATAAACCTTCCGACTAACCTCGTTCACCTGGATAGTCCAGGACAAATTTGAGTCGATATGCACTCCCAAGTTCTTTGCAGAATCGGTGAATGGAATCACAGTGCCATTCAGACGTAATGTTTCACGGCTTGTTACAAGTGAATGAGAGGTAGGGCCAGAGCACTAAACTGTTAGTAATTGAATTGAAACGTTTGATCCTAACATACTGTCCGTACTTGCAATAAAACGTACTGGCTGCGAGTTGTTAAAAATATTAGATGCCAATAAGTCTTTGTATTGTATAATTTTGTTTTATTGTAAATGGCTAATACTTTATTTTGTATGTCAATTTAAAGAGTGCCAGATACAGGTCGATACCAATATCTATAAAGCCTTTTTGCTACATTGTGTGAAAAGTGTACTTTTATTAAAAAAAACTATTAAAAAACTTCTTTTAATTCTTGAATAATCCAATAATTAAAAGCTTCAATGGCTTTTGGAATATTTTCATTAAAAATGGACATGGATTTTTATGTAAATATGTACCTTGACCCATCGAATGCACGACTACTCAGAACAACAAATAAAAAAAATACAAGAGGAGACTGTTCGTCATCTCACAATTTTTATTAGCCAGTAATTATTTTCAAACTCAAACTCAAACTCAAAAGCATTTATTTCAATTAAACCATAATTTGGTACTTTTGAAACGTCAACAAATATGAAATATATAATAGTCTGTCAGTCTGTCCGTCAGTGAAGCTAGGCGCTCGTTCCAAAATGTCGATTCGAGTGGAGAAGAACGAACAAGAAACTCCATTCGTTACTCTTTTAAAAAAAGTCTGTTTTACATTGCTCTGATACATATTCCAATATTGTACACACATGTGAGAATAATGTAAAGACATACCTGACGCAACATACAAATAACAGAACATACTAAAATAGAAAAAAAAAACAAAACCAAGAGAAAACAAATATCTTAAGTCTGACATGGTCCTCACATATGTATACTGACAATCCATATAAAATAGTGCTTCTATACAAGAAAAAAATAAAAAATATACTCTTGTTTAAATAAAGAAAGAAATGCTCGATGCCACAAGAAAAATAGATTGCCTTCATCGGAATCAAAGTGTTAAATTACCTATTACCGTAATCTGAACTAGGTACTGACTACATTTGAGTATTGTCCAGTGGAGCCGAACCAACACGCTGCCAAGCATTCCTATCCTCAAGATAATCAATCACCCTGTAGTACGCTTGTTTACATAATTCGCGCTTAATATATGTTTTAAATTTACTTTCATTTAGATCTAGTATGCTATTTGGTATTTTATTATAGCATTTAATACCTAACCCCATAAAGGATTTCTGCACCTTGGACAGTCTGAATTGCAGTACAGCTAACTTATTCTTGCCTCTAGTATTAAGATTGTGTCTATCGCTTCTTTTTTCGAACAATTGCCTATTCTTTCTTACATACATTATATTTTCATATATGTATTGACAGGGCACTGTTAAGATGTTTATCGTTTTAAACAATTCTCTTAGCGATTCACAACGGCGTAAGTTATATATTGCTCGGATAGCCCGCTTTTGAAGAATAAAAATTGATTCTATTTCTGCAGCTCGACCCCACAACAAAATGCCGTACGACATAATGCTGCGAAAGTAACTAAAATAGACAAGCCTTGCCGTATCTACGTCCGTGAGCTGTCTAATCTGTCTAACTGCAAAAGCAGCTGAGCTTAATCTCCCCGAAAGCGCCTTTATATGCGGGCCCCATTGTAGTCTATTGTCTAATGTAATGCCTAAAAATACCGTCTCGTCGACAAATTCTAACTTTTGGCCGTTTAAAACAACATCACAATCATTACTTCAGACGTTTGGTAAACTAAATTTAATACATTTTGTTTTTTTCTCATTAAGCGCTAGATTATTAATGGTGAACCAGTTTTGCACTCGAAGAATGGAGCTGTTTACGTCGTCAAGATTATTAGCACGTCGATCTATTTTAAAAATTAATGAGGTATCATCTGCAAAAAGCACCATTCTTGGTTCATTCTTGAATATAAATGGCAAATCATTTATATAGACTAAAAAGAGAAAGGGACCCAATATTGAACCCTGTGGAACGCCCATATTCATCGTAGAGCCCTGCGAGTTAATACCATTAACACGAACCTTTAATTGCATATCTTCTAAATAAGACTTTATTAGACAGAGTGCGGTGTTTCTGATCCCGTAGTGATCTAATTTCAGCAAAAGTGTCTCGTGGTCAACGCAATCGAACGCTTTTGAGAGGTCACAAAAGACACCAATAGCATCTTGTGCTTCCTCCCAAGCACCAAATATTTCTTTCATTAAAGTGACACCGGCGTCAGTTGTACAACGACCTTTAGTAAAACCGTATTGTTGTTGGTGAAAGATAGAATGTTTATTAAATTGATGAAGCATCCGAGACAGCATTAACTTTTCAAATACTTTGCTGAGAACCGGCAAAACAGATACTGGCCTATAATTGTTTGGTTCTTTAGTGTCACCACTTTTAAATAGTGGGACAACTTTACTATATTTCATTAGGTCAGGGAAAACACCGTCATCTATACTTTTATTGAAAATCACAGCCAAGTATGGCGCTATAGTTTGAATAAGTGATTTGCAAACTTTTACCGATAGTCCCCATAGATCTTCAGTTGATTTGATCTTGATCTCTTTAAAAACTTTTATTATTTCAAGAGGATTCATATATATGATTCTTAAGCAAAGTTACAGAGAGTGTTGCTGATGACTCAAAAGCTTTGGTTGTTTTGATAGGAATGTTGGCAAAAAAATGTTCAAACTCCTGGGCTACATCTAGGTTGGATGAAATCTGTCCCCTTTCAGTATTTAAACTTAATTCTGAATTTCTTAATCGTTTCCTACCAGTCTCGTTGTGTATAACTTTCCAAGTAGCTTCTTTTCATCAGCTGCTTTTATTTTATTACTAATATAAAGACGTTTCGCGGTTCTGCATACTTTTCTAAAGGTTTTTGAATATGATGTTACATACTGATGAAATTGGAGGTTGGTGTTGTATGGTTTCATTCCATAAAGCTCAAAAAGTTTGTCCCTACTCTTACGAATACCGACAGTTGCCCAATCGCTAAATACGAACTTGGTATGAATGTCTCTTGTGTTTATTGGCAAAATATTGTTAAATTCTGTGTTTATAACTTTAAAAAAATCTTCGTATAACTGACTAGGATTACTTATATCTAGTGTTTTTGTACCTAATTTATTAGCCACAGAATTCTTGAGTTTCTCTAATTTATTAAAAGTAATTTGTCTAAATCTTATTTGAATTTTCTGCAGAGACAAGTAAGAGCTAAAAGCAACCATAAGTCCACAGTGGTCGGAAGGCAAGCTGTTCATGACTATTTTTTCTAGATAATCACAATTACAGAAAACATTATCGATACAAGTGGCTGTGGAAGATGTTATTCTGGTTGGCTCCAGAAACACATTTTTCAGATTAAACTGTCAAACACCAAGCGGTCACCGGTGACCGCAACCTATTGTTCTATAATTGTGTCTACAAAACCGGTACTCGACGAGTTAAATGAATAAAATAAATTTAATAGCTCCATGCTACTTGTGTTATTCTCTAATAAATTTATATTAAAATCGCCACATACAAGTACAGATTTATTACCAGAACAGACCTTCCCCAGAACATCCTCCATGACAGAATCGAATAATGCAAGATTCTGGTAGTTAGGTAGTCTATATACACAAACTACAACATGTCTATCCAGCTCAACACAGGACAACTCAATGGTGTGTTCGACTGACAATGCTACAATGTCTTTCCTATCCTTTGACTTAATACTGTTTCTAACTAATATTAAAGACCCACCGTGTAACATACACTTCCTACTAAAATTACTAATAACATTGTAATTTTCAAAGTTTAAGGATATTAATTGATCCTCCTTCATCCAATGTTCTGATAAACAAATTATGTCAAACTTAGTTTTTCCTGTCAAAATTATTTATGGGGGTACACTCTGTTGTCTTATGATCTAGTTTAAATTGCTATTATTGGTTAAGCTAATATTGTTATTAAAGTTAAAATTTATCATTGTACTGTTAGGTTGCCTAGACAGCACAGATTCGTCCCTACAACTAGTTACTGTTATATTATTTTGTCTGTTGTATGAATATTTTAGCAACAATTATCAACTTTCTTCTTTAGAAAGGTTAAAGCGACTTTCTTTAGATACCTAAGTATATACAATTGTACATTGTATATGCTCAGGGTAGGAAGTTGAGCTTTGAACACTAATATTTTCCTTGTCGATATACATTTTACAAAGTTGATGATGAATGGTGCATGAACCGACGATAATTCAGTTATAGACAAACTAAAGCCTGATGGTTTGATGTTCAGAATTCGACGGATTCAGGCTTTTCATGACATGAATATAAATATATAACCCTAACCAATTTTGTATCCCAATATCACATGTATTTCAATTTTCAACATACAAAATACAAGTGGGTTAACATAGGTAGTACTGAGTAGTACAAGTAATTTGGTTAAAATTTTGTATCAGAAAAAAATAACATAACATAACATAACATCACGCCTTTTTATCCCCGAAGGGGTAGGCAGAGGTGCACATTACGGCACTTAATGCCACTGTACAATGTAACACCCACTTTTCACTATTTAGGTATGTTACGTGTCCCATGTAATAGGGGGTGAGCCTATTGCCATATACCGGGCACATTTCCAGACTCCGTGCTATTACTGAGAATTTTTAAAAACCCAGTAATACTTTGCCCGACCCGGGACTCGAACCCAAGACCCCTTGCCCGGCAGTCGCACTTGCGACCACTCGGCCAACGAGGCAGTCAGAAAAAAATAAATAACATTTACAATATTCAGAACGTTCTGGATACTTATTTATAAATCTATCAATAAATTAAAACAGGTTTCAGGTAAAATGCTGCACGTCACTAATAATTATATTGTAAGAACAACTACGCAGTTTATTTCGAACTAACATGGCAATTTTAAAACGGTAATTAAGAGCTGCGATCTTGTTATTTTATTTGTCAGAAGACCTACTAAATAGGGGTAGGCCGAGGCGCACATTACGGCACTTAAGTCACTGTTTGTCCGAGTCCCATGTAATCATGGGACTCGATATCATGTGATAATTATTAATTATTATTATTAGTTGTGGCAGTAGGCATTATCTAGGTATTATAATAACTATTAATTATGGCAATAGGCATTATAATAACTATTATATAATGCCTAAATAATCCCGATATATGGCAATAGGCTCACCCCCTATTACATGGGAGTCATAACATAAATAGTGAAAAGTGGGTGTTATTCTGTGTGCACCTCTGCCTACCCCTTCGGGCATAAAAGGCGTGATGTTATGTGTTATGTGTGTATAATCCCGATATAAATATATCGGGCACAATTCCAGACTCCATGCTACTACTACTTTTTTAAAACTCAGTAATACTTTGCCTGACTCGGGAATCGAACCCTACATCACTTGCCCACTTCTGCACATGATCTCTGAGAACTAAGTATTTTTGGAAAGACAATGAACGTCCCAGGTGGCTGCTTAAAGCAGGTCTCCTGCTACTGGCCGACCTGGAAGATGGTATTTAAAAGGAGATGTTATTAGTGCATTAAAATACAGATTGAGCCAAAGAGCAAACATTTTGGAAAAGCAAAAAATGTAACCGCGATCATTATATTGGAATTTTAAAATTATTTGGTTCTAAAAATCAAATATTTTAAATTCGTATTTATTCGTATTATTTATGTTTTTCCTGTTTGGGTGGATCATATAATATTGGGCAATAAATCTTATCTTATATCTTATACTCTTATACTATTATATAAAGCTGAAGAGTTTGTTTTTTTGTTTGTTTCTTTATTTGAACGGTAATCTTCGGAACAACTAGTCCAATTTCAATAATTCTTTTTGTGTTGGATAGTCCATTTATCAAGGAAGCTTATAGGCTACAAAAAATCGCGCTACCATCAACAGGAGCTAAACAGAGCGGGTGCAACTGCGCGGCTAGTTAATTTATACATTCACCTACTATGTTGTTTATCCATCTAGTGACCAGATTCTAGTCGCTGGAATAGAGCATAAATAAGATCTAATAATGAATGGTGGCAGGTTTTATTAAAATTAATTATAAACCATCTATTTGTAAACACAATATTATTGATGTAGGTATTACGCTTGTGGAATAATCTAGAGAAATATCTTGTTCTCAAGTAACATGACTGCAATGTTCATGAGGGTCTGTGTTTCATTTTGTCTACATTACAAATAACTTAAAAAACTAACACTAATTAACATTTGATGAGTAAAAAATGGCATCCCTTAAGTCCTTACTGAAAAAACAATTTAGTATATAAACATTATTGCCTAAATGAAAATATAAAGTCATTATTGGTAGAAAATAATTAATTATTATGAATTCAGTTCTTAAAATAATCGATATCATTAATCAAAATAACAGTTTTTAAATATGGTAAAATTATTACTTTTTTTGATTTGCAAATGAAAAACGAGTTCGTAATAAATATTTTGGTAAACATGCCTGTCCAGTGGCATGTAACCGACTTTCTAAAGAACGGAATTCTTCATTCACGAGCAAGTGCTAAAATTTCGGCGCCATATTGTCGAAAAGGACGAAATGTCATCTGCGAATTTTACTTTCGAACTTTTTGGTATCTGTTTTTTAGTGGTATTTGGTCATTGGTTACTTACTTAATCACAGATAACGAATGTGAAGTGTTACGAATCTAGTAAGTTAATACAAAAACGAATGTTTGATATGAAAATTCGACCTGTACGTCTTATTGTATTTGTAAACCCAATAGAGGCATTGTTTATTACTATTTATTTCGCTACGATAAAATAGGTTTTCAACTTTAATCATAAATAGTGATTTATTGCAGCTTAGATTAGGTAAGGTAAAAAGATAGAGGAGCAAATACAAAAAATAGGAGGAAAATAATTTTGAGAAAACCCAAACGTCATACCAGTTCTTAATGCCATATTAGAACAAGAAATGGGTATAGTTCGAGTGCCTACCATCTCGTTTGAAAATTTTATTATCTTTTTTTATTTAGTACCTACATTTTCTGTCATAAGTATAAATTCAATCTACGAGTTTACCTATTTACCCCGTATTTGAATCAAAATTTATAAACTCTACTAACCATTTTTCAAATTATTTTAGAATGCAACCAGATGTGTCAAGAAGGACACAGTGGTTTTGACCAGTTGAATTTTAGGTCCTAAAAATGTGTGCCTATTACCATATCGACCCTCACGACAGCATATGCATCCCCATCATATAGATGGTTGGCAGGCCACAACTGTGCGGTTCTCACGTAGCTTCCTGTCTCGCACAGCAAAACTGTGGAATGATCTGTCGTCGGCTGTATTTCCGAACCGATACGACCTTCAAACCTTCAAGAGAAGAGCGTACTCCTTTTTAAAGGGCCGGCAACGCACCTGTGACTCTTCTGGTGTTGCGGGTGTCCATGGGCGGCGCTGATCGCTTACCATCAGGTGATCCGTCTGCTCGTTTGCCTCCTATTCCATAAAAAAAAAATATTTTATAAACTAGTTAAGTATATCCAAATGACAATTCAATTTACTAACAAAAATACTCCTATACATGTATCTGGGGCAATCTCCATGATGTGTAAACCTGTCGAAACAATTTCAGTCCTAATTTATGGTAATACGTATTGTGGGTTCCGTACCGCTGGTCGCACACAATAGCTCTTCCTAGTAAATTTTTTCATGCGGCGTACACGCAACTCCTATTCAGCGATACATCATTTATATTGTTACTATAACATCTTTGTATACCATGTTTTTACGCAAATAAATGTCTTTATCTTTATCTTTATCATCAGCGGAGGTTTTATCGAAGTAATCAGTTTTGGTGTGCTAGGATTACCTATGAATGTAGATAGGTACATACGTGGGAGTTTCGTTTTAAAATTTCAAATGAAATGTGCGCTAGGATTTCAATTAATGTAAACTAAAAGCCAAGCATTAATCTATCAAGTATAAAAAATCAGTGTTTCATGCTCGCTTGCCGGTTCAGGGAATTTTTAATCCAACTAAATACTTAGTTTTTAATGAAATAAGGTGCGATTGAACACAACACTAGTAACTCACAAATTAGAACAACATCTCAAAATTCATAATTACTTACCAGTGGCATTGTTTTCTCTGAATTATTGTGATTATAGTGTTGGTCAAGATAATTCACAATTCTTGTAAACACAAGATAAAGGAAATAACACATTAACGGTACATTTAATGAGTGAGAGTGTTGTATTTAAGTACAAAATAAACATTTCTCGAAATTATCCATTCTTCAAAAGAGGACATTGACACAGATTTCCAATAAAACAATCGAAAAGATGTGATTTTCTTTTTTATTGCCATCTACTTTTTTTTTTGTAAATGTCATTTCCGCCAGAAATACAAGTTGGTAGGTAGGTACCTATTTAGTGAAGTTTTCCGAGAAAAAGATGAAATCTTTATATGTTGACCTTAGTTCTTAGTTCTTGAAATAATTGAAATATCGCTATGAATCAGGATTTCGTTGAATTTAATTGCTTTAATGAAGTTCATCCATCCATTTTTATAATCATGACATGACTGAGTAATACAAATATATATAAGTACAATATAATAATATACATAAGTATTTTTTTAAGGGGGGAAATTTATCGAATGACGCCTATCCAGGCGGGAGGGAGTGTCAGACTCTTACTGACATTGACTAAAAACCACCCCGTTCCTTCTTCTGCACGTCGAGTCGGAGCCCCGGTAATCCGTTAGGTTCTCCGCGACATATATAGGTATTTGGAACTCGAAAACCATATAATCTTAATTTATTATGTAATCTATAGCAGGCAATAAATGTCGAAATTTTTTTTTCCTATTTACATTTTTAATCATTACCATATTTGTTAACAGCTTAAGGAAAAACAATGATCCTACCCAATTCACGATCAGGCAAGAAAAACTCAAAATTCTAAAACTCAGGGGAGTTAATTCTCCTCAATAACATCTGAATCCTACCCTTGAACACAACCTGTTTGTTTCAGAAGTTCGCAAGAAAGCATCTAGATGTTCGCGTGCACAGCTTTACCTTATAACAGCGGTAGTACGCACGCGCGGACCACAACAACACGCCCGGCCGGTGCGCGCGCACGCCATCGCCTAGCAAATTCGCGCCTTTTTCCTCCGCAATTTTATTATGTGAATGAGTTTTTAGTTTAACTAGAAATAATAGATTAAAAATGCGTGCAGTGTTGTTACTTTGTGCTTTAGTGCATTTAGTGGTGGGACAAGATGTTAATGACATGGTAAACATGCCTAAATACGATCAGAGATACGATTATTTGGACGTCGATGCAATTTTCACGAACAAGAGACTCGTTAGGAACTATGTGGATTGTTTGATTAATGCTGTTCGGTGCACGCCTGAAGGAAAAGCGCTGAAACGTGAGTTTACTTTGACTTTTTATTAACATTCAAATAAAATAGCTGAAATAGACGGAGTTTCTTAGTCTTTCCCATTGTTTTCTTTCTTGTTGACTACCTAACGAGGTTAGTAAATGATTTATTCACATAATAAATTAACAAGTTTCAACATTATTGTTATAAGTAATAGAGTCTATAACATGATTTACAGCTGCAATATTAAATGTCAATTGAAGTTAATGAACCACTAAAACCTAGGTCTTACTGTCAACTTTTAAATATTCGATGCATCTGTTGCAAGTGTTCGCATTTACAAGAATATTATGCAACATATCAAGAAAGGTCAATCAAACTTAATTTATATGTAGTTTAGTTTGATTTTTATTCTTTTATTTATCATTTCCAAGGTGATTTTTGCAATTTCAGTGGTAAGTGAGCAAAATGTTTTGGTTTTAGACGAAAACAACAAGGTTTTGTTTCTTATGCGGCCAGAGTGTGTTATGTAGGTAGGTGCCGCACGGACTAATTAACTCACTAACTCAAAATGTTATAAAAGTTCCTATTATAGAAGGTAACTGTTATCTACCTGTCCCGTCTTTCGATCGAATGCTATTCCCAAAATCCAGGTGCATGTGTATTTTTTTATCCACATTAATGTCCCAGCCATTATCAACCAATTACTTATGCCAGCGCGAGGCCCTGTCTTGTACATGCTGAACTGGTCCCATTTCACGATAGACTTGGGACATGAACATGTATCTATCAGTACCTACTAATACAATGACTTATTTATACATGTCACTTGGTTTTCGGCGTAAACTAAAGTTATTTTTTCTTTCTTTCTTTCCAAATGTATCTATATGCACACTCCACGCAGCCAGAGGGTTTGAGGGTTTTTTTAAAGGGGGGAATATCATGGAATGACGCCTCCCGCCTGTAGCCATTTGAGGGTTACATGCGTAATTCATTTTAATTGTACGTAGATTGTATTGAAAGTAATTATTGATTCAAAAAAATTAAGTAACTTTATTTTGATTTTGCAGTTATAATCATCAAATGTAGTATAACTATTAAATAATATATGAAGCATCGTATTCCCATTTAAAGTTTTCAAACTGTAATTTACATCAAAAACAATTAATTTAAATAATAACAATATTTAATTAGCCCATTCATAAATGCCTAAAGTCGGATAAACAGTTAAATCACTATTTAATATGATAAAAAAAATAAAATAATTATTATTCACGAAATATCATCATCATACATTTTGACCTCGGATTATATCATAAAATTATAATTATAAATTATACCTAGTCTTCATAACTTGTTTGTTGTGTTAGTGAACTGAATACAACGAACGAATACTACACAACGACGATATTAAGCAATTAATACAATACATAAAACCAGAAGTTTATTTAATAATTTGCAGTATTTTAGTATAAGCTTGATATAAATGGCTAAATACGGCCATTGGCCGTTGAACGATTCGATTTAAATGACTATATATTATCATACGTGTACCTGGGTACTTACATACGGCTACCTTGAACTTAAACTGACTAGTTTATCTTCTGTCACATTAATTTTAATTAAACAAAGTTGTTTAATGTGTTATAGATGATATAATCAATGGATTTGGTTAAAAATAAAACGAAACTAATGTCTTATGTCTTGTCTAACTAATAAATTAGATATCGTATCTACTGTTTATCGTCTTAACGTGTTTGTAAGTTATATATGTATTAAGTACATTAATTTAATTGCAATTGATATATACGTATATTATTATCTTAACATGATGTATATGGACGACGATGGCCACTTTACTAATCTTACCACCAGGTGATTCGTCTGCTCGTTTACCTTTATTCCACTGATCCATTTTAGATGGGAAAATAGAAAGAAAGAAGAAAAAAAAAAGGAAAAACTGTTTATTTGCACACCGCCACAAAGTACAATAACACACAAAAAAGGTTAAAATCATCCAATAACTCTCCTGCCTTGGGTGATGTGAGAGGGATTGAGACTCTTATTGACTAAAAATTACTCTGTTTATACTTCTGCTTCGAGCCGGAGTCGTGGTAACCCGTTGGCGTATCCGCAGCTCCGGAGTTGGTTTTTCCTGATAACTTACCAACGGACGATTGTTTGCATAAAAAAATCTAATTCCATAGATTCAAATACATTATATATAAACAGTATATACTGTTTTTTTTAAGGGGGGAAAATAGTATGACTGCTCCCGCCTGGGTGAAGTGGGAGTCAGACTCTTACTGACTAAAAACCACCCCGTTCCTTCTCCTGCACGTCGAGCCGCAACTCCGGTTACCCGTTAGGTTCTCCGCGACAATATATACTGTTTACGACCATATGCCTATGTTACCGATGTATATAAAAACATAGACAGTGGATATTGCTTTACGAATACATAATTCAAGTACCTAAATACTTACACGCGTAAGAAGTGGAGCGGATCGGGTTACTGGTTCAACGCGACGTATTCTCAACTCTCAAGCAATTTCTATCGGCTTGCCAACACGCGTGGGAAGGTTATCTTCAAGTGTAATCCACTTTCCATGCTCTCTGGTATGGCACCGAGATCTTAGATATATGTATGTGTTAGTACTATGTATTGCGTTTCCTACAGAAGTCATTAAGTATTTGTATGAGGAAATTTATTTAAAAAGGTGGTGGTTCTATCCTGGCTGTGTTGGTGCAGTTCATCGTTAAAGGTCGTAAATTGCGCGACATGTTCACAACCGCACACGCTGTTCATGAGGAAGAGTCCCTCTATGACCCGAAACTAGTAGAACTGTTCAGTACTATATTTACGTGAGTGACTCGTCCATTAATCATTCACAGGTTTCCTTTACATACTTAGTAAAATTTGGTATAATTTCCACGTTCGGCAGGTGCAACAGTTTGAAAGGTTCTTTATTAGAGCATTTGTTAGGTACAGTCAAACAGTCGCTGTTAAATGCGTAGTCCTTTAATATCAATGATATTGATGAAATATACTTTTACTTAGTTAAGAAGTTACCCTCCATGATATTATAGCACGTCTTCCAAAGTATTCGATGAAGGAATAGTCTTTTTATCGTCATATTGTATGTCAAACTAATGTGCAGAACACAATTTATTATGTCCAACTAGCAAAAGAATAGAAGTCAGTTAATAACACAGACCTTTATTATATCTGTGGTTAATAAGCTTTATAATAAGTCTATTTATAATAGAACCGTTCTCATTACTAAAATATTAATAATCGTCTTCAAAAAAAGAAGAAAGTCTTGAGCCGTTACGTAACTGGAATGTAGCCATCTTTCAATACGGACCTACCTCTTTTTTGCTGATTAATAATAATTACATAAAAGTTATTCTCTCTTTAAATGCACTGTCACTTTTATATCAGAAATATAGTGAAAGTTTATTTAATTCTGTCCGGCGCCATAAAACTGCACGTGCCAAAATGTCAACTGGTTTTTACTGTTATGCGAACTCGAAAAAAAAAGTAGAAAAATCGATGAACTGCGTCGTAATGTATTAGAATTCGTCCGATTCGTAATTTATGTGAATTCTTATGTTTACTTGTAGTGCTAAAAAGGAGGAAGTAATATAAAATTTTAATTTATTGACGACAAGGAATTCGTAAATCTTAAGCCTTACCAAAATACGTTTGCCAAAATTTTTTTTTTATTTATTTATTTGTCTCAAGCATACCCTTAGTAAAATATACAAATAATTCAGGTTACAAATACTATACATACATACATAAACATAATATTTATACTACATTGTGTTTTATAAACTCAAAATCAAACACAAAGTCTTTATTTCGAGTCTTTATTTCTTTCGATATATGTATACAATCCTCAGTCGCTTGATGGATGACTTCGAGTTAAGATACCAAAAACTAAGAGGATACCACTGCCCCCTCCGCATTGACTGGTTACTGGGTCCTTATTATACTTTTCTACACTATACATATTAATACTAATCGCCTCGGTTCATGACGATGACTGTAAAAGTTTTTATAATCAAATATTGTGCATTCTGCGACAAGGTTTTCATGAAAAATTATACTATTTATGATACACATATTTGTTATTACACCTAAGTGGGTATTTAATAAGTTTAACTGGAATTCTTAGAATTCATATAAAGTTTCCATTATCAATAAATTATGTAATTTGTAATCGATTCAGGGAATAACTAGATACCTATATTTAATTACTAAACTTGCACCTCTTTCATAGCCTACGAGTTTTCCGAATGGAATGTTCATAGGGAAAATATAGCGTAATAATAAATATTAGGTATTAATAAATAATTTAATTAATTTTTTATTGCTTTCATCAAGTTCACTACTTGGTAGAGTTTGTTGTGAAACATAAAAAAAACTCGTGTTACTTATGTTTTTATAATAACTATCATGAGGCATACTAGGTGAATCAACTTAAAATATCGCGTTACCTAAACACGTGAATATATTGAGAAAACGCAGTAAAATACGGTATAGGCTGATATAGATATATGCTAAAATAGGCTGCGCCACATAGCTGCGACCGCGCACTCTGCTCATGAGTAAGAGTCCCTCTGTGGTTCGAAACTAGGAGAGCTTGTCTCAGTATATTCACGTGAGCAACTCACGTTTTGTTATTTGATTTCATGTTACTTACCTAAGTGTTTCACATTGCCATCCTACTAATATTATAATGCGAAAGTTTGTGACGATGTATTTGTGTGTATGTGTGTTTGTTACTCATTCACGTCAAAACGGCTGAAGGGATCGAAATAAAATTCGGAACAGAGGTAGATTATGGTCTGGAATAACACATAGGCTACATTATATAACACAGGAACGCGAGCGAAGCCGCTGGCAGAAGCCAGTACTCTAATAAACCAGAGATCTCCAGTTATCACTTATCAGCGTAATATATTTGTATGATAATTGGTGATATGGATAAGATATCAGAACTTTTAACTTGCAAGACAAATAGTAAGCTTAAAAGAAAATCATATTTAATGATACAATACAATAAATAAAATAATAATAAATAAAAAAAGCCTTAATTAAATTTGCAGTTTACAAATTAACTTAAAAATATAATTGTTTTGTACCTATTATTTTATTGCTTAATTAACAAAATTAAAATATGTTACTTAAATCTGAAACCCTATTCAGTTTTTTTAGTAGGTAGGCAGTATCATTTTTAATGTACGGGAACCCCCCTCAGGTAAAGGCCTCCTCCAAAGCCTTCCATTTCTCTCGGTCTTGAACTATTTGTTGCCATTTTGGACCAGCAATTTTTATAATATCGTCGTCCCATCTAGCAAACGGTCTTCCTCAATATCGTTTTTAAGGGCAAAAGATACGCTACAATAGAGCCACTTATGTAATGACGACTTTGTTTTATACATAGTTGGCAATATTAATAAATGAGTACCTACATAAATATCAACACCTGCATTAATTGCAGGATTTGCAGGTGTGTAATAGTCACAAAATGAATACATTGAGTACCTAACTACTTACTTGTATTTATTTAATTACGCATATAAATAAGCTACCTACCTTGGTAAGTTGGTACCTATTCTTGTCTAAGTTTTGACCTGGTTACTTAAACTTGAAACGAAAGGAAATCTAAAAAAATTAAAGTTTTTCACACAAAGGGCATTTTTATAATATAATTACAAATTATTTATAATATAGTTAATACGTTCCAATCTTTTTTTTTCTATATTTTCTTAACCTTTTCTGAAGGTCCACAAATATCTAAAAATTATCCGTATCGATCCAGTCGAGTTTTCATCACATTAACGGAAAACAAATTGATTAACCTAAATTGATGAAAAATCACAATCATGATTCTCGTGAAACAAAATTGAAGAAAAACACTAATCATGAATTATATAAAAAATATGATCGAGGTTATTGTGAAATAGATTCCACATACCACATTTCTAAAGCACTATGACTTCGCAATGTTGCAAGTTCTTCACAGTAAATCGTCGTGCAATTTTCTCAATAGTCCCACAGTACAGCTTCAAAGAGGTTGGTACCTACTATACGGCCGAGACCCTATTACTCGCCTTCCCTTCACCATTATGTAGGTATTATATTACTGCCTTAGGTACTTTCTATATGGCTTAGACAAGTTCATGTTGAGACCTAATAGCTATTGAACTTAGATCAATGTTTATAGGCATTTAACTTTAATACTTAGCTTATTCATTTACTTTGATCTGTCACGTTTTTCTAAAGGCTCGTTGGTTTCGAAAAGGAATCTAAATTGATTTTTAATGTAATTAATAATTATAATAGACACGTTTTCGAAACTATTGAACCTCAAATCAAACTCGATTGACAAGAAAAAAATAAAATAGATAATGCCAAATTCAAATTTCGATTACGAAATTTTTTAAAACAAATTCTATTCGACCAGTTATAAATTTCGCAAAAAGGTGTAGAATTTATTCTCTGTTTTGTTTGAAAAAGGAATGTGGTTTATTCACTAAGTTGAGTACTTATAATCGTTCATAGATCGCTTGATAAGTTAATGATAGACTTCCTATTACGATCTGAGGCCTTAGTATGAGTTTCATTTACGTTTAAAGTATTCGTAACGAGTTCGCGTTCGGCACTCTGATTGGCCGGCGCCAATGAAGCAACCAATCGGAGCGCCGAACGCGAACTCGTTACGATTACTTTAAACGTAAAACAAACTCGTACTAAGGCCTCTGATGGTGTGTGTATGGTAATTTACTGGATACACTATAAATAGCCTTAGCTGCACGGCTATTAGTCACTGATGTCTGAAGTGGGAATCACATTCTAGAACTGACGTTGTAGGTATAGTCTTTGTGTACCACTGTGGCTTGACGCTACCATTACAATTACAATTGGGTAATGTCCTTAATCAAAAATAAATTATTTCAACTGTACAATACGATAAAATATTAAAAAATAATCAACCTATCATTGATTGATTTTATGTTCAAATTAATTTTAGTATAATTCCAGCATTTTTTTAAGAAATAAGTATGCTGTTCGAGGGGAAAGTAGAGGGAACTGATCAAGTCATATCGGCAACGGGAAACCCAGTGTCAGACTGCGCCAGACAATCCACAAACAGAGAGAGATGGCGGGAGATCGTGAGGAAATCTGTATCGGCCTCCAACACAAATACCACCGCCTCAACGTGACCACGACCGCTCTGCCAAGAGCGAAACGACAGAGAAGAAGAAGATGCTGTTTGACGCTTAAAAAAACGTGACGTCACAATGCACGATCAATAACGAAAATTCATAGAAAACTGTCGTTTTGACAGTTCGAAAAAATAATTAATTTGACTAGTTGGCAAGTACCCAATTGCTGTTAGCTAAAGGAAAGGTGAAAAACTGGTAATATCATCAAAATAAACTTCTCTCCCATGTATGTTTTACCGAGTAGCTAATTATGCTAATTAAGAATAACTCATCTAGGAACAGACTGTAAGAACAAAACTAACGGTCATAAAACAAAAGCTTTAAAAAAGGAAACCGTTAAACGAACTTAACATACGTTTTAAAAACTAACTAAAAATGGCGTTTCAATTGTCATAGACAATAGAGGTTTCCATTAATAATTTTTATGATAAAAACTTAAACAATTGTTCATAGACAAAAGAATGTCGCCGTTAGAGGCGGTCACATGAGCCTACTAAATATTTCCTTGACGAGAGAAATTTATTAAAAAACTGCTTACTTAGCAATAAATTCATTCTTAGAATACATAAGATAGTATAAAATTTTCTCTGAGGTCATTGACATTATTAATGAAAATTTCTCAAGGCTAAGAAAATTTCTAACTTGTTCTTTTTTCTATCATTTTTTTCTTCTTGATATTGGTACCTAAACCTTGGATTAGATATAAAAAGTAGACTATTTAGAACAATTTATTACTAAAACTGTGATTGAGATTTATCTAAGTAAGTACTTAATAAGCTGAATTAAGCACCCATTCCAATTGAATAGCCTGGAGCCAAAATTGCGTTGCCTTACTACGTTTAAAAGGTTTAAAATACTAATGGCTTACATCACAACAAATACCAATTCTATTGTTACAAACATGGAAGGACTTACATAAAATTACATTTTACGTACAATCGCGAATTCGTGACGTTGAACAATTGTTCACTTTAATTAGACGGTTTCATCTCAAAGACAATTTAATTACAGACAGACAGATTTATTTTGTTGTAATAAATAAATGACAAGTGAAACAAGTGAATTTATTTCTGCAAATAGTCTACAAGGCAGTTTTTACACGTCAATTTTATCAAGCGAACGATGAGGTCGACATTTCCTAACTGACTACTCTGAGAAGAAATGCCGAAACAAACTCAGAGGTCTGTCTCTTTTAAAGTCCAGGCAATATGTATAACAGATTATGTGTGAGAACCGTGCAAGTTCTTTCTGTAGTGGCCTTTTGAGGAAAGAACCACAACAGTTTGAGCGGACCCGTTCTGAAGGCAGTACGCATGTGTCGGTTTACAGTCAGCTCAATTAACAGGTGACTGTCTCTCGACGAACAATCCCAACCCAAAGAACATTTGCGTGTGTCGCACAAATACTCAAACTGTCAGAATATGGATTATTAGAAAAGAAATGGTGAGGCAAAGTCTCGCACGGTCCTAGCACTAACAATTGTAAAATAAAAAGTAAATGTCAAGTTAGACTATTACTTATTAAGAATATTTAGAACTAGCTACTTCCACGTGGTTTTTTACAGAGTACAGTTTGTTACAGAGTATTTTGACAGATGATAATTGCAGAAACTTTCTTTGGTTTTTATAGAACCTTTTTTGTTACTATTTTTATTATAACAAAAGTTAAAAGCTATTTTGTTTTGTATGTGCTATGCTAACTATGTGAAACTGACTGTTATATTTAACAAAAGCATTAAATAATGATAGCATAATCGTTGATGTTTGTAGTCCATTGAAATCTGGCTATAAAACTTGGTTAGAACAAAGTATTACTGGGTTTTTAAAAAAATCTCAGTAGTAGCACGGATTCTGGAAATGTGCCCGGTATATGACAATAGGCTCACCCCCTATTACGTGGGATTCATAACACAAATGGGGAAAAGTGGTTGTTACATTGTACAGTGGCATCAAGTGCCGTAATGTGTACCTCTGGCTACATAAGGAGCGGATGTGTGCCTCTGGATAAAAGGCGTGATGTTATGTTATGTTCTTATAGGTAGCTACAAGTGCACTTTTTACTAGGTCGCCCTTGTAAGTAAAAGCATACTTAATGTATTTACACATAACATAACATAATACCATGCCTTTTATCCTCGAAGGGGTAGGCAGAGGTGTACATTATGCCACATGTACAATGTAACGCCTTTAATGTATTTAAATACTTTCGCAAAGCAAGAATACTTTATTTTTATTAACCGTAGGCCCATTTATAGGACTTACAATAAATGCACTAAAAATTACTGACATTCGAATTTAGAACATAGAGATATCAGAAAGGGAGGTGTAAAAAAACTATCCAATACATCCATAAACGAATTCTAGGTATTTTTTTTTTTAAGGGGGGAAAATCATCGGATGACTTCTCCCGCCTGGGTGAGGCGGGAGGGAGTGTCAGACTCTTACTGACTAAAAACCACCCCGTTCCTTCTCCTGCACGTCGAGCCGGAGCCCCGGTTACCCGCTAGGTTTTCCGCGACGAATTCTAGGTATAATATTGTAATTAACATAATAATATCATAATTTGCATAAACAAATCCGGTACTGTTATGAATCTGTTACAAACATGTGCTTGACCTTCATATCTACAAACCGTCTTCTCTGCTATTGTTAAAATTGTGGATAAAAGTTCTGTTTGTTTGTTTTGCAAGTAAAATGTTTTTATTTAAAGAAATAGCTAAGTATCTGGTATATTCCAAATAGACGATTCAAAAGAATCTGAAACAAAAATATGAGGAAGACTTACGTAGTTTAAAAATAACAGCTTAAACTGGAATTGTTAAATCTTTTACGTCATTGAGCAGTAACTATAAAAATAAAATAATCTAATAATAAATTTACAAATCCACATAACTATTCAGATTTAGCCATTTAAACACAGATAATATCATCGACATAAAAAAATAAAACGTAAAACCGGTATTTTTTGCGTATCTCGGATGTTCTGAGTTCAAAACAATTACTTTTTTTTTGGTTGTGTTCCAGTATTTTGACAGGTGATAATTGCATAAACTCTCTGTTTTTATAGAACCTTTTTTGTTATTATTTGAATAATAAGAAAATTTAAAAGCTTTTTTGTTTTGTATGTGCTATGCTAACTATGTGAAACTGTATGTCAGGTTGAACAAAAGCATTAAGTAATGATAGCATAATCGTTAATGTTTGTAGTCCATTGAAATCTGGCTATAAAACTGGCTAGAACGAAGCACATGGGCGCGGAGCAGAATTATCTAATGTTCTAGATTTGATGTAAAATATGAGAGTTAGGAACATAGTGAAGAATTCGTGTAGGTACATAATAGATACTTAAGTAAATTATTTTGTTTCTGAACGCAACGAACAGTAACTTTATCCGTAGTCAAAAAACAATAAAAATGCCTATGTAAATATGGTCTAAACAAGTTATTTACGTAGTTTAAATTAAATAGATAATACGTATGGAAATTAAACTGGTTACTTACGTTATGATGATGATATTTACACCTGTAGATGAGTTTTACACTTAGTTATCTTTTTTATTATCTTAGTTGTTTTAGAAATTTTCAGCTGCAGCGCAGATAAAACTGAATAGATACTTTACTTTCTTTTGTCAAAAATAATCATAGTCGAACTTGTCAAAAGTATTATCAAACTGAAATAAAACTTCAACAGTCAATATCAAATTGTCTATTACAAAATAAAATCTATTCAGGATCATTTTATTATGCAACATCTATAAAAATATCATAAGAACTCTTTAATAGGTCAAAATTTAGCCAATCATAGACAATACATTAGGTATTATATTTAAGCACTTAATTCAGGAATATTCTCAGATACCAACCTTGAAAGACGTTTTAATTTTTTCTATATCTTTTTACGTTCGATTTTTTGCCGCCCAAACTGTTTTATATTAGGAACATAATTGTCGTTTGTGATTTTCCATTGATATTTTAATTAATTGGTTTGTTTCTTTATTAATAGCTGTTATGATGACACAATATAATAGTAGTAGTAAACAAATAACGTCTGGTGGGTTACCAGACGTAATTTTATTGATATAATTAATTCACAGGTTTTTTTGATGTGGTGTAATATTCGAGAATAATACGACCTAAGACTATATAATTATGTACTTACTGCAACTACCCAGCCATTTCGCTCGCGGACGACCTAACGAGAAACCGGGTCAAAGCAAGAGAAGGAACGGATTGGGTTCTAGTCAGTAAGAGTCTGATACTCTCTCCTGCTTCACCCAAGGCGAAGGCGAAGTTTTTCCACCCTCAAAAAAGGCACTCTCGCTCAATAAAACTCTATTCCGAGAACTTTTGAAGTAAATAAGAAAAAATATATATAGTCTACAGAACACCAATCAGAGCTAAAAAAATAAACACGACAGGGAAAATCCAGTAGTTTAGTTATTTGTTATCATATTTTAAAAATCGTATTTGTATTTTTATGTTCTAATGGATGCCTATTCGTAATGAATCAAAGAATTTAATATGAAGAACTAACTCCATAATAAGCATGTTCATGTAAGACAGGAGCTTAGATATATAATTACGATTTTAATAAAAAGTTACAACAAAAAATACTCGTCTTCAAAATTATGAAGATTTGAATTGAAGATTAAACTGCTTCCTGTGTGTTTCAATTATAATATACAACAAATTTACATCGTAGATTCCCTCGTTTCAATGTACAATTGTACAATTATACTTGTTGTAAAGTTTATGTTCATTTCAGGCTGTGTTTTATGGATATTAGGAGTACTAACACTACATATTATATTAATTACTATGTACTAAATTAATTACTATGTATTCGGCTTACACACGTAACTGTTTGACGAGGACTCGACTAGTTTCAAGCCATGCCAGAGGCTCATATTCATGAGCAGCATTTCGCGACACGCGACGCTACAACCGTCGCGCTGCTATGGCTACCTACCTCTATATCAGTTATTACAAGCGTCGAATAAAATCTATATAGAGGTACACTAAAATTCAGTGCTTAATTTAATGTGTACATTATAATGAGGTCATATAAGCGAACTTAGACACTAATACAATTAAGTATGTGTACTGTGTATTTTTTATTCGAACTGTAAATACACTGAGTGTATTTTTTATTCGATAAACTTGGTCATTAACACTTCGAAATTAATTAACCTGGGCAAAACATGATTATTATGGCTTTTTCTATGAGGGGAAAATAATCGAATGACTTCTCCCTCCTGGGTGAGGCGGGAGGGAGTGTCAAACTCTTACTGACTAAAAACTACTTCGAGCTGGAGCCCTGGTAACCCGTTAGGTTCTCCGCGGCTCCGAAATTATCATGGTTAAGCTTATTTTATAAGAAAACAAATTACAAATTCTTATCTAGAACGGTCAAGGTTCACAAATCGCAGTAAACATGTAAGTACCATTACATCCTGGTACTAAAATTGTGAGTTTAATGTGTCCTGAACTGTCGACAGTTCTTATTTCAATTTACTCATGAACATTATTCTGAACAATTTAAGAGGTAAAAATAAAAGAACCAAAAGATCATACAGCTGTAAACATGACACTTTATTTCAGTCAACCTAAAATAACGAGGATAAGAAATTAAGTATCACATCGATCATAATGGAGGTCAATATTTTGTAAAAAAAAACATTATATATTTGCCACTTTCTTGTTCTCTAATCCCGAACAATGACATACCATGCGCGTTCGCACCCATTTTGACAACAACAATGTGACACACAGGTGCGACCTCTGTGTTTCCGTAAGTGAAATCGTCACATGCGACTTAGCACCGTTTTTCGCAAGCCACCGAGCTTTCATTTTGGAAAAGGCTGCATTAGGTAATATAATTATGTAGATTACTGTAGATAAGTCGGTTACCTAAACATCCTGTCTAAATATTTTTGTAAATATAGTCTAGTCAAATTCAATTCTTTTATCGAAACATCAAAAACGATACTGTTCTATGAAATTTGTACGAAAAACCATTTTCTGACGTCATCACATATTCGCGTCAAATAGCACAATTATATCTAAAAAAAAATCTAGAATAAATCGAAAATTAAGTACCTATATCGGCAAATCAATTAATGAAAGTGTTACTATGTTTCAATATTTAATTGGACTGAAAAATCAAAATAATTTATTTTTAACTGCTCGTTTGCCTCCTATTCCATAAAAAATAAAACTTAATGCAACAATTATGTAACACCCACTTTTCACTATTTATGATATATGAGTCCCATGTAATAGGGGTGAGCCTATTGTCATATACCGGGCACATTTCCAGACACCGTGCTACTGCTGAGATTTTTAAACAACCAAGTAATACTTTGCCCGACCTGGGAATCGAACCCGAGACATCTTGCCCGGCAGTCGCACTTGCGACCACTCGGCCAATGAGTCAGTCAGGCAGAGCACTTAATGACTATAGTTTAATGTTACTCCATTGGAACTAGCATGAAATTCGTATCAAATTCCATAATAAGGACGAATGTACCGAAACGCTACATAAATATCCTTTGTTGACATTTCCATTGATCATAAAGAAACCGTTGCGTGACACACTTGTAAGGTCACAGTAGTCGCGTTACGCATGCGCGTCACGGCGCCCGCTCATTGGATCCGATCATTGATAGCGGCGCGGGCGCAATGTAAAATGTGTTATTAGATTAGGGTTGGTACACAGGAGGTGATTGTGTAAGACTGTCTATGGTTATTGTTTGTTGTCACTTTCGTTTTTACTGTTGTTTTGTATCTTTGTTTAGGCGTTACTTCATTATACTTGTGTTTTCTAGGAGTTCAAGGCTATATTATGTCTATTATTACAAAAGGCTATCTATATGTTATGTTCAATGTACGAAGAATAGAAAGAAATTATAAATAAATACATGCAAAGTACTTTTTTTTGAGGGGGGAAAATCATCCAATGACTTCTCCCGCCCGGGTGAGGCGAGAGGGAGTGTCAGACTCTTACTGACTAAAAACCACCCCATTCCTACTCCTGCACTTCGAGCCGGAGCCCCGGCAACCCGTTAAGTCTTCCGCGGCTCCGTATCGGCATTAGCCCTGTTGGGCCCCATCAGTGGTGGTCTGATGGCTCTTAGAGGCGCGCGCAAAACGCGACGCGCCGTACGCTCGGGCCTGGTTCTGGTCGGGTCCGCAGGCCCATGCTTACGGTGGCCGGAGATCGTCTCGCGATCCCCGACGTCTGGAATGTCTCTCGCGACGGCCGGGGAAATGCAAAGTACCTGGATACAATATTTTTTACATTACGATTTAGGTCTTAAGTTCTATTGATCATATATATTATAATAGAAGTAAGAAGTTATATTGATCATATTGCTGGTCATAGGTCGGACCTTTTAAGACTTTGACTGCCATTAAAAAAACTGTTGAAGGTAAATCCTCCGCTAACGCCGGTCACCGGTGACCCCCATGGCGTTTAACGTGTTAGGGCAAATGTGTTTTTTTAATAACAACAACGGTACGTCTAAAAAACATAACCTAGGGTCATAATTGACATGGATCACCAAGGTCGTTCATAATAATATAATTGTTGCATTAAATGCCAATAGAACAAATTAGGGACCATTCATCTTGCAAATTATTTAACAAAAGAAGGTGTGGCCTGTCTCACATGGGCGGCCATCTTAGATTATTGACATAAGATTGATATGAACTGACATTACTCATTATCAGTTTGAAGCCGATTAAATACGTAGCCTTCTATCTGACAGATTTTTAAATATAAATATTTGAAGATCGAGTCTCTCTTGTTATTGATTCGATTCTTTAGTCAAACAATAATTTTAACTTTCTGGGTATATCGCCATAAAAACTAAATTAGTTCTTTTAATTAATTACTATGTTTCGGTTTATGGCTTGAAACTAGTCGAGTTCCTCGTCAAACAGTAACGTGAGTAAACCGAATACATAATAATTAATTAGTATGTCTAACGAAAGATTTAATATAAACATAGTTCTTTTAAATTAAAAAAGAAGTATAGAAAACAAACATAACAAACATTTGTCCAGTATCTATAAAAAACGTAAGAAACCTCGATTATATCTAATGTAACTAATACCACACACTATTTTATATCGTTCAATTATTAGTAAAAGTAAGTAAACCAAAATGGTTTAGAACCTAGTTATTTCTAGCTTTATAATTAAGACCAATAAGGCAATCTCTCCAATGGCATTTTCAATACAAACAGCGATCCGTTATAGCTATAGAACGAAAGTGAAGGAGACGTGCCTTAGAAGTAAATTCTTCAAGGTGAACTCATACTACACGCAATAAGAAAGTGAATCCTGTTGGCAAACCACCACGCTTTGTGTGGAACTGTGCAAGTCGTTTGATACCCGGATTGCACTCTAGAAACCTACTTTAGAAGGGTCATACAAGAATATTTGATTTTTCTCGATTAAGAATAAAGGGGGAAGAGGGCAGAAGAAGACTTATTATATCGACTATAAATATAAAACATTTAGAGTCGATACAATATGGCAAGGACAAAAACTAATTTTGAGAAAAGGACGACGCCTTTTATCCCCGGAAGGGTAGGCAGAGGTGCACATTACGGCACTTAAAGCCACTTTACAATGTACCAACCACATTTCACTATTTATGTTATCAGTCCCAAGTAATAGGGGGTGAGCCTATTGCCATATATACAGGGCTCATTTCCAGACTCCGTGCTACTATTGAGATTTTTTTTTTAAATCCAGCGATACATTGCTCGATCCGGGAATCGAACGCGAGACTCCTTGCCAGGCAGTCGCACTTGCGACCACAAGGCCAGCGAGGCAGCCATTCAAACTCTACTAAAAATAGGAATAGTTTAAAATATTTGTCATTATAACAGGTATATATAAGGCGCATACCGCGTTTGTTAAAAAACACTTACCTTAATTTATTGGCATTTTTTAAATATTTACCTTAATTTATTGGCATTTCAGTATATTTTCCTAGTTCATTGAACCGCATGATTTATAGTGATTGTTCAACTATAGTACGGTTCGTAGATAGAAAAAGTGTTAAGTGACTGCTCACTTGTTAAATAAGCAAAAGTAAGCATTTATTTATTTAAGTTTTTTTTTCAACTAAGTGCCTATTTTTGTCGCTGGTTTATTTTTTTTTATTACCTTTTGTAAACTTAAATACGAGGCAAACGTCTTAGCTAAGTCGATGCAAGATGCAACATGCAAATATTAAGTTCCTTTTTCTTACAGGATGTTATACTTATGCAGATATTGTAGTTTACCCTTTATGTAGAACCTATTTGGTGTAAGGAACTTACAGTACACAGCACCGTCTGTTCATCAACAGCCCATAAGTGCCCACTGCTGAGCAAAGCTTTTTCTCACACGGGGAAGGTTTGAGCATTAATTACCACGCTTGCTCAATACGGGTTGACGATTTCAAACTTATAATTAGAAACTATAAGTTCAGGTTTCCTCACGATGTTTTCCTTAACCGTTTGTCAGTGTCTAAATAATCTTAGAATCGTCTGTTACAATTGATAGAATAAACAATGATACTTTTAGAAATATTATTACGTATTCGATATCTGCTTATATCCAAGAGAAAAAGAACATTTATATACGAAAGACATGTTTTCGACGGAGATATTTATCAAAGTCAACCGCCACCAAAAGTTACACCATCTACCAAAATAATATATCTACATCACGTTTTAAACTAGTTTAAAACATAACAAAAAAGGTAGGTACTAAATTACCTCTAAAAAGGTCTTTTTAATTACTAACTTCTCATTGGTCAACCCTAATTGCGTGATTGACATTTTGACAGGTTAATGGGTCGATATCGTTTAGTGAATCATCAGTACTTTGACCTCTTCTAGAAAAGGAATTAGGTCCAAAATAGTAAAACCGAATAGTAAACTAGAACGAGTGAAGAATATTCACCTGACATATACTGTTACTTATAAAAACGTAGTATGCGATGCTACTTTTTCTATATTTTAAAGTCAAAAAATGTCTTCGTCTTTGGTATAATCAGCTCGTTTCCGTACACTGCTAGACAAAAGGCTCTCTAATATCCCACCATTGAGCCTGATCTTCAGCTCTTAGCAACCAACTACTGCCAGGAATATCATCAGTCACTTCACCTCGTTAAGTCATACTCGTACTACGCTTTTCGCTAAAACATGTTACACGTATGATATTAATTAATTAAAAGTGTAAAAAATACACAGTAGGGTTGTCAATGAATTCGATTAGGTATTATTTATTTTTATTTTCCTTAAAAAAAATAATTTATGTTTTGTAATGAAGTCAAATTCTCTTTGGTCTTTTCGTCGTTATATATATTGTATTCCAAGCCGCTTCCTCTCCATAGGTTACTCTTTTTCAATGAGCTTCACAATACAATTCTCTAGTTACAGAGTCTCTAGTTAAATTTTTAAGTAACACACTTCCAAACTCCATGTTCTTATGTATTGCTAAGAAAATAGGCCATTAATGATCTAATGTAACAGTTACTGGGCCGTCTGTTAGTATATTTATTTATGTAATCATAGACAATGTGACAAACTGATCGTGATTCGTGAGCACAGGAAAAAAAATAAAGAGCCAAGGTCGGATCATGTTCTAGTCAAGTTGACATTGTATACTCGTTTTGTGAAAGGTAAGGTTTCAAATAGTAACCTAAGCATGTTATATTGTTAGGATATATGTGTGTTGTTTTATAATTTTTATACAGTTTATTTATTTATTTATTAAATTAGGGTCTCCAACAAGGAATACACTTAGCACACACGAGTAGCATTACAAAAATTAAAAGCTATGTGCTTCCTCAATTATAGGAGGCCACAACATGCAAAAAATCATAAAAATATACAAAAAATTGGCAATACAAATTAAAAATAAAATTAAAAGCTAAGAACAAAACAACTGTGACTAAAAACAATACAAAATGTCAAAAATATGACAGTTCGTGTATTAGGTATTAACGTAAACGCACCCATTACCGCCAGTTTAAGCACAGTTCAGATTGATATCAAAAAAATAAGCACATTCTTAATAAGTCGCTACAATAAAAATATTTTTTCCAGTGCTGAAATTATCGAATTTTTTAGTTATGTAGAAGAATAGACAATCAAAGAATTACTTAATAATATAAAAATTAAATAAAAGGAAAAAGGGTCATGTCCCCATTACCGACTCAAAACATCGGTATGTGCCTAATACCGTTTTTGTGACACCTAATACCGACCACTAAATAAATGAGACCGTTAAAATTAAATTTAAATGCTTGTGTATATTGCACTGTTTATATAAATGATCCAACACTTAACAATTATAATGTATTCTTATAATAGTATATTCTTAACAGCGTTAAATCAATAAAAGATATCATATTTATACGAATTATGTATAACAAATTACCAAAGTCCAGCATTGAACTACAATATATAACCAATGTTTATTTAGTTTATTAAAATAATGATATTGTTTACTGTTGCATAATGATAAGAATGTAGTTACGTTTTTAGAAATAAGATCTCTTCCTACAAAAGTAATGTATAGAGCTCCTTTCGCCTGCGATACAGGATTGTCCTAGTGCAACTTTATGAGATCAATTTTACTTACTTGATACATATTTTGTATTTTGCATTTTGAATTATGAATAAATTTTAATATTTATTTATTATTTATTTATTAAATGACGAAAAGTGGATGTCGCACCATACATGGAGTCTGATTGAGGACAGAAAAAGGCTTCAATTGAGATTGCTCGACGCCCAGGATGACGCTATAAGAGCCGACCTGAACGCACAGGACCGTCAGAAACGGAAAGAATTCTATCGTAGCACCCGCAAAGATAGGAGACAGTGGACTGACGGTATTGCTGATCACGCTCAACAGGCTGCAAACGCTGGTAACATCAAGCTTAGGAAGAAAAAACTACTGAAGTCTAAAGATGATCAGCTCATTGCAACATCCGAAGGGCAGCTGCTTCGCTGGCGTCAACACTGTGAGGAGGTCTTTCGCATGTCGGCTACGGCGACACTTGGTGACATCAACACGGAGACTCGACGGCGGGATAGAGTGGGAATTATCAAACTTCTTGGAAGATTTGGATTACGCCGATGACCTATGTCTGCTGAGTCATACCCAAGCCGACATGCCAACAAAATTGGATAACCTGCGGCAGGAGGCAGCAAAAGCTGGCCTAAGAATTTACACCCGAAAGACCAAAGAAATTAGAACGGGTGTGAAGAATCCTACACCGTTGCTGATTGGCACAGAGGCAGTGGAACGTTTCCACAATTTTTTCTATTTCGGGAGCGTCGTGTCAGAGACTGGAGGTACTGAAGAGGACATCACTTCAAGGATCGCCAAAACCCGAGCTACCCGAGACCTGTGTGGCAGTCATGGAAACTGACCCGAAGGATAAAACTGAAAGTCTTCGGTTAAGTGTAAAATCCGTTCTGCTCTATGGGTGCAAAACGTGGAAGGTGACCAAAGACATCTTACGCCAACTTCAAGTCTTCGTTAACCGATGCCTGCGTGCCTAAATAACAAATAAAAAAACATGTAGTATGGGGTCCGTCGTAAATGTACAAGTAGTCGGTAATAGGTTTTCTTAAAGGATATCGTATAACCTATTACCGACCCATGGGAATGTGTATGAATTGTGTAAATACATGTGATTTATGTTCATGTATATGATTTTCAGTGGTGCGGTTGCTAAAAATATTTAATAATAATGATATTTTAACTACAAAAATACACTATTTAAAAATTATGCCTCCTTTATTCATCAAAATATTTACATAAGAACTAAGTTAGCATATATCGCTACTAAAGCTCTTAAATATATGGCGTTAATAGCTCAAATATAAGTTAACATACTACGGAAATGAATTAGTATACCCTCCTGCCTAATAATTTATGCATTTTAACAAAAATCATGGCACACAAAAGATACGACAAGTACTTATCAGCGACATAGGTCGCTAATAGGAATAAAATTGAGATTTTTGTTCCTATTACCGCCTATTTTTAAAATTGAATTTTAAGCAAAATAAAATAATATCTTATTAAAATGAATCATTACTTGTGTTCCTAAAAGTATCAAAAATGCATTAAAAGAACTAGAAGTTTCATTAATATGCTTGATGATATAATCTTCTGCTAAAAACGAAACAAGAGTCCTTACGCCATCGGAAGTGCCGCACTATGGAAAATGCACTAAAGTCGACGTCCACGGACTAACTAAGCAATTATTGTTTAAATCATCGAGTTACGCACTCAAACAAGAGATGGACAGTTGCAATACAAATATATCTACATTTTTTTAAAGCAATCAATTGTGTAACTTCAATACATGACGTAAAAATGATAGTTTTCTGAATAGGGCGGTAATGAGCGCTGATTTTAATGGGTCGTTATTAGGTGCGTTTACGTTATTTCATTTATTTTTTTAACACAAAGGTAAGTCTAAGAAGAAGTCTTTTTGTGTTATAATTATAATCTAAGCCCACAAAACCGTTGTAATGGTTTGATTTGAAGATAGGAGCAATATGAATTAGGCATATTTTTAGGTTTATTTACATAAATGGAGAGATCTCTCTCTCTCTCTCTCTTCAGTCGTTCCCTCATATCTGAGGATCGTGGTCAGCATCAGGATTGCATCTGGAGCGGATGATCTACTACTAGCGGTTTCTGTCCAACGCATCTGTTGGGTATTTTGAGGACGAGAGGCCGAATCTTTTATTTGATCGGTCCATCGGAACTGGAGAGATAAGTATACTATAATGTGCTAAAAGATCTGAAACTTCATAACAGAAAGAAAATTTTAATATTTCCATCACAGACATTTTTATTACATGCATGAAAACCGAATCAATACATATTTCTTGGCAGATAGACAGACACTGATCAGATTGGCCATATACTTATGTAAGAAGGGCCAAATTAAAAGTACCTTTAACCGACGAGCATCCACGTAAAGACTGATGACTGTTGATGAAGCGAAAGAGGTATATAAGAATCGTAGCAATTGGCAGTCCATGGTGTTTCCCTACCCCATGGGAGACAGGCATTAGGTTACGTATGTATTTTTTAAAATTGACTAATTTTTTAAAACTAAAATTATTTTTTACTAGAGGTATATCGGGAAAGAACCGGTGTTTATTTAAATGAATGATACAAAGAATCTAAAAAACATGTAAAGCCGTAAATTACTGAATCAATTATATATCTTCTTCATTATAATTCAATCCTATAAAATTTTACAAATCGAATAATTATTAAATTGATTTTAAACAGAGAATAAGAGAACAACATTGACTGACAAACAGTTTTTTGTATATCTGCACATTCATTAGTATATTTTATTTCATTTATGTGTATTTTGATTGTATTTTGTCATGAAGCAATTCATTAATTTGATTAAATGATTCGTATTTTGCAAAGAGTAATATAATTATGTAGTTGTAAGGTGAGGTAGGACCAATATAATTACGGGACCTATTATAAGGAATGTGGTAAATCCGCTGCACAGTTTGTCGATATTGATTAGTTTCATTTCATTTAAAATTTTCCGATTTTAGCGGCTTATAACCAAGATTTCGAATATGAAATCCTTACAAAATAATACTGTGATTGAATCGTTAAAACCTTGAAAATACGATAGTATCAGAAAACTTACCTTCCATGAAGATGAGGGATAATACAATTAACGTACAACATAAACAATTATTTATATTTTTATTACAAAAAAAAACAGTATTCCTCAACAAAAACAGGATTTTTAATAACGAAAGTGGGTCAATGATGACATTTTTTCGCAAAATTTATATCATTCTAGAAAATTCCTTTTCAACGCAGCAACTTGTTTTGAATAATATTATAATTTGCATATATTTGAGACGACTGCTTCTTCGGGTTAACAAGTGAAGGTCTACCACTTTAACTTTGAATTTTATAGTTTAAATCCAAGAATTTATTTAGGTATGCGTAACACTAGCTTGTGCTAGCAGCTTTACCCGCGTTCCTGTGGAAATAGTGGTCTATATGTTATTCCGGACCAAAATCATTCCTGTTTTAAATTTCATCTCGATCCCTTCAACCGTTTTGACGTGAATAAGTACCAAACACACATACAACCTCTCGCAGTTATAACATTAAGTATGATTAAGTACACTGAACTTAACGTAGGTACCACGTAAGCGACTCTTCTTTAAGAGCAAATTATAGACATTTGACAAAAAATGAACAGTATAGCTCTACCAAAAAACCATTAAAATCTCTAACGAACTAATGATCGATTATGAATATTGTAAAATATTTATGGTATTGCATAAAGTTGGCTACAATGCACTTTGTATAAGTTCTTATTTAAATAAATGCCAAATGCTACAAGAATATTTTTAACACTTAGTTTAGGTTTCACGGCGCGATCTTCTCCCACGGCGATTAGCACCCGCGCGCTCAGCGATGTTGGCGGGCGATCGCAATGGGAGCTATTCCATTGCGATCCCGGTATGGAACTCAACTGATTGTTCAACCGCCCGCCCGTCTTGTTAGCGAGATATAATCGCAACCGCGGCGGCTACGGGATCGCACAAAACTCTCGTGAGTTTTGAAAATGTCCGCCTCCATTCCGCCACCGCGTCGAGCGCGGGAAAAGATCACGCCGTGAGTCCTTAGCCTTAGGAATGAAATAGTAATAATAAAAATCTTATCTAAGGTTTTAAGTAAATACCTATCTTTTATTATTTCAATCGCAAGTACAAGTGCGTAACTAATTTAATTTAAATAAGGATGTAAGTATTCCTAAGTAACGAATACTTAATAATACCTATTGATAGTAGTTGTCCTTGAAACAAATTAGGAAGGAACTTAAAACGTTCAATAACTAGTTACAACCGTTATTTAAATAAACCCTGTATTGAGGCCTGGTGTGCAAAAAATCACACCTGTTATTCCGGAAAGAGGTAGGCAGTCTTATATTAAGTGTGACAAACTTTTTACTTATTATATCCATTCAAAGGTTTAAAAATGGTTTTTAATGGTTGACACTTCAGGTGATCGAAGGTCTGGCTACTACCTTGAGTAAAGGTTTAAGCATTGCCATTCAACGTAGCAATGTTGCCTGTCTTTTGGGTTTCACGATAGCTATGAGGAGCATTTTTATTATTATTACTTTTTTAAGGTGTAAATATTTTCGTTTTTAGTTATTTATATTTTAAGTTGTATATATTTATTTAATTCAAAGGTTTTACTTATTATATCGATCTCAAGACCTCACAGTCGCAATCATTAAATCAATATTATCAAATCGTTCATAATTTCTAGAAGCGATTAATATAAAAATTGGTAGAAAAATATGTTATCAATACATAGTATAAATCAAAGTCGCTTTCGCTGTATGTCCGTATGTATGCTTAGATCTTTAAAACTACGCAATGGATTTTGATGCGGTTTTTTTTAATAGATAGAGTGATTCTTAAGGAAGGTTTGTATGTATAATACATGCATATTGCAATTAATAATTTATTCGATAGTTTATGATAATTACTACTGCTATGTATATATTCCTACTTTTGTATAGGTTAGGCACATCAACCTACTCGAGTGTGTCAATTTTTTTCATTGGATTATCGACTTTATAACTAAACGTTAGAGTTGAAAATCTAATAATAATATTGATAAAAAAGTGTAGGTTTACCTGCTGCCCACTGTACATCGGGTTCACGATCAAACTCGCTGATATTTTTCGATTACTGAATACTTTTTTTTTATGGCATAAGCCGGTAAACGAGCAGACGGATCATCTGATGGTAAGCAATCGGCGTCGCTCATGGACAACTGGAACACCAGGGGCGTTACAAGTGCGTTACCGGGCTTTTGGGGGTTGGGAACTTGAGGATTGTTGGGGATTCAGAAATTGGGGAAATTGGGGAGGCGGGTAAAACTCCTAGACTAAAGTCTGTAACCCCTTATTACATGGAACTCATATCTGTTGAAAATAGAATTTACAGTGTAGGTATATTATTAAGGGCCATTATAAGGATTAAAAATTTAAAATTCCACTCAGCATTAAGTCTTAAAAATGAAACTTATGTCTTCAGGGACGAGTAGGTATAAATATTACCATTTACATAATAAATAACAATAACAAATAACTGGTACTTATTTATCGATGGGAATTTCTAATCTCTTGATTAAGGAAAATACTTTTAAAACCGTTCTGTTATAAAATATTAACAGGTTTATCTTTGTGTTTAAGGAGTGGTATTTACAACAAATTACTACAACAGTACAACAATTTTATAGCCGAAGAAACTAGTTTACTAGATTATAAACTATTTTTACTGTGATATATATACTGAACAATCTTTTCCATATCTATATTATGCTCCCGGGGTCGCTTAAAATAATAATAATTGTCTAATAATAATACAATTTTACAATATTATATCAATATTTTAGTAATATCTAAAATAATCACAAGTAATCTCAATTAAGTGTTCAGTTGTTTCAGGTGCCTAATTGCGTTAGGTACCCTTGTCTTGGTTGTAATCCTATACATATCGACTCTATTTAGTTTAAAATTTAATTTAATTTAATTCCAATTTTAATTTAATTAATTGATCGCAACTTTTATGTTAAATGTTGCTTGATCTTGTTCGAATGTTATAAATTGTTTTATGTGAATAGGTTGCTTATGGAACGACGTGCTCCATCGTAGACCGCATCATCGCTTACCACCAGGCGAGACATAGTGATCAAACGTCGCCACATCATATATATATAAAAAAAAATGTAACATATTCTAACCGTTTTATGTGCATGTTGTGTTAGCCAGTAAGTATATAGTTGTTACACTTACCAAAGTATTATTTGTAATGATGTAATGAATATATCAGTGTAAATAACTGTTGGTTAACCTAATAAATAAATAAATAAATAAATATCTATACCAATTTAGTATTCACATAGTAACTGTCTTTGCGGGATTTCTTAGCACTCCAGTTAAGGCAGTGTGATTCAGTTCCACGTCAATCTATCGTGACCTATTAAATAAGAGTTCAGTTCTTCCGGTCACTTCTGTGACTAGAATGTTAAAGGATATTCTTATTTTAACTAAAAATGATGTTATATTTCAAATTGAACTCTATTCTATATTGTGTGATTGGCTGAACCCAAAAAGAGATAACTTAGTCAATAATCACTACATAGTATAAAACAAAGTCGCTATCCGTCGTCTGTCCTTGTGTATTATATTATGCTTAGATCTTTAAAACTACGCAACGGATTTTGATGTGTTTTTTTTAATAGATAGAGTGATTTTTAAGGAAGGTTTTTATGTATAATACATGCATATATTGCACTCGTGCGAAGCCGGGGCGGGTCCCTAGTTATAGCTATAAGATAAAAATTGACGATGGTATAATGATGTTCAATAAATATCTGCTTAAACCATATAATTAACAAATGCCTATACTGTTGTACAGTCTCTTTCTTTTTTTGTGCTTTTAGGCTTAATTCTTGCTTACTTGTTTTTGCCTTAAAAAAACCTATACACATACGAAGTATATAAACAGAAGCGAGTCATCGCATGTCTTAAAGTTAAGATAGTTATATGAATCATTGTATCTATTGTGTCTAAGTGACTAGCGTCGCAACATTAATGAAATACAACGTTTTTGTTAGCGTTACTATAAAAATGATGCAATGTTTTGGTTGTCGCATACCAGGCATTAACTCATACAAATACTTAATAACATGGACTAAACTATGGATGGTGCTTAATAATTCTTTTATAAACTATGTTTAAAAAAACCAACGTGCACCCCTCTCTTTTTTAAATTTGTATAATATAGGTACTAAAACCTTATATCTAAAGTGTAACACACAATTTTCTGAAAAAGGGTCAAAATCTTTTTTTTTGATGTCTGTTATTTTTCTTTTGTCAAACGTCTGGTAAATTTGAAATATTGACCATATATTTCGAACTACACAGTAATAGAAATAACTTAAATATATACAGTATGTTAAACCTAACATACTGTTTAACCAAACGAGGGACACATTCAAACCCATAATAGTGTATACTCACATGAACCTAACAAACATATAAACGAAACGAAAACACTAATAAATAACAGACAGAACCATAAAAACGCTTCCGCTTACGCTTACGGATTACGGCTTAGCGGGCTTAAGCGCACTCTATCCTTTTCGGCAAGATCGGCGCATGTTTTGCAACGCGACTTACTTTATGTAAGTACTGTTTCTGTTTACAAGTTCACTTGTTGCGCGCTCAGTGTTCATGATGATTTATTTTATTGGACAAGACTTCAAAAATTTTGGATAATAAAGAATTTTGAATTTGAATTTTGAGGTTTTTTACATATTCGGGACGAGAATCGAATACTGAATATCCTCCCTCAATAAGTCCCTCGTTTAACCTAACACACTGTATATATACAATATAAATATCTACTGAAAGAGAAATCGATTATCTACATAATTTTTCTGCTGAACTTTCTCAAAGGCGATTTCATATTTTTGGTTATCAATTACATTTTTCTTTTGTTTGTGTAGAGGTACTTGCTAAACTAAATATTTAGACAGAATTATGTATTCCTCTACTGTTCTTCTATTGAAAGGTCCAATGCATACCGAGTCGGAAGCTATGTGGTCCTAATAAGGAAAAACAAGGTGATATCGATGTATGTACATACATGTGTATGTATAGGACTCGCATGCTTGTCAGGTACATCTTGAAGTACATGCGTTGATAAGATAGACATATACAGATTCACAAGATTCAATGCAGGTAGCAACGAACCGAATATTTATGTTTGAAAAATCGATTTAAACCGTCAAGACATACATATATTGTACAAAAATGTATTTAGTTAATTTTGTAGCAAACGTTGTTCTCGTAAAACGCACAGGAAAAGAGATAATAATATTGTTATAAAACTGTTTTTGACCGCCATTTTTCCAAGATGGCGGCGAGGGCGGTGGACTAATTTTCAACACTTCGGGAAAATATTCCAAGCAAGCAATCCTCATATATCAGTCTAAATGATGTAATAAGCCGAAACATCATCTTCATTCCATGATCTCTAACAAGGAGTGCGTTTGTTCCACTAACTACATCGATCATTCGTTTGTTCAGTGAAACATATAGGGGAAAGTTCCGTAACGCCGTCGGCACCTAACGCCGTAATCGCGATAACAGATAACACGAGCGATTAAATGTTTACAAAAAATCTCACTGGGAGACTTCCCCCTAAAAATTGAATCGCTCGCGTTATTAGTTATCGAGATAATACAAGTGTACGGCGTTAGGTGCCGTCCGGCGTTAAGGGACTTGCCCCTACCACTTCTACCTATCTTGCTAGAAAATATTATTTACTAACACAGGAATTAATTGGTATTTTTGATTGATAAAATAATGCGAAAAGTCTGACGAATAGTTTTGATTAAAATAAAATTTCGTAGTCGGGATACGTCCGCTCCGTAACCTTACTACGAAGTCCCTACGCCCGTTACGAGCGCTACGAGCGCTACGTCACCTACGCGCTACACAACAAATATCAAAAATTACGTTTTCAAAAAACCCATGCAGCAAATAAAAACAAATTATTTCATATTTAATTGACATAATAGGATTATAGAACTAATAACTATATAATAAAAAATGTTATCCAATCGGGAAGATGTAACTCGTTTTGAAAACACCTCAACAATAAAACCGTTGATATTATGCTAATTTGCGGTTAGGCTAGACATGTGGTGATTCCAATATAATTATGAAACCTTAGGTATTATAATTTAATAGTTCTTGATTCGGGGATATTAGCGTAATTAAGTAGGTATACAAGAACTTGATTTTTGTATCACCTAGTTATTAGTGATCATAAAATCTAGAATTTCAATCTCTAAATTGGTTATCGCTACAAGATATGAAATAAATAAAAACCTTAATTACGTAACTAGTTGTTGTCCGTGACTTCGTCCGCGTAGACTAATGACTTCTGGCAGAATTTTGGCTTTTGAATTAGTCTTTGTCAAAGGATATTGTACGGTAACAAAGTCGTCAGAATTGATTCAGTATCTAGTTATGTATATTAATATCTTATTATTATAAATATTTCATTATACCTCTATAAAAATGTTATTGATCTAGTACTTGTTTCTATATTGCTATTGGTACTATTAGTAGCGCAAAGCTTACGGTTTGCCTGATGTTTTTTTTTTTGAGGGCTGAAGTCATCTAATGACTTCTCCGGGAAAAAAGCCTGCGTAGGTTGCAACACTAGAGACCCAAAGTATCCCAAAGTGCATTGCAGTCCGCATGTTGGTTCATGGTTGTAATGTGGAACCGACTGTGTTCTACTTACTGTGATATAAGATTTCAAAATTCGCCTAATGCCATACATTACCCAGAATAATGCTATATCATTTGCTTACAAGTAGGTTCTTACAAATACAATGAACGTTCGCTATTGCTTCCCAGGTCATTACACAGGCTGGAAAAAAAAACAAATGAAAATTACCTTCAATGTGAATAAATTACTTTTTATTATGACAAATGACAACTCATCAGTAATCCTATCGTTATTATAACAGTATCTTCATATTATGTAGGGCTTATTACTTGTCTGAGGTCACCCTTGCACATTCTGTGGTTGCTCTATAAATAATCTGTGGTTAGCTGTCAACATCAATTACTCTATGGGTTCAAGAGCATTTTTACAAAGCTTACATTTAAAACTGTTTAAAGGTATCGATTTCAATTTATGTTTAAAAATAATATTTTATGGGCCGTAATTCAACAAGTCAGGATTTTCCAACGGCCTCAAATTAAACCCACGGCAAACCCTTTTGTGAATGATTAAAAATTATATCAAGATTTAATTATCGGGAAGACTGTACTTAATTGAAGTTAAATAAACAAGCCGAATGGATTTCTTGCTCAAAAATTATATTAGTTTGATTTTTTTTTTATGATTTATCTTTATATCACAAAGGTAAGTATTTTATAATCTAAGCCCCAGCCACAAAACCGTTGCAATGGTTTGACTGTGGGGTCGAGTCGCTAAACATAACAATTAAATGTACTTATATTTGAATGTAATACAGGCGTTGAAACTTATACTTTTTATTGGGACATTTCTAAATAATATGACTTCAATTTACGTTTAAACCTTTTTGAATTTGTTTCACTCCTTATATATCTGCCGGTAGACTATTAAATAGATATGTAATAGATATCTTTTTTAGTGTTCTATCACCAAAATAGTTAATAGTTGTTCAAATGATATAAATACTAGCTTTTACCCGCGGCTTCGCTCGCGTCACAAAAGGATGAAAAGTAGCCTATGTGACATATACCAATACACACAGTGCCATAATATATAATACTTTTGTTTTCCTTCGGGAATATCAAATTTTTCCGGGATAAAAAGTACTCTATTATTTATTCCGGACTTCTAACTTTACTTCTACAAAAATTCAAAACAATCGGTTAAGTAGTTACGGCATGACAAACAAACAAACTCACTTTCCGATTTATAATATTAGTAAGGATATTTAAATGCCTCGAGATTCATTCATCCTTAAAAGGCAATAAGATTATTTCCACAAGCAAACATCAATCACTTGATCACTACTAAGACAATAGTATCGCAATAATCTTACTGAGTACTAAATTAGTACCACAGATACTCAAGAAAATATTCATTTGCAGGTACCCTGCGATGAGCAATCTATGGTTTCCTAAGATCACTATTGCAATAGCAATGACTGTCGTGTTGCTTCCACGCAAATGTAATACGCCATCAATTATTTCATAATAAACATTCATTCACTACTAGGTACAACTGACTACTAATCTACTCTACTAGTTTCCTTATAGAAAATCAAATATTCAATGATACTTAAATAACCTCCATGGTAGGATTTATTATAATCTAGCTCTTGCTCACGACTTTGTCCGCGAAGAATATGATTCCTATTTTTCCCATGGGACCATTTAATCGGGATAATTAGGGTCTATCTATGTCACATAAGTCAGTCCAGACCCTGCCTGTATACCGAATTCCATCAAAATCCATTCAGTAGTTTCAGCGTGATTGACGGACAAGCATCCAAACAAAGAAACTTTCCCATTATTTATAAAATTATCATAAATTAAATTAACGATTGCAAAAATCCCAGGCATTATGTACTAATAAACTATGTACGTAGCTTCGAACAACAATGAAGGTTTCTCGCCGTCACCGCGTCGCCTCTAATTTCAATACAATGCTTTCTTATGGTCATTCATTTCATTGCTGATGTCAGTACTAATTACTTTATATGCGTGTACTACAATCATTTTTATATAACAGTCTAGAAATAAGTGAAGAAATCTGTGCCTGTTAGCCAAACGCCACTTGAGCGCTTGTCTACTGAGGGAGTAGAAAACTAAATGTATGAGGATGACAGTGACAAGTGTTAAAATTTACGTCAATAGGGATGATGACAGGGTATGAAAATTCAAAATCTATTTAGTCCGTCACTTAGGTAATGAAAAAATATTAAAAACATATTTTTTTATTTTGTCGTATAATTAAATAATACTTATATAAAAAATCAATCAAAGTTTAGGAAGGGGGGCTAAAACGTCATTTCTACGTAAAAAATGTACATAGAAGTGATGTCACGCGACATTTCAAATCAATATATCGTCAAAAGTATTCGTTTCTGTAAGAAAATAAAAATACGTGTCTAATGTTTTAAAATAATCTACCAGACGGACATTAAAATAAAAATTAGGCATCTATCCTATTCCATATAAATTGGTTTTCTATTCTACAAGTAGATAAGCGCTAAATGGCATTTGGCTACAGCTGCTGTTTATAAATTTAGCTATAGATACACAGCGGCTATCCAGGACTAGATATTATGACACAGCCCCTTAAACGGTTGTGAAGGACCATGAAATACTGACAAAACAAAATTCACTAAAATTAATGTTTACGATATATGTATGTAAAAGCTGTATGTGGTTACGACTCTACTTGACTTGGATAAAGGCCAAGAGAAAGATTTTTTTGTAGAAATGGTTTCTTATAATCAAGCTCACGGATTTATTAATATCTCATGAATACAATACAACGGTGATATTGTTTGCAAAAACTATCAAAATAAAAAGAGTTTGGGCTCGTCCGGGATTTGAACCCGGGACCTCTCGCACCCTAAGCGAAAATCATACCCCTAGACCAACGAGCCAGCTGAAAGACATGCTGAATTTTTGTACCGGTACGCACAACACGTATAAAACTAATTAAATTACATAATTTAACTCTTTTAAGAAAAGAGGTAATTTACTTTGTCATTTCAGATGATTTAATTGTTTATGCTCTCAATAGTCGTAACATGTATTCATAACATTCTTAAAACAAAAACGAATACATTCAAAATCTGTTATGGAAGAAGGTGCCACCTACACAGAAAACGTTTTTAATGGTTTTTGGTAATAATGCTTTTCGAACCAACCTTTTTTTGGCTGGCATTGACATGTTCGGAGGCTGATTGAGGTCAACGCACTAGTTTGCATGCTCCTAAATGTAGGTTAAAAATAAACAAAAGATATGTTGTGTTCCGAACAGCATTGTTCATTATGTAAGTACAGGTTGCGTGCCCGAGTAATGTAACTTTAATTTGGCAGAAAACTGTTATTACATTACCTAGTTAGTACTAAAATTGTGCTATGTTATATAACTGTTCGTATGAAACCGTTAAAACGATAAATAACTGTACATTATTGACGGTTGTTAAAATAAATATCGTTTCAATGGTCTAGTAATCACACAATAGTAATTTAACTCGTCGAGTACCGTCATTATAGACACAATTATAGAACAATAGGTTGCGGTCACCGGTGACCGCTTGGTGTTTGACAGTTTAATTTGATTCAGGAACCAATCTAGGGTCTCCAATCTTGACTATAGTTTTATGTAAATAAGTAATGCATTTAATTACTCGTATGTATATTCAAATGCCATAACGTAAGCATAAATAAATAAAAAATAAATAAGTTTATTTACCTCGCTTTGACTACATATAAAGCACATAGACAAAACGCTACAATACAATACATAAGTTTACTCAACTACAAACAAGGAGGTTACTCTTTTGTTTTATAATAAACAAGGAAATAATCAACGCATTCCGTCATCGAGTGAACGTGATCGAATGACTAGTCACCTGAATACAAATACTTCATTACCTATGCTTTTAAACTCTTTATTATCTGTGGAATATTTGCGATGTTTTTAATCTGCGCTATCGTATATTTTGCCGCGTAAATGCGGAAACGAGTATTTATTTTTACGCTTAAATGGGGTGTTTCTGCAAACGTTTTGCATTTTTCCGTTGGACATAACAAAATGTTCAATTAAAAATTGTATATTGCATTGATAAGTAAAATACATCTACTACATCATTCATATCTAATTTTAACAGTGATATTAAGAAATATGTAGCTAAATACTTACTTTTTGATGTCTGCACCCGAACATAAAACACGTATAAGATACATAATAAGTAATTAATTTTAATACCTATGTAAAGTAATGCATGTTGCATAAAAAATAAACGACATTTGATTATGCACTTGAAATATAATCACGATCAATAAATTCATATTTCCTACCAAAAATAATAATCAGTTTGCAAGCATGAAGTGCCAATAACGTACCATTAGTGTTAAGATTTTAAGATTCTTAAATCCTCTACCACTGTTTTATCAAGATGGCAAAAAATCTAAAATTAGCCTTACTAAATAATAAAAACCTGTTTGAACGTAGTCAATTTTTGCATCCAATTTGAGCTGAAAAAAGATTGGAATGCTGAGTGATAAAATCAATGCATCACTGTTAAAAAAAGAAAAAAAGAGTAATGATCATGTACTCGTAAAATTGATTAAATTTGGATATGATTGGCAGGAGTTGATGACAGAACACGATTCTGCCATATTAAAGTATTAAGAGGGCAAAGGGGGTCCACACTCTTTTTGCCATGTTCTTTTTCCAATTATCTTTTGTTTATCTTTTGTGTCGGCCGCTTTAAAAAAAGCTGGGCTTGATTTCTGCTAAATAAAAGACATGGCGTGCTTATATCTCTGCTAATGGGTGTGTATAGTACGAATGCACGTATTTATGCCCAAATTCACTTTGTTATCACTATATATATTGTTAGTCACGTCACGTGTATCAATTTAAACCTTATACAAAAAAGCTTAAAAAACTCATGCGTATAGCAACAAATTCTTTAAACAATCTCAATTAAAGTAAACGTGTCCTTAATTTATTTATTTTCCACGTTTGTAAAAAAGTAAAAGCTGCAGTAAGTACGTAAAATATAACGGTACCAGGGAACCTTGGAGGTAACATTCGAAAATCTAGGACATGTTTAAAGTACCGTTGGTATCTGGTACTTATCTGGTGCAAAGTGAAGGGTATCCTTCAAGTCCATACAATGTCATTAACAACCTGTTCCATTATTTGTAGGAACAGCATTGTCAACATTGTATTTTTTCTTTGTATTTATGGAATCATCAATCATTTCTTGATCATTAAAGAAGACCAAGTTTGTTTCGGCCCATTTATTCTTGTCCGGTTTATTAGTTCTTTGATCTTTTAGCACGTCAGTGCTGTTCTATTTTTAACCGATATATTTTATCTCATCTGTTTAATGCATTTTCAATTTTATGAGCATTGTAAAAATGTACTTAAAATAGTAAGGTGGCACTTCCAGTCCAGCAGTGAATACAATGTCCAATGAGGACCTTTATACCATTTTGCAATTATTTGCATTATCACAATACCATATTGTTATTTCCAGGAATACTCCCAGAAGCGTTGAGGACGAAATGTGTCCGCTGCACAGAGCGACAGAAGAGAACAGCAGTGAAAGTGATCAAGCGGCTGAAGAACGAGTATCCTGACGAATGGTCCAAGCTTGCTTCCCGGTGGGACCCCACTGGAGACTTCACCAGATACTTCGAAGAATTCCTCGCTAAAGAACACTATAACACCATCCCAGGATCAGGTATCAAATGTTTTAATGTTTTTTCATTGATTAGCAACCGACAGCTGCAGTAAATATTGGTCGCTCCTCGTGAAGTTGGTATTGTTTTGTTCGACTGTATTTCTACCAACGCAATCAGTAAACAACCATTATAGGTACCAACGGTTAAATGAAAAATTAATTAATTACAAAATATATTTCGGACCCATTGCGTAATGTAGATACGGATGGAATCAGTAGATTTTTAGTTCTATTATTAATTTTTAACAATGGCAATGCTGCCAGTCTTCTGGGAACGTTCCCCGGTGACACGGACGAGTACTTTGACGCCTAAATTAAGGGTATAATTTTTGTTCTTTTCTTTTGTTTTTTACTTTCGTTTCATTATTAAATTATAAAAAGTATAAAATACATAAAATAGTTAGTTATAAAATTGAATTCACAGTTGTCTATGAAACTTTCTCAGTTTGAACTACCTACTATATGTTATTTAATAAAACATACTGGCACAGGCAGTGCGCTCCCCACGTCATCACCGCTAGCACCACCACGTGTACCACAATCACCACCAGCTACCAACCCGACTCCAGGCCCCACGGAGCCTACCCCACCGAGACCTATTGTACTGAACAGGTGAGGTTTATTTACCTATAAAAATCGGGTATCCCTCTGATTTACTGGAATTATAGTGATTTTTTTACATTACGGGATCCAAGACAGTTATTCATATCACTCGGACGTGCTGGACTTCATTGTACCGGTGTGTTCATAGTTGTATCTACTGTAGACCCTGGCTTACAAGAGTTGCAGCTGTTTTGGGAGGTTGTGGCGGGCTTATTCCGTCCCTCTCATCGCTAATCGCTAATCATCAGGCGATCAATCTCCTCAAAATTCTAATGATACATTCCACATTGTACAACTCCCTTGGATAGTTAATTTGTTTAAGTAATTAAACGACATAAATTAAGTTAATTAAGCCACAGCAAATCCCGTCAGAATAGTGAAAATAATTGTTCTAACTTAAATGTTTCCTCTTCTCCAAAGAAAGCTACTTACCTGTAACACTTGCAAGTAATATCACAGATAATCCGATACGGATCAATTTGAGTATTAACAAGATCGTCATCAATCATACAAGTATTTCAAAATTGGACCACATAACCTAGATAATAGGTAACAATGTTATATAACACGGATATAAAAAAATAAATCTTTATGGAACTAATAATATAATAGGATCTAGATTACGTGTGGTGTGTGTAGATTACTGTGTCGTTACCTATTATTTTATTACGGTCCGATCATTGCTTTAGTAAGATATGTGAAGAAACTATTCAATTGGCGGATTTCTTTGCCATGCCATAATATTATATCTCTGTCCAATTTTTCCTATCGATAAATAGATTTTTAACCCCAGTCTGTCACCATCAGGACGGGCCAATCAATTGAAAGAGTCATCGACCTTTCAATTCTATTTGAAACTAAAAGACACAGTCTAAATAGAGGCTGGTGGAAGCAGATCATGTGCTCCAGATCTAATCCTGAAGCTAACCACGACCTTTAGATATACTATACTACTTTAGGTACGATTACGGGATTGACTCAATGACGAGAGAGGTTCTTAAAAACTGGTCGTTTATATTATTAAATAATTAACCTCCCTCGTCATTGAGTCTTATTTTAGGTTCACAACTATTATGCCAAGTTACATCACTAGTGTTATTCAAATCTCAGTTCGCGTGTTCACAAATAATACAATCGATGTTTCGCTAACTCTAAACACGGTTTACGATGGACTGGTTCACTCTGGACCTGATTCAGCCATTGCAGAATTAATTGCTCGGTAACAATCGGTAACATGTGTTGTAATCGTTTATGATAATCGATATACTACGGTACTGTCTAGCGATTTTTTTGATTGAATCGATTCGATTAGTCCCTCTTGATGGACCGTTAAATTTTTAAACTAATCTTTTTAGACTAGAATGATATTATTGTTAGATTTTATGGATTTTTTCTCAAAAAAAAAGAAAGAATGTATTGATTGTATTAAATTCTGTTCGTATATTTAATACCCGCAGGTGGAATATGTTGCCAAACACTGACAAGATTTTATGTGGGAATCAGTTCGTGGTTTTCAAACGGACTGAAGAAAAGTAGGCGTTACATTTACGACTTGCATTTCTGCCTAATCTTAATCTAAATAAAAAACGTGATAATATAGTGTGTTAATTCAAAACAAACAATATATTATAGAACACCTCGTAACTTTAAAATACTAATAACACTGTCATTGACGTTATTAATGCAATAATTGAAAACTAAACGCGATACAGCTATATATTATCTTCAATTTACAATGGCATGAGCCCTACAATTACATACTTACCTTCGTTTCTAGTAATTCTATGATAATACCATTCGTTGTAAGACTAATCTTCTAAAACAATACGCGTAGCAACTATTATATTCCCATGTTTACGGATTAAGATTGATTACAACTTGTTTGTAGAGATAAGTAGAGAGAGTTACATAGATAGACATTGTTTTTCTCTATACCGTCATTATAGTCTATCCGAAGTAATAGGTAATTTCGTAATTTCGTCTTGGATTTTCGTTTATCAACGGATGCATCAAGATCTTGCCAGCAACCTGACCTCGTAAAGTACCTAACAAATTTAACGAATGCCATAAATCTAAATTGTTAGAGAATCACGTAAATCAGATGACTTGGTTTTCCTCGTACTTAAACTAAGACAACAAACTTAGTATTTTTGTTTACCTATCTTTGGCATAGCCGTATAGGTACGTAGAATTAGTTTATCAGCAATCCTGCTCTTCCCGCAAGTGTGGTAAAAGCTAACTAAGGGATACACTTGATATAAGTGACCGGGTAATTAACTGAGACGCAACACATTGTGTTACTTTGCTCACTGACAGATAATTATGAACTTTTAACCCATTTAGGTAGTGGAAATCTAAATGGGTAAAAATTAAACTAAACCTAGTGATAGTGGTAGTCTAGCAACGTACGGCTCTGGCTGTTGATTCAAAAAAATGTAGGTAGCTTAAAAATCACCCTGAATTAAATGACAACAATGACCTAAAAGACGAAAGCACATATCCTACCCACGCTAATATACAAAACCTCGAATAATTCTAAAAACTGTATACAAGCTGATACACTCATAATGGCGATTAACAATAAATAAGACAGGCACCTAATTCGTAACGGCATTAGAGCTAATATGCATTAAGCACCTAAGAAAGGACTACACATGGTCATAAGGTTGTTTACCATTTCTGAATGACCTATGAATGAAAGAACGACGCGAGGTTAAATGATCTAGTCTTTTCGTGAATGTCTTTATTGGAAACTTTATTTTCTTATAATAAACAACAAAATTAGTGGCAGTCTATTCCATATTTATCTAGAAATAAGTATGCAGGGATATGCACCTTTTTTACTACTTAAAGCACCATGGCTTACTTCCAGTTAAACAGTGCCAAGGTATGGAACACTTAATTTATACATTCAAATAAATAGTTTTGACTCTTAACCTTCAAAAGTACTATTTACATACATGCAAAATAAATTACGGGTATTATTTACAGTTAAAACACGCCCCAGATACCGGTGTTTACTTATAAATTACCTTTTTGCCATCTGAAGAGTTTTGAACGAAAGTATCTTATTTTGAGGAGGCCTACTTACATATGTGGCCAACTCAATTATAGGTACAGTATACTAACATTGCAGCTACGACTTGACCCAAAAAAAGTAAAACTTTTCTTGAGTTAATTGCGAACCTCTAACTATATGTATATGTATAGAGATAAAAATAAGTTTATGCTACTCCCTGAAAAGAAAACTATCCATGGGATTTTTTTTAAATCGGTCTAGTAGTTTCAGAGCCTACTTTATGCAAATATGCAATCAAATCTTTTCCCTTTAGGGCTCGTACACAAAACTGCGATGCGACGTCGCATCGCAAAAATGTGCGAGCTTCCTCTACGAATCGCAAGAACTTGAGAATTGATTCGCATCGCGCATCAAAGTCTTATCTACTAAAAATCTTCTTTGTTTCTTTTTCCTGAGGACCAAGCACGAATAACTATCGCATTCGTAACGTAATAGTATCGCTATTACGTTACGAATGCGATAGTTATTCGTGCTTGGCACTCTGTATATTCTAAACAATAACAGAAGTGCACTCTTCTTTTTACGATCCATGTCACGGCCTAGTTTTCAATTTAACTCGTCGAGTACCGGTTTTGTAGACACAATTATAGAACAATAGGTTGCGGTCACCGGTGACCGCTTGGTGTTTGACAGTTTAACATACGTTTAGTACGGTTGACGATCGTCGAAGGAATGGTCACCCTGGGAAACGCACGAAGTCGCATCGCAGCAATTCGCACTGTAATTTTCTGCGTTGCGGATTCGTATCGCATCGCATCGCAGTTTTACATCAATACCTTTCTTTATTTGTAGGTACTGGATAGATACTTGACATCATGCACCAGTTAACTAAAAATCGTGTTTTTTGTGGTAATTGAGATTAACTGTCTCGATGGTCGAGTGGTCACAATTACGACTGTCGATGTCAATCTATCTCATTATATTACAGAGCAAGCATAATTATAATAGCTAGTTTATAGGGGTTTGAATTCGGTAATTTCAAATAATTAAAAATCCCTGCATTTTCTCGCAACGACCACAATGACACGATTTATCCAGCTACTGAGTTCTAATTAAGAATGTTAATGAAAGATGATTTGTAAAAGTTGATTGTATTTTTAGTTAATGATGACGTATATTTAAATGAAATTCAGACGCTTTTCTTAGACATTTTAACTTACTTCCCGATATTACCCATTCCAGGTTTGGTGACGACGGCGAGCTGATGATGGGCAGTCCGTCGTCAGCGGGTATTACTCCGAGACCGATGACTCAGGCCACTACGAGACCCAGCACTACCACAGGGCCGCCTAGTACTAGGCCTGTACCACCCAGGTAAGCTTGATAGACATACTTGATACACATTTCTTAAATTTCTCTTTATGAAGTCAACCTAACACAGTGGTACGGGGTTGTTTAATATTTTATCAATAAACCTGTAGCTACGTAAGTATGTATTCGTTTTGTAACATACCATTATTTATCTCCGTAACTTTTATCCCCGAAAGGGTGGGCAGAGGTGCACATTATGACATTTGATGCCACTGTAAAATGTAACACCTACTTTCCACAATTTATGTTGTAAGTCCCATGTAATAGGGGGTGAGCCTATTACCATATACCGGGTACAATTCCAGACTTCGTGTTACCACTGACATTTTTTTTAAACTCAGTAATATTTTGCCCGACCCGGGCATCAAACCCGAGACCTTTTGCCCGGCAGTCGCACTTGCGATCACTCGGCCAACGAGGCAGCTATAGGTATACCTAATATAACATTACTTTAAAAGAATATTAACAGTCACCCACTTTAAAAAAAATGAATGTTGATTATTACTGGCCTTGTTATATTTTTAAACTTAAACTTAAATATTTTGGAGCGAGATACATTTTTATTCTTTAAAGTTACATAAAATTAAACTGCATTATTTATTTTGTCCAGAGGTTATTTACTTTTATGTTGACATAAGTTCATTTTCATTTCTAGAATGGCAAATAATAGTTGTAGGTCAATTAATTCAAGAGTTAAATTAGGTATGGGTAGAGGGTTTCTCTTGTACACGACATAATATGGGCTTAGGTAAGAATTCTAAAGTTTTTAAGCAAAATTCAAAGATTTTGACATTAATCATGCGATTTGGTGGTTGAGAAACTTCGAAAAACTAATAACGAAATAGCTAGGTACACAGTTTACCCTGGCTGAGATTTCTACCCAGCAGGCAATCATCACAAATTACTTCAGTGCAACCGTTAAATCTGCATCTTCACAGAATGCGATTGAAATCACGAAACACAGAAATATTGAGTAATATTACAATTATTTATTCGTATGAAACTGCTATCAACAGGTCAAAAGTTTATAATATTTCGCAATGATTAGACAACTTTTAAATAATTGATATTTTAGAATCATAAATTGAAACATCGTTATCTAAATGAGGCGAACAGAAGTGGTTTCTTTTAACCGACCGCTTAAAATAAATTAATCATAATAATATTAGGGAGCATCACTATTGTGTTCTATAACATTGAGCTGCGATGCTTTGCTATATTTCCTGATTTTTAATGATAAATTAATGAGGCTGGCTGGCTATAGCCCGCAGGCATAGTAACTTATTTTGTAGACCATAACAAAAAGCGTTAGAAATTTAGAATCTAATTCTGTGCTTCGGAATTTTGTGTTTATTATTATAAAATGAAGTGTTTTAAGCTACTACGTACTGTAAAACTATCCAACTAAAACCACCACATAGGTAGGTATTATTCAATTAAAACACTGATAAATTAGATCCTAATATGTCTCGCTACCCCAATAATTCTCATGGTCACGATAAGTCTGGCATAATCCGCTTAGATGTAAAGACTCTTACCTATTATATTTTTATAAAGAGAAAAAAAAACACTAATTTTCGATTCGATTTTTGAATTAAAAATACCTAATGTTAAATGATATTTATTTCTGCAAATAGGTTATAAAGTAACACTTTTACCCTTTTTAAATTACTACATGAAGGCCGAAGACATGAACATTAGGTACATAAACATTAGTTTATCGATATAGTTCTAATTTAACCCATTTGGATCTGCCGTCCCCATACGGGGAAAGGTCTTCTTTTACCCGCTGGTTATTCATTTGTTTAGCTATCTTCAATTTTTATTAGTAATTTTTATGAGAAGTAGTGTACTTTCCTAAAATTATTAGAAGTTTTGACAAATTCCTACAAAAAGGGGGTCATATTGACAATTTTATCAAGAGGAAGTGAAATGGGAATTATTATCGAAAGCAGAGCCGTTTTATAGTATGTTACTATGAAGAATTATAAAACTTTTTTGTGATTATTGCTTGCTTATAGTGTCATTTAAAACAATATTGAAGAATATCCTTATACTTTCAATTCCGCTTAGGGGAAAGTTAGAAAATATTATGGTGTCCCCGTTTGGGGACAATGGGCACATCTGTAGTATATTTTTTAAACATTTATACCTGATTTGTATTTTGTTTTCCAATTTATAAAGGTCACCTATAGGCTAAACTTAGCTATAGTTAATACTTGGTGACTACATATGCTAATTCACGATAAGCATCACCAATTCTATATCAAGTCTTATCTTTACGCGTTCATATTTAAAATCTGATGGGCATCAAGATCGACGATGCAGAACTCCATCTACAGTACCAGGCGTCGCATTCGATACCAGAATTCAGCGGTAGGGGGCATTTCCTCCAGCTGTATTCTGGTGTCGCCACAGCGAGGTCCACCCAGAGGATAGAGTAGCATTATGCCCTGTATACATTGAGCACCACCGTCTCCTCCGGGAAGTGATCGACGACGATAATCTTCAACGTCCAGCTTTGGTTCTGGTGGTGCGGAGCGAGGGGGAAAACTGGAAAACCATCGCTTTCTGCGAAGCGGTCATAGTAGCAAGAACAGATCGCCGACCAGAACCAGACCTGAACCTATAAGGCGCGTGGCGTTACGCGCGCTCTTCAAAGTGCTATCAGACCGCCTTAGATCGAGATGGCTCAGTAGGACAGATGCCCGACCACTATGAATAACCTAGTGGGTCACCGGGGCTTCGGCTTGAAGCAGAATTAGGAACGTGTTGGTTTTTAGTAGTAAGAGTCCCCCAGGTGAAAAACGCAATGCATGATTTTTACCCGCAAAAAAAATACAGGCGCGTCACATCAAATTGATTTAGACATTTTCCGCAGAGATTTAGTTATTATCTGTTCCGACACGCAATTCTTCATAAAAAAACTGTGATATCAATGCAAATAATGCGTTAGAACCTTATGTGTCGAAAACAGTTACTACTTCGAAACGTACTACACATGAGCCCATTGTCCCCAATCAAGGACGGCATTTTTTTTAATACTTCTAAATATATTTTTTGAATTTTTTTTGCTGATATTAGTTTGTGGGCGTCATTTCATTGAGTTAATAAAGTTTTTTTTATTAAATTATGTGTAGTTTGCATTTGGTCCCAAATGGGTTAAGAACCCTTCGTACCTAGATCTACGAGCCAGTTACGACGACTATACAATTTGTAGTTTCTATCATCAATCATACATCATATTTACTTGTACCGTCTCACTCAAATACCAATGAATAATGGGCCGTATAATGATCTTGTTTGCAAGCCCACAGTAAGTCGTGGGCGTGGGACAGGACTTAACATTTAACATCATTGTTTAGGCATCAACGTAATTATGTTAAGCCGGAAACAAAATGGTATCAATGTATTAGTTTAAGTCTGCTCAAAGCTGCTTCGTTAGTCGAGTTACTGTAAGTGGAACTGCAACGAATATGGTATCGAGTTTTATCTGAAGTCAGTTACAATGCCGTTTCTAAGAAAACCTTTATTTAAGTAGGCAGTCGCTATTCTATACTACCTAAAACATAAAACTTTATGAGTATTCTTTATTACATTATGGAGTTCTTCACTTTTTTCTATTATTTTTTTTTATAGCATAAGCCGGTAAACGAGCAGACGGATCGCCTGATGGTAAGCAATCGGCGTCGCCCATGGACACCTGGAACACCAGAGGCATTACAAGTGCGTTACCAGCCTTTTGGGGATTAGGAGTTTTAGGATCGTTGGGATTTAGGAATTTGGGAGATTGGAGAAGGGGAGAGTAATTGGGCCTCCGGTAACCTCACTCACACGACGAAACACAACGTAAGCGTTGCTTCACGTCGGTTTTCTGTGAGGCCGTGGTATCACTCCGGTCGGGCCGGCCCATTCGTGCCGAAGCATAGCTCTCCCACACTTATATTTCTTTTATTTATATATTTTTATTCTATTGGTGAACTTGTATGTACCTAAGTAAAATTTTAAAATCATTGCTTTTATTTCTAGACCGACAATGATGACATGGGCTGGTGCAGCGTCCAACACGCAGGCGACGCGTTTCCCATTGCGGCCTGTATCAGAAATATCACCACCATACTCCACGGCCATAACCCTCATCGACCAGATCGGATACAAAATAATAAAGACAACAGAACTTGTCACCGATTTACTCAGGAACACCGTTAGAGCTGTCGTTGGACGGTAGATATCTTTAAAAAAAATTGCTCAATAATAACATGTCAAGTAGGTATAAAAGGCCTTATTTCCAGTTAAAAAAAAGTTTTGACGTAAATCCAGTGTAGAAGTCGGCCATATTGAATTGTCTATAGCCGGTTTTCCCTCCATTTTAATTTCGTGAAAAAACCACCGACCTTTGGTCACGTTTGGCAATTAAAATAGTTTACTTTATTACTTTAACAGCATATTACTGTGAGATTATAATAAATAAGAAATAATTCTACATAAGTTTATTGCATGTAGGAAATTACGAATTAATTAAGGCGTAGGCCTATTGTAATTTGTCATTAATTTTAAGTATTAAATTATTATAATTTAGGTCGATATTACAATTAGGTAAGCTAATTACATATTGTGATTACGCATTAAGCTTTTATACTGTAAGTCCAACTGTGACTCAATAAATGCTTTTATTTATAACTGTTTGTACCTTTATTGAACCGTAGAAAATTAACATAGGTACCTATTTATCGTTGGTGTGGCTTTTAAGGTGGGAAACTTATCATCAAATTACTTCTTCCGCCTTAGATGAGGTGAGAGGCAGTCTCTTACTGACTAAGAACCACCGGGTGGCACCGGTACTGCTCGAGGCCTTTGCAATGCTTGCCCTACCCTTTTTTGTGGAAGAAACGGGAAAAGCGATTCACGGACCTTAGTTTACCTCACAGGGTGTGTTTAAGCTAGACAGACAGAAAACATCACGCCTTTCCCCGATTGGGTAGGCAGAGTTGCACATTACAGAACTTGATGCCACTGTACAATGTAACACCCACTTTTCACTATTTATGTTATGAGTCCCATGTAATAGGGGGTGAGTAGGCTCACCCCCTATTATATTATATATTATCATATACCGGGCACAATTCCTGACTCCGTGCTGCTACTGAGATTTTTTTAAAACCCACAAAAATCTTTGCCCGACCCTGGAATCGAACCTGAGACTCCTTGCCCGGCAGTCGCGCAATTTATTTATGAACACAGGTTATACAGAAGGGTGTTTAACATACATTGATAGCATCTCTATGTTCTACCAATAAAATTGGTGTACAAATAGTTATTAAGTTAGGCAGGTACCAAGCATTATTAATATATTTAAATTAAACAAGTATAAAAGAATCATGATAGTATGTCAAAATTTATCATTTAGAAATAGGTCAATAGAATAATATGTCTTGTCAATTAAAAATAATGTCAGTTTTCGTTTAAAAAGTCTAATATTATTTTCGTTTCTTATATATTTAGGCAGTTTATTATAAATTTTTGGAGCCATTGCAAAGATACTGTTCCTGTACAGTGCAGTTCTAGATTTTAATAAGTGTAACTGGTCACAACGACGTTGACTGGTTACTCGGTCAAAATTATTAAAATTGTTTTTGACGAATATTTATTTAACTTATTACACACTTTATCTATATGAACATCCCATTTCAATGTTTTCTGTATACTTAGTCCTAGAAATTTTGTTACATTTGTTTCATTAACACTTTTTCCTTGATATTGTACGATTAAATTTTTGTATTGACCCATTCGCTGTTCAAATTTCATTATTGCCGTCTTATCTAGGTTTATGATTAAATTATTATGTTTTAACCAATTTACAACAGATTCAATGTTAGCATTTATATCTGCTTCTAATGTTTCTAAGTCATCACCATCAAATAGTAAGGTACTGTCGTCTGCAAACATGGTCATTGGATATGTTGATGATGTTGGAAAGTCATTTATGTAAATAATAAACAGAGTCGGGCCAAGGACACTACCTTGTGGTACGCCGTAAGTAACAGTTCTCTGACCAGACCTATAAGTTACCTCGCTATCTTTAATGATTCTACTGATAACTGTCATTTGCCGTCTGTTATGTAGGTAGGATTCAATTAGACTCAATACGTTTCCTCTAACTCCATAAGAAAATATTAGTACCAGAGCAATAGGTCTGTAACAGGACATATTTTCCCTGTTGTCTTTCTTAAAAAGCGGTTTCATTATAGTAATTTTTAATTCACTGGGAAAAGTCCCACACTCTATGCTCAAATTAATAAGATAACTCAATATTGGTGCAATAATGATGGATACGTGTTTTATAATTTTAGTAGATATATCATCGTACCCAGTGCTAGCCGTGTTTTTGAGCGACATTACAATACGATGGATGTCAACTGGTGAAGTCCCCTACTTTACATGAACATCGAAGTATTTTTATTATTATTAATCGTCATTTTATAAGTGTCAATGTTGATATTGTCAGTTAATTTTACTTGATCTACAAAGAAGTCATTAAAAGCTTCTGCTATTGCGTCAGGATTAGTTAATAGTTTTTGATTACAGTCGATTTTCATTATACATTCATTTGATATAGTGGTTTTGTTCCTACTGATGACTTTCCATGTGGCTTTCCCTAGATTATGAGCTGTACTAATAAATTTATTATTGTGTGCCCTCTGCGTAAGATTTATTACTTTATTAAAACGGGTCGAGTGATTTTTTAAATTCAGTTTATTTTGTTCATTTGGCAACCTACGGTACTTCCATAATAATTGTCTTTTCCTTTTGCTACAAATCCTAATACCGCGGCTTATCCATTTTGATTTTATTTTAGTACACATTTTAATTCTGATAATCGGAAAACATAAATTATAAAGCAATGCAAACCACTCATAGAACAGCTTGAATGCCTCATTTGAGTCCGGTTCCTGATACACATCGGAAAAAGTAATGCTCTTAAGATAGTTTTTAAATTTATCTATGTTTTCCATAGAGTAGTCTCGTCTTGTGGTAAACCAGTGATCTAAACTGCATGTTTCTTTAACTGGGCACCGTAGAACTTGAGCTGTATGATCAGATATTGCTAGTTCTAAGACTTTACCCCTGGCTCCCCGCACATTATGGATTATATTGTCTATGCATGTACCACTACTCAATCTAGTTGGTACGTTTATATCGAACTTAAGATTGAAGCCTGTAATTAGATACTTAAATTGTGTAGAATTGTAAGTGTCTTTTAGTAGGTCGATATTGAAATCACCGCACTTAACATTTTAGATCAACATTGTATTTAAAATTGTACTTATTAAGTCTTAAAAAGGGGGTGACTGAGAGTAGTAAAGTGCCTGTAAGTTTAATGTGACTAAACCTCCCGCTAGTGTTTTGTAAAGGAATTGCTAATGTATTATTAAGGCGCTTATATTATATCAGTCGCTTATTAAACGGGTATTAATAATAATAATACTTAGACTGCCTCGTTAGCCGAGTGGTCGCAAGTGCGACTGCCGGGCAAGGAGTCTCGGGTTTGATTCCCAGGTCGGGCAATGTATTACTGGGTTTCTAAAAATTCTCAGTAGAAGCACGGAGTCTGGAACAATCTGGCAATAGGCTCATCCCCTATTACATAGGACTGAACATAAATAGTGAAAAGTTGGTGTTACATTGTACAGTGGCATATTGTGCACCCCTTCGATGATAAAAGGCGTGATGTTATGTTATGTTATGTACCTCTATTATAGTACAAGTACCTACTTATAAGTACTACTTTAATTTACCTGACTACTTAATTTTTACCTAGTTATTTTACTACCTACTTCTTTCTCATATCGCATGAACCTAATTATAAACAATTACCAATTTTTATAGTCGATTAGTATAGGTACAATAAACAATACTGACTAGCGTGCAAATTTAAATCGACCACTCAACATTGTAATGTAACTTTTAGTTTATTCGAATTAAGGTTCATTTTTACCAGTAGATACTATTTTCGATCGATATTACAAATACGGTAGGTAGGTATTTGTGATAAGATCGTACACGTAAGTAGACACTAACTTTCCAATTGGACTGAGCCTGCGAAGTGAAAGTGCTTAAAAGAACCAAAACTGGATTTGTGTAACAATCTTAAAACTTGAATTGTTTTATGTAACTTTAACTTACACCCATAGGCGAAACAAGTAGGCTTAGGTACGGCCGAAACAGATATAGAGTGTAAACGAAACGCTGACGAAAAGATATTGCTTTTATAATTTTAATCGTTTTAATTTTCTTGTTGTTCATTCAACATCAGCCTGACGAGCAGTTGATTGATTACAATTAATATTACACAAAATAAACATTTAATTCCTTACTTTTACCAAAATAAAACATGTTTTATTACCATCACCTCAAGGCCGGCAACGCACCTGTGACTCCTCTGGTGTTGTGGGTGTCCATGGGCGGTGCTGATCGCTTACCATCAGGTGAACCGTATGCTCATTTGCATCCTATTCCATAAAAAAAACCTGTCGTCGTTTTTTGGGAGCGTTCAGTTTTCATTCCGTATTCAATCTCAATCAAAGACTATAAGGATTATGAACGGTTATTATTTCTGCCGAGATATCCGTGTCTAATCCGCACAATTAGGTATATTTTAACAAAATTTTGCGTAGGTTACTTATGAATTTGTACCTAGTTCAGTTATCAGAGGCCTTAGTACTAGTTTCTTTTTCGTGTAAAAGTAATCGTAACGAGTACGCGTTCGGCGCTGTGATTTGCTGGCTCCAACGAACAAACCAATCAGAAGCCTTAGTACGATTTTGATTTACGTTTAAAGTATTCGAAACGAGTACGCGTTCGGCGCACTGATTGGCCGGCGCCAATGAACCAACCAATCACAGTGCCGAACGCGTACTCGTTACGATTACTTTAAACGTAAATCAAACTCGTACTAAGGCCTCAGAGCGCCGAACGCCGTCTCGTTTCGATTTCTTTATACAAAAAAGAAACTCGCTCGTACTAAGCCCTTAGTTCTACAACAAAACCCGCATGTGGTGGATTCCAATTAGAATGACACAGACGAAATCATTATTACAGCATAGATTCAATTACCAACGGGGGATTTCCAAACTCCCGGCAGGTGTTCTCAAGAAACATCTCAGATTTCGAAAATCTTTAATGTATTTGAGGAAAGCTGTCTTATATCCACTTATGCTGACTACTTAGTTGCTTACCTATCAGGAATCTAAATGAGCATAATTAGATTGACCTGGACAAAGGTGAAGGATCTCGTAGTCGTCGCCACTGACAATACGATCTCCGGTCACCGTAAGCGCGGGCCTGCGGACGGCGAGCATGGATGGCTCGCCGCCCGACCAGAACCAGACCCGAGCGAGCCATCAGACCATCACGGATGATGCCGATACGGAGCCGCGGAGAACCTAACGGGTGACCGGGGCTCCGTCTCGAAGTGCAGGAGTAGGAGGGTGGTTATTAGTCAGTAAGAGTCTGACACTCCCTCCCGCCTCACCCGGGTGGCAGAAATCATTCGACGTTATAGACACAATTTAATAACAATAGGTTGCGGTCACCGGTGACCGCTCGGCGTTTGATAGTTTAAAAAAGCCACTGACGATGACGACTGTCATTTTGCCACTTTTGATTAAATTTGAAAAAAAAAATGTTTTCCTGTCGTTGATTGTGAAAATTGTACACTATCGTCATCGTCAACAACCGAAGCCTAGAAAATTGTACGCAAAAATGAAATGACACAGCTAATTGAAAAAATTGCTCATCAAGCAAACTAGATTTGAAAATATTAGCGTAAATGATGTTATCGCACCAATTACCTACCAGTTCAAAATGTCTATAAAACAATTCCTACGTAAGCTGATGACGTACGAAACAAAACTAGAATCAAATTAATAAAGAGGATAAATGCTTGGTTTGGCGCCATTATAGGGAATCCCAACTGTATGGGGTTAGTGATTCATTAGAATCTTCGTATTTCTTAGGAAGCTGGGATTTCCCTTGTCCAGGTAATTTTATAAGTCTCCAAATAATTAGGTGTCAAATACATTTCTAGAATAGCCACTGTACTACAGACAAAATACTTCAATTATTTTAAACTAGGTATTTTATATCTCAGTTAAATTCAATATATCATGACCCCAATAAGTCAAAACATTATTAAATTCTAGTGAAACTGACCTGTATACTAACCTTTATAGGTTAGTCAGATAGCAAAAAGCATAATTGATTAAATTTTCACAGCATCAACCCATCATTAAATTCAATATAACTACTTATGGACCCATTGCATGTTGAAAATGTTCAATAAGAACTCATTATCAATAACTATGGAGTATAATTTAATGGTAGATAACCTGTTTCAAGTGACCTCCATAATCAGTAATGAGACATTGCATCAGACATAATTAAAAAACAAGTTCAATGCTTCCACATTTAATAATATGTTTAAATATCACATTGATTATACTCTGATACATTTCACTTGATATACATTACATGCTTAACAACATACATACATACTCTGAGATTACTCTTTTATTGTCTTATTTATTTAAAAAAAAATGCAGTAAAAACTCAGAAGGTTTACCTTCAACTATGAATAAAAACAATTTGTTACACTTATAAAATGTAGCTAGAAAACAAACGCTTTGCACATTAAGTACTTTAAAATATTAAAAGAAAACAATTTACACAACAGACCAATAAGTTATAATTTTTGCTTACAGCTACAGTTGAGACAACGGATACTTATATCTAGGTTGGCAAGTTCATTGGACAATCAGCTCAGTGACGTTGTCCTTAGTGACCAGTGCCACCAGGCTACCACTTGGAGGACGTTCATTACCCTTGATCCACTTGTCGAACAGCTCAGCCACATATGTCAGCGGGGTCCATGAGCCAAAGTCAGCCTTCGGCATCCATTTCCTGTTCATCTCAGTGTCCAGGGTCACAGGAAGTATGGCAACAGCCAGTGAGTTCTCCGGCAGACCAGAGTCTTTGGCACCAAGAGATTTAGTGAGTTGATGCACTGCAGCCTTGGCCATTCCATAGCCAATCATGCCAGGTGTACCTTCCAAAGCAGCTTTAGCACCCGTCAGGGCCAACAGTCCTCCTGCAGACAGGTACTTAGCAGCCACAGTGGCTGCAATAGAAGAGCTCCACACAGATTGGCGCCACATTAGATCCGCTTGCTTGCTGAGGTCCTTGGCAGCGTTTCCGCCGGCCCAGCCGCCAGCGACACAAATCACAGCATTCACTTTCTGACCTTGCAGGGCGCTGGCCAGTTCGTTCACAACGTGTTCCTCTTGTTGAACCCACGAAGCGTCTTTCGGCACAGTGATGTTGAAATCAGCTTTTTCATTAGGGTTTAAGTCGATGTTGGCAACCCACCAGTTCGCAGATTTGAAGTGATTAACGCACGCGGCTCCGAGCGCGCCTCGCCCACCGTACACAACGATCCTTCCGCTTGCCATTATTAATACGTCTGAACTGTATCGAGACGCAGACTCAACTGAACCACTTGACTTGACTGGACGCCGACTGGTAAAAGTTAGCTATAACTAACTTGCGCGGCGCGGTAACCTCGGCTCTCACTTTTTGTCGCTGGCTTGCCAAAAGACAATAACAAGTGAAGGATATTGTTCAAGCTTATCACGACTACGCCGATTGTTTTTCTAACTATTAAAATTATATGTTATGTCCACATAAAATTAGAAAAATAATAATTTGTAGACAAATAGATGAAATAGAAACATATACCCTTAGATATACCTACTATACATTCATTTGACAGTTGAACTAAAAATGACAAGTGCCAATTTGACTTTGGCATTAATTTGATTGACAGTCACTTAATATTTACTTTTATTATTTTTGTTGTATTCTTTTTTACTTTCGTTTTATTTAATAGTTTAGTTGTAGTTAATTTTCTATTTTAGTTTATAAAGTTAATTTTTCCCATAAAAGGAATAATGCCTAATACAAAGAAATAAAGGCTTTTATTAACAACCTAAACATTGGTCATTTGCGTATAAAAATTACACACATTAAAATTAAATAGATGGCTTGTCGTTTAAAATAATTTAACTGTGGAATTTTATTTGTACAGTCGAACTATACAGTTAAGTCGACTAATTGTCATTAGATACCTCATCGACGACGTCTTATCAATGAGATATAAAAAAAAGAAAAAGGCCTTCTTGTTATTACTTGGGCTTCGTATTATAAGTAAGAAGTGCAACTTCAAATGGAAAAAAAGTAATTTAATTATTAATGAAACATTGGTGAATATTTAATTATTCTAAACTAATCGACAATAGGATCAACTTTTTCTACTTTTGTTTTAGATATGGTCACTTCTGTGTTATAGTTTTTAGTATCAAGCTTGATTAAGCTGCCGCTTGGTGGACAGTCAACGCCTTTAACCCACGATTCTAACAAATCTGGTACAAAACTCAGTGGCGTCCAGGTGCTGAAGTTGGCTTTAGGCATACATTCCCTGTTCACATCTGTATCCAATGTCTTGGGAAGTATTCCCACAGTTATGGAATTCTCTGGCATACCAGAGTCTTTCGCACCAAGAGATTTTGTCAGTTGATGTACTGCAGCCTTGGCCATACCATAGCCAATCGCATCGGGGGTGCTTCCTAAAGCAGCTTTGGCACCAGTCAATGCTAACAGACCTCCTTTACACAGAAACTTAGTAGCAATAGAGGCAGCAATCGAGGAAGGCCACACAGACTGTTTCCACATCAGTTCAGCATTTTCAGTGAATTTTTTTACGGTATTACCACGTCTGTAACCACCTGCTACGCAGAATATAGCATCAAGTTTTTCACCTTTTAGAGCCGTATCCAGCATGGTGATGACGTGTTTTTCTTGCTGAAACCATGACGCATCATGGGGCACAATGATGTTGAAATCAGCTTTAGGATTTGGTTTTAAGTCAATATTTGCTACCCACCAGTTTGCTTGTTTGAAGTGGTTTATGCATACATTCCCTAAAGCGCCTCGCCCTCCGTAAACAATTAACCTTTGGCTAGCCATTTCACTCCACAATGCACAACTCACAACTTGGAACCTGAACGAATATAAGTAATTTATTCCAATGGGTATTTATACTTGTTATCTAAACTTGCGATCTCCAAATAGGATTGTAGTTTCTTTATATTGTACCCCAAAACATCAATTCACTTTTTTAAAAATCATCGACAGTTTTGTAGATTTTCAATAACGATAATTTTATTTTCCATGAATGAATGACCCTAAAATTAAGACTTGACATTGTTGGTTATTCAGTCCTTTTTTGCTTTTTACAAAGAGCATACATCTACCATAGATTGTTGGTAGGTTACTATCTCAGAGAAACGGCATAAAATTGAGAAATAGAAACTCCTTTTATACAGGTTGAGTAAGTTACGAAAACTGATTGCCTCTTCGGTCATAAGTTACAAGCGCCTTTGGGCGACTGCCAGCAACGGCGACTACCAGTTCAGGATCTCCCGGGTCCTGCAAGTAGGTATTATTGGGTTTTTTCGACGTGGCCAGGAGTTTGAGTGGCCAGTGCCTGGCAATAGCAAAACGTATCTGTCGAAAAGTGAGTGTAGAGCACTGTGTAGAGTGTGGCGTGACTTCGTTCGTATTATGTTATCAATTGATTACCAATTTTCCGTTGTTTTAAAAATGCAAAGATGAAGAATAAAAGAATATTTTTGTATTTATCTTTTATTGAAAGTAGACAATATCATCAAAAATGAGTAAGTACCTTACAACTAGCCTAAAATATATTTTATTACAGACAGTATTTTGCAGAATACATATCTACATATTTACCTACTATTTGCCTTCTTACGACAGGAATCGTACTTACCTACATACATAAGTTATTCAGAGTGATTACCTATGTTTATTTATAATATTAAGTATATATAATTTATAAAATTTTAAAATGTAAATAATTTTATGGTTAAGCCTGAGATTCAAGTAATGAAAATAATCTAGTGGGTCGCCTATTTATACAAGATACTATAGGAATAACTGTATTTTTTATGAAATTACCGTTTCTTAAGAAACAAAAAAAAATACAAAAAAAACAAATTAAATTAACAAACTGAAATTATAATTAATTTGAAATTAAGAATTCCAAGGCACACTTTTTTATGTGTACAAAACGGTAATTTCGTATCCATAGACAAATAAATACTTCAATAATTAGAGTATAAATTTACGACAAACGTAATGATAAAAAAAATTAAGTCTGAGTAAGCAAGCGTACTGCATCACTGTCGATTTGCATTGAATAAAATATGCTGATGATAATATTGATAGTAATACTGAATACTTTGAATATCAAACTTATATTGTTCAATAATTCGGCTTTCCGATGGTCAGGCTGATGGTTGATGTTGAAAATAAAGCTGAGCACTACTGCTACTACTGCTGAAATCACCTATGCATAAAAAAAAACAAAAACATAATTACAAAAACGTGAACTAAAAAAAAAACAAAAACATAACAACGTGGAAAAAAAGCAAAAACATATAGGTAACAACGTGGACACAAAAAACAGAAAAAAACAACAACAAAAATCATAAAAAGCACAACATGAAGAGATTCTCTCAGATCTTGCGACAGTTGCAGCTTCTGTGGTTGCAGCTTAAAGCGTTCAGTAGAAGGCCCATGCAAGTGTATTATGAAACGCTTTGGTGAGAATAAAAGGTAACAATGGTATTCTAACTAGAAGTTAAAATGGCATAAGTAATCTATGGCACTGATTAAACTAATGAGTAGTATTTTGCACCCTAAAGAAGGTATCGTATAAACTTGAGGTTTTATTCCCAAGGTAATCTTGCAGGGAAAGCGCGGGGTCTAGGCCAAATGTCATTTTAATGACGTCACAAAACACTACCCCGGTCATCATACCGACTGACGTGTGGTACAACCAATCAGCTAGCTTCTTGTGTTTATGGTCGGCTTCACCGTCCAAAGAGGATATGATTAGGGCCAGGACTCCCGCGCTTGCCTGCGTAAGCAAAAATAATTTATTAGCAAATAACAAATATTAAAAATAAGTAAAAACTATACATAATATACGGCATCTAATTGGTGAACACTTAGTATGGAATGACTGAATTATTTAGAGTACTTATCTTGCATACAACTAACGCAATAAGTTAATAAAATATTATAAATGTTAAACCTAAGTACATAACTAGAACTGGATCTGAAACAAGGAGTAGCCAGGTGTTGCAATATACAAAATATCTAACATTCATATTTTGATTTGATAACATAAAATATTGATTTGATAGCTTTTTGTAACTAACTTTTTTTCTGTTTATCAAGTAGGTACTTAGACAATGAAGCAAAATAAATAAGTACCTAAATAAAATAATAGGTAAATTTTTTCAAAATTAATTTCAAGGTAGGTACCTATTGTCGGTCGGAAACTATTTAAGTAGTATTATTTCCTTATTATAATTTCAGGAATGTTGATTAGGGGTACCTAATCAACATTCCTGAATAATAGGTATATTATCCGCATTTTGGCTATTTTATTATCATTCTTTATTATTTTGTAAATTAAATAAAACAATGATTACAATTTAATAAAAGACTAAAGCCTCGTTTCCGCAGTCGAAAATAAACTAAGTAAATCGCTAATTAAATAAGCAAAGAAGACAATAAAAATAGTTACAAAAAACAAGAATGCTATTTAAAACGTCCATTTCTAGGATAACATCTCGTGAATATTTCAGAAAGAAATACTGAATGTGACTACTGATTATGTAGGTATTGTCGCTTGTTATTGAAATAATTCCCTAAGAACTATAGTACCAGATAGCACCGAACTATTCTAAATAGACAATTACCTACTAATGTCCAGTAAAATTACCCTTTCGTAGGTATTGGTCATTAATATAATTTAATCTTTCCAAAACTAAGGGATTATTCGAATACTCTATGCCGAAAGCGGAAATGACGATGTTTATAACAGATATGACGAATATAAATATGACAATGACGTCATTGAGTATGACTGCTGACGGTTGATCCTCATGATCGTTCAGGTCCAAGCCCCCGATAATCACGAATAGTAATCCAACGAGAAGCTAAAACAAAAGAGGTGTTATAATTTCCTCAAAACACAACTATCAGCGCCACCTGTTAACAGCAATGTACATCAGTGACGTTATAATAAAATTCATTCATTCCTTCTGTCTTGTTTTAGAAGAAAGCACGTTGTTTTATTTCAAATAAATTAATAATAAATTATTAATAGGTTATGGGCCCAGAACGTATAGATCTGGCATAATCTGATTAGTTTCTCGCGACAGTGTATTATATTTTTTACAATAGTTGCAGTAAAGGAACAGTATAGTTGTGAAATAAGTGCTCGTGTAGTTCAGTAAAAAATGGCGTCGCATTCAAATTATCTAATAAACGTTCCCAAGCTCAAAGGACGCGAAAATTACTTGGAGTGGTGTTTCGCGGCAGAAAATTTTCTTGTGTTGGAAGGCACGCTTGGAATTATCAAACCAGAAGCAGGTCAACCAGCAATTTCTGCAGCCGAAGATGCTAAAACCCGTGCTAAATTGATTTTAACAATAGATCCTTCTATCTATGTGCACATCAAAGCAGTTACATCTACAAAGGAATTATGGGATAAACTTAAATCTTTATATGACGATTCGGGATTTACTAGAAGAATAAGCCTATTGAGAAGTCTCATATCAATTCGTCTGGAAAATTCTCCTTCAATGAATTCCTATGTTACTCAGTTAGTGGAAACGGGACAAAAATTAGCGGGAACAGGATAATATCAGGTTTAGTCATTTCATGGAGCTGTAAAAAACAAAGAACTGTAGCGCTTTCGAGCACAGAAGCCGAGTACATGGCTATTACCGAAGGTTGTAGAGAAGCTGTGTATCTCTTAAATTTGCAATGTGAGATTACTGAACAAATGTATACAATTAACTTATACAATGATAATCAAAGCTCACAAAAATTGTCTGAGAATCCTATGTTTCATAACAGAACTAAACATATAGATGTTCAGTATCACTATTGTAGAGAAGTAATTTCTAAAAAGTTTATTAAAGTTAATTATTTGCCCACCAGCAATATGCCAGCTGATATGTTGACTAAAAGTTTGTGTTCAACTAAACATTATAAATTTATAAATATGTTAGGCATTGTAAATGTATTAGAATAATATAGTATTTTGAGAGTGGGGGTGTTATAATTTCCTCAAAACACAACTATCAGCGCCACCTGTTAACAGCAATGTACATCAGTGACGTTATAATAAAATTCATTCATTCCTTCTGTCTTGTTTTAGAAGAAAGCACGTTGTTTTATTTCAAATAAATTAATAATAAATTATTAATAAGAGGTTTTTTATACTGTTTTTGAAATTGCGAAAAAATGCTCATGGATTGTTAAATATACTAATCAAAATTAATTAAAAGGCAATAAATATTAAAACTTATGTAAAAACTCAATTTTAGCTCAGAGTACCTACCTAATCATTCCTTTTACACGTAAAGTTTCTGTTTATAAAAAAAAACAAACTGAAGGTAACATTCAGTTGTTTCCGTTCTAAAACCTCGATGTATTTATTATGTACTTAGGTATTATTACGGTAACAAGACATTGCTCAATAGAACTGGGTCTTTTGTGAAAATGCCATTTGGATGGACTACTAAACTTGTAAAACTATTTCATGCGGGTTGAAATCAATGGCATGGTTGTGAGTGGAGGAAAATCCAAATGGGAGTTTAGATACCCGAGCGTACAGCGCGTCGCGTTCCGCGCGCGCCTCAAAGAGCCATCAGACCACCACAGATGGGGCCCAATACGGCCGATGCCGATTCGGAGTCGCGGAGAACCTAACGGGTAACCGGGGCTCCGGCTCGACGTGCAGGAGAAGGAACGGGGTGGTTTTTAGTCAGTAAGAGTCTGACACTCCCTCCCGCCTCACCCAGGCGGGAGCAGTCATTCGATGATTTTCCCCCCTTAAAAAAAAAAAATGGGAGTTTAGATTCAGAAATATCGAGCACCGTTCTCATCTAGAAATCGATTAAGATCGATAGAAATGCTACACTATATTATTTAACTGACAGAATAGTGCTTTCCAATCTTCTGAGATTTGGTAAGTAATAATTCTAAGAAAGGTCGCTGTAAAAACTACTAACTGCAATAAAATTAAAAACAGTCATAAATTCTTGTGCATGTATCAGCCTACGTTATAATCTAAGTCTTGGTATCTAGCAAGTGAGGAGTCGAAGGCAGACACGAGGACGTTTAGTACAGTGACAATAAAGGCTGTGGTGGTGGTCCCATAATTGATGTTCAGGGCGGAGGTCCGATGCCGCGGCCTGTGGAACCAGCAATCTCGCCACAGGTTCAGGGAGAGCAGCACGAACCCCATCGCCACCTAAACACCTGGATACTGCTTGAAAAGTTCGAACGAGAAAAATGACACCTAATCGGCAATGTTTTACTTCATTCTTGCCTGATATGGGGTGTAATCGATGCTGCAGTTGGTATTGTAATACGACCTGCGTATTAGTAAACTACTCACTCTTGATTTGAAGATATCTATGGCGGTAGTTTTTAGAAATAGGTACCTACACCGATTCTGTTTTGAGTTGCACATATTACACAAATGTTCCATCCAAGATCCAGGCTTATTGAAGCATCTCAATGAGAAAATTAAAAATGCATTTTCTTTTATTCTCACCTGAAGAACGATAGATATAGAGATGAGGACGACTAGTAGGGTGTAGAACTCGTGCTTGGGACCAACTTGTAGGACGTACTTCAGCTGCGACGCGTTGGATGTCAGCAGAGCAATGTCCAGCATGCCCTGCGCCACCGTCTTCTTCGTCGCATATCTGTTCGCGTCCAGCCCTTTGATCTGAAAAAAATATTTAATGGTCAGAGTTGGAATTGTTATTTATTAATTAACACATTATATCTATACCGTCTTGGACAATGATGTCCGACGCTAGCGGAGGATTAACCCTTTAACAGTTTATATCGGCAGCTAAAGGCTTAAGCTTAAAAAAGATTTTCGTAGGTAAGTTTTTATTAAGCTTCATTACGAACTAAATAAATAATTATTCGTGTATCTATCATCCTCATCCAAAATACCCACCTAAATAGGTACTTAATTTAATTATTTAAAGGTCAAAGTCATGATCTAGTCTATGGCTTAATCTAATAAATAAATAATACGTAATCATAGCCAGTAGATACGAGTATTCGATTTTTTGAGAGTTGAAACTCTACGAGACATCGAACAGGCAGTAGATTATATACAATAGTTTATTGTATATACAGTTTTACGGATACAATCTGAAACTCCAATATTAATCAAATAATTCATGGAAAACTGCTTAACCGAAGATAGACATTTGACTATTACACGGTTTGTACAGTGACTGGCTTGCAATATGTCCCGGGTACGATTCGTAAACGCACCCACGATATAGGAGAAGAAACTAGTGTGGGGCAGGGGGTTTGAAAAAATTCGTAAACTTAATTTAAAAATCGATTAAAAACCACATCAGGAAGAGAGAAAATACAGAAATATAATTACTTCATCACAAACGATGTCAGTGGGTGCATCCTGTTCTTTAGTCACGATCTCATCACAGTTCTCTCGATCACAGGCAGGGTTCTCTTTGCTGCCCTCTTCCATTTTTTTAAATAAAAAATAACTTAGCACAAACCGATCAATTTTGGAATGCTACTGAGATCGCGTGTGGATGGATACAGACTGCTCGTCGTTACAGCATTGTACGTAAGAAACCGTAGTTCATTCCTCATTTCCTCTACACAAGGTCGATATCAACATTTGATCAATAAGGTACTTAAATCTCCTTAGAAACGCATCCAGCAGCAATAAGTACCTACTAAATAGGTAGTTGGTACTTAGGATGCCGATCATCAGTTTGTAATCAATCAGATCGGAAATCGGTAAAGGAAAATCGATTCCTGAATTTCGATTTCTTGAACGAAGTATACGATTGTCTGTTTTTGTGTGTGTGTGTCCTCATTTCAGACTAGGTACCTACTGAATCGATTCTGATAACATTTGTTACAACTGTATAATATATTTTGGTAAACACTAATGCAAAAGCCCAATTTCTGCCAGAAGTTATCATGTTACGCGAATGAAGTCGCGGTAACAGTTAGTTTCAGATATTTTAATAATAAATGGTCTAACTCCTTTGCAATGGTCTTGAAAAGTGACACTGAAGTGAGTCGCTACGTCAAATACAGTTCATTTTCACGGCCCACTGCTTTACACGTTTTGTGATCACAAAGGATTGAAGTGAACACAGGGCGATATGGTTTCAGTTATTTGTCTACATCTACATATAAGTATGGGCAAAATCTACCTAAATTGTATGCACAAGGAATTGTATTTAATAAGATGGAGATACCTATGACATAATATATAATACGGGGATAAAAAGGCGTGATGTTATGATGATGTTATGATGTTATAATATATAATACTATAACATCACAACTTTTGTCCCCAAAGGAATAGGCAGAGGTGCACATTTCGGCATTTAATGCCACTGCACAATGTAACACCTACTTTTCACTTTTTATGTTATGAGTTCCATGTAATAGGTGTTGAGCCTATTGCCATATACCGGGCACCATTCCAGACTCCGTGCTACTACTGAAAATTATTTTAAAAACCCAGTAATACTTTGCCCGATCCGGGAATTGAACCCGAGACCCTTGCCCGGCAGTCGTACTTGCGAACACTCTGCTAACAAGGCAGTCACCTACCACCTCAGTTCCTAAATATGCTAAACCAAAATATGCTGCATTCCTTTACAGACTTTGAATGTCTGTACATATATCGTACGGCCTATAACTTGATTATTCTTTACTATTTACGGGACCACGGGGCCCCGGTCATTTGGGAGGCGTACTAGAGGGGCCGAAGCCAACTGCGCAGAGGCCCTTTAGACAACTTTAATCTGATTATTCCTATTGTTTGTTTTATATTTTTCTACTATGTTTACAATTTGTCATTTAAGGACTTTTCTGTTTTGTTTTGTTTTTTTTTTCTTTTTATAATTATTTGCAATGTATAACGCTTTTGGTTCTATGACTGTAAAATACTACTTTAATTGAAATAAATAAATAAAGTATAACACACTAATTCCTCAAATTCCATAAAAACATTCAAGTACACACGTACTGAGTTAATTAATTAAAACAAAGTAGGTAAGGTCTGTAGCCAAAGACCAAACGACCAGCGGAAATGCGTTGTTTCTACTGACTTACACATCCTTTCTGCAAGGTTGTTCAGCCACAATATTTTATATCAGATATGCCTAATTATATTACTTATAGGTACCTAGTATTAATTAATTGTTTTTAATTAATTGATCCTATTTTGCAATATAGTATTGCGGCTGCGGTTTCGCTCGAGTGAACTTGTCACACCAATGATTTAGGTTTCCGACCCCATATTAACATCAAGTTGAATGATTGTATTTGTACCTAGCGTTCACATTAATTTCTGCTTCAAAATGTATTTATGTAAATCAGTGTAGCTCAATACAGGTGAAATAACTTTCAAAATCTACTACTTTTGAGCATTTATGAGCTAATAATACATACCTTATTACACTTAATAATACCTGTAAAACTTTAATAGATAATTCGTAAAATAAGTCTATGATGCATCATGCAATACGCAAGTACGAAAACACAAAGACAACACAATGCGTTCATAAATAAATAAGGAAAATCTCACCCCATTTCGCAATCCAGTAGGCAGAATGGCCGCCATTTTTATTTAATTATCTGTTGATGAAACACTATCAACTGCAAACAACCATAGTACTTACACAAATAAATTTGAAAACGAACACTACAATGCAAAATTTTCCGATTTTTTTTCCGAGCTGTGGAAGTCACCACGGTCAGCCAAAGAATAAATAAAATCGATGGCGTTACCTGACGACGGATGGTACAACAACAATTGACTATAGTTTCAGTAACAATGACGTACCTATGTACTTGGAAATTGAAAGTCTGCTGACAATACGATTTAGTTTTGAAGGTCTAATTTACGTACTACGTGTTTACGATACGTTGTCGAAATGAAACATAAAACAGGCGTTAATGACCACGCAACTTGTAGCTGTTACGGTTACTTTACTGTAATCCTTTCGTAGTAATTAGTTAGGTAATAACCAACTCGATATTATCTAAATTACTTAACACATAGGTCAACAACTTATTTAGGTGACGAAGTTTTGTTTCACGATTTTAAATAGGTACATAATTAGGTACGTATTGTCACCACGACACACTACGTACATACAAATGTACGTAGTGTGTGGCCCGGGGGTTTAAGAGGCCTACTTCTCATGCATGAGGATGGGGGTTCGAAACCTGCCAACGGCAATTACCAATGTGAGTTTTTCCGAGTTATATGTACTTTCTAAGATTATCTAGACACCATTGATAAACGGTGAAGGAATACATCGTGAGGAAACCTGGGCTTATAATTTCTAATTATAAGTCTGTAATCGCCAACGCGCATTGAGCAAGCGTAGTGATTAACGCTCAAACCTTCTCAGTGTGAGAAGAGGCTTTGCTCAGCAGTGGGCATTTATAGGCTGTTGATGACATAATTAGGTACTTAATTACGTATTTTGTGAAATTTTATTGAATTGATTTTCCATGTTGTGAAACTATTACCAATTTCTCAGTCATAGGTATCTATCACTACTGTCGATGTAGATCTGAATTTTAAATGATCTGATATCAATCTATGTGAATGAATACATAGGACCTACTTTCCTTGGTAGTTGCGATATTATTAATTCAATCCCAACCTTTTTGTTGAATAATTAATTAAAGCCTGACATGGGAACCACCACAGCTGACTGATTGGTAGGACTTAGACGATGTAAGTTAGTTGGCTTTTTTATGGCATATGCCGTAAACGAGCAGACGGATCACCTGATAGTAAGCAATCGGCGTCGCCCATGGACATCTGGAACAACAGAGGCGTTACAAGTGCTTTACCGGCCTTTTGCGGATTAGGAATTTGAGGAATTTTGGAGTGTCAGGGATTGGGGAGATTGGGGATTTAGGGATTGGGAAAATTGGGGAAGGGGGTGTCTTTGGGCCTCCGGTAACCTCACTCAAATGACGAAGCATAAGCGTCGTTTCACGTTAGTTTTCTGTGAGGCCGTGGTATCACTTCAGCCGTGACGACTCATTCGTACCGAAGCATGGCTCCCGCACAATTTAAAAATTTTGGATTTACAGTGCATGAAAAAAGCAGCTAGAGCCTGTAGAGCGGCCTCCTCTAAGCTTTTACTTAAGACTATCTTAAAGCAAGCTCTAAGCTTTTACTTATCACTTTAGCTATGTGATATCAAAGCCTCTGCGAAGCGTAGGGGCTTAATAAGTGGCGGGATGAGCTCCGGCACGATCTCATGTCGGAATGGCAGCAACGACTGTCGCAACCGAGGGCTGGGCTCGCTGCAATTGCAGCGGTAAGTCCCCTCTTTGAGGAGTGGCTTGAGAGACGCTACGGCGTCCTCACCTACCGCCTGACGCAGGTCCTCACCGGACATGGGAGTTTCGGGAGGTACCTGTGTCTGATGGGGCGGGAGGAAACGTCTGGGTGTCATCACTGCGAGGACCGTCCTGAGGACACGGTGGAACACACTTTAGCGGAATGCCCCGCACACCGGGCGTCGGGGATCGCGGGACTATCTCCGGCCACCGTAAGCGCGGGCCTGCGGACGGCGAGCATGGGTGGCTCCCCGTCCGACCAGAAACAGACCCGAGTGTACGGCGCGTCGCGTTCCGCACGCGCCTCAAAGACCCATCAGACCACCACAGATGGGGCCCAATACGGCCGATGCCGATTCGGAGTCGCGGAGAACCTAACGGGTAATCGGGGCTCCGACTCGACGTGCAGGAGAAGGAACGGGGTGGTTTTTAGTCAGTAAGAGTCTGACACTCCCTCCCGCCTCGCCCAGGCGGGAGCAGTCATTCGATGATTTTCCCCCCTTAAAAAAAACCTACTATATTTCGTATTGGGTCATTACTCATTAAATCTTGAGGCTGGAGATAATTATGTGATACATTAATACTTACCCAATTAGATAACCCTAAAAACCATAACCTACCATAATAACCGTAAAAGAAAGACATACGAAGAAACACATTCCCTTTATCTAGAGGTATATTAGGTAAAACTTTTGTGAGACGCATCATTTTTTTTTTATTTATTTATTGCAAAATGTATATACATAGTGGTATTATACTACTAGTACAGTACATCACCCTGTTAGGGCGCAGCAATTTAACTTATAAATAATAACAAAATCGTACATAGTGAATCGGAGTCAAATTGTGACCCTCGGAAGCTACAACTCCGACAGGGTATCTATACCCTCAGGAGTCCCACAGGGATCTCACCTCGGTCCACTGTTCTTTATATTATACATTAACGACTTGATTCCTAAACTCTTGAACCACTCATTGTTATATGCGGACGATTTGAAAATTTTCTCTCGTGTTGGCAATGTTACAGACTGTAACCAGTTACAGTCTGATATCAACACTTTGCTGGAATGGTGTGCACTGAATGGCATGGATCTCAGCGTGAATAAATGTTCAGTTATTACATTCACACGTGCAAAAAATCCAATCACTTTTGAATACACCGCAAATGACCACATCTTGCAGCGTCTAGCGGAAGTACGAGACCTGGGTGTCATTTACGACTCCAAACTTTCTTTTAACGTACACTGTGCGGATATCTCCAGCAAATGTAGGAAAACTATGGGTTTCATATGTCGCATGTCTAAAGATTTTAGACATCAAAACAGTGCTATCACCCTATACAGGTCCCTTGTGCTTAGCAGACTTGAGTATGCGTCAATAGTCTGGAATCCTAAATATAAGGTGCATACTGACCTGATTGAGTCGACTCAGCGCCGTTTTGTGCGCTTCATATCTCATAGGTATGGCTTAAAAAGGGAACTTCTGACGTATGCACAGCGTTGTGCTCATTTTAGGTTGCCGAACTTGGGAATTAGGCGGTCCTACCAGGACTTGGTATATTTGTTTAAAATTATGAATGGGATCCTTGCCACGAGCTTATTATCGCAGATTCACCTCAGGATCCCTACCAGATCTGTTAGACGCGAGATGTTTTTCTCTTTGCCAATGTGCAACAACAATGTATCGTCTCACAATCCTGTGATAAGGATGTGTCGCAAGTACAACGAGCTACTCTCGAGTGACATGGGCGTGCCTGATATCCACAATACCTCGCTTCACAAATTTAAAAATATTGTTAAGAAATTGTTATTTGGTTGGTCCGATAATGAGGACAATATTGAATAATGTATCTATTGTCTAATTGCATTCTTAATTCTCTTTATTATTACAATTTATCTCTAAATTTGTTCTGGATTATAATTAATTATAAATAATTGTTAATAAATAAATACTAGTCGTTGCATGTCATGTTGTGTGCACATACTTGTGGAAGCATGGTCTGCCATTTACAGTTTTGTTATGTTACTCTGTTGTGTATTGTGCTGTGTTTCTGTTTTGTGTACCTAATAAATAAATAAATAAATAAAATAATCATATAATATATTATGTACTTATTCTATTCATTATTAACATAATTACTCACTATAAACTTATTACTATTAAACAATTTTATCACTTATACCTCTATACCTATATGATACAATTATATTATTTTATACATTATTTATAAGACATTTTAATTATAAACATTACAAATAATTTAAAGTAGCAACATTACTGAAATTGAGGAGAATTGAAATTATCACATTAAGTTAGGAACTATAATTACATATTAAAAATAAAATTGACTTAACTGGGGATATATAATCTAACGAATACACATCTCTGTTACCACATTCACCTGAGTTTTATAAAAGCTCTATAAAATACATAGGTTATAAAATACATAGGCTCTATAATTTAGAATGAAAACATATTAAAATCATTGTGAATAAACATCATCTGGTAAATTATAAAATTACAATGTAGGTACTATTTTATTGTAAATGCATTTTTTATCTTCGAGATACTCCTGAATACTATAGTATGATTTTTTAATTAGTAGAGACTTTAATCTAGCTTGGAATTTATAAAGAGTTTTGGTTGACCGTATTCAGGTAACTTATTATAAATTTGGATACTTCGGTATTCTGGGCTATTTTTATACATCTGTAGTCGAGGTGCTGGTAGGATCAATTTGGTATTTCGGCGTTCGTTTTTATTGAAATTAAATATTTTGATATTCTTCTTAACAAAACTGACTAGTTCTAGTATCTAGATGGACGGCAAAGTTAGTATTTTCTCTCGTATAAAATATGGTTTGCAACTATCTCTAGGTTTAATATTATAAATTATTCGGAGACATTTCTTTTGAGCAATGAATAGATCTTTGGCATCTACACTGTGTCCCCACATAATAATCCCGTAGCGTAACCACGCATATGCATATGCATAGTACGCAGATAGAGCACACTGTGTGTTGGTGTTAGTTTTTAACACATTCAACCCATATGAAAATTGAGATAGTTTTATTTTAGTAATGTCTACATGTCTTTTCCAATTTAAGTGGCAGTCTAGTGTTATACCCAATAGTTTAAATTCTTCAACTATATCATAACATAGCATCACGCCTTTTATTCCCGAAGGGCTAGGTAGGGGTGCACATTATGCCACTGTAGGTACAATGTAACACCCACTTGAGTGAGTTTCGTGACACATAATAATTATTATAACTGTTTGACGAGGAACTTGACTAGTTTCAAGCCATGCTAGAGGCGCATGTTGTCATGTCAATTGTCATGCACACTTTCGTAATTATAACTATTATATTAAGAGAATTAAAAATCGCGAGTGGGTGCATGCGATTTAGGAACGCAAAAAAAATTTTTTTTTAAGGGGAGAAAATCATCTACCTAACGACTTCTCCCGGCTGGGTGAGGCGGGAGGGAGTCTCAGTCTTACTGACTAAAGACCACTCCGTTCCTACTCCTGCACTTCGAGCCGGAGCCCCGGTTACCCGTTAAGTTCTCCTCGGCTCCGTATCGGCATCAGCCCTATTGGGCCCCATCCGTGGTGCTCTTTGAGGCACGCGCGGAACGCGACGCGCCGTACGCTCGGGGCAAAAAATTGTATATAGGCTCAAATTGTACTCAGTACTGGTTCATTATCATCATCATTACCAGCCTGTAACTGTCCCTGTCCCACAGCTGAGACGGAAGAAAGGCCTCATCTCAATAAAAAAGGAATGATCGTTTATCGCTACGCTTTCTCGTATCTAGGTAGGTACCTACCCAGAGCCGTCTTAGACACATAAATAACTTGGGCACATAATAACTCGGGGCCCTTGTGGAATATTTCTTTGTTTAACCTTGCCCAACACTAGGATTTTGTCCTATATCGTGGGTGTGTTTACACACATACAAGTTCACATACACATGACACCCAGACCCGAAACAACAATTTGTGGAGCACACAAATATTTGTTCTCCAATCGAAATAGGAATTTTGTATTTTTATTTTGTTTGTTTTTCCTTTTTAAATAAGTGGTTAAACTGTCAAACACCAAGCGGTCACCGGTGACCGCAACCTATTGTTCTAAACCGGTACTCGACGAGTTAAAATATTTAACATAACATAACATCACACCTTTTTATCCCCGAAGGAGTAGCCAGAGGTGCACATTAGGGCACTTAATGGCACTGTACAATGTAACATCCACTTGCCACTATTTATGTTATGAGTCCCATGTAGTAAGGGGGATCCTTTTGCCATATACTGGGTACGAATCTAGACTCCGTGCTTCTACTGAGATTTTTTTAAACAGCCCAATAATATTTTGCGCTACCCGGGAACCAAACCCGATACCGCTTGCCTGGCAGTCGCGCTTGCGACTACTCGGCCAACGAGGCAGTTAAACTAGTATGTCCGTATGGATTGAGGAGCCACTTTCGATTTAAAAAGGAAGCTCGCCCCCTTATTTAGTAGGGAAGTAAATAATTTTACAGTTACCTATACCTTGGTACATCAACAAGGCAGATTACAACTACAAGGCAAGTCAATATTCGTGAAAGTCCCTCCCAAGCAGGCCTAAACCTAATAGACGTCGCGGAGAACTTAACGGGTTACCGGAACTCCGGCTCGAAGCGCAGGAGAAGGAACGGGGTGGTTTTTAGTCAGTAAGAGTCCGACACTCCCTCCCGCCCCACCCAGGCGGGAGCAGTCATTTGGTGATTTTCCCCCCCTTATAAAAAATATAGTAGGTAGTCATAATCTCATCACAGATGGGTTAGAAGTCGCAGTCTCTAAGGTTTAAACCTTATAGACTACAATACAATTTGTGATTATGTTTTATCGATTCTTACGAGAAAGAGATCCATGGGAATAATACTCCGGGGTGGGAATAAATATATAGTACCTATATTCCACTCCACGGAAAAATACACCTGTCTAGCTAGGTACATTTGAATTTAAGTAACGGAACCTGAAGCTTAATTTCTACTAGCCACTTACGAATTCTTAATATTAAGAAATTTAAATTTTACTATTCAGAGTGTCGAAATTCTAGCAAAAACAAGTTTTGCTAGAATTTTGATCAAATCAGGTTTGACTGCCTTTGACCTAAATACTCTTAGGCACTAAAATAATCAAACATCTAAAAATAAACCAAATAAAAAATATGAAACGATTGTGATGGACTTCAGGACGATTTTTCCTTTCTGTTTTTGTCTAGGGTTTTTGTACAATAAATCTCAAAAATAATAGTTAAATGCAGGGATTATCTATACCTACCTAATACCCAAATTAATTATGAAATAGTTATAAAAAAACCGCTATAGAACATTAAAAAAACAAAAGTTTTCTGACGGGCAACCAACTAAAGTGCGAAAGATCAAAACGACCACCTTTAAACTTTTTTCTAATGAACTACGTTTCCATTTACCAACAAAATATTAATTATTTTTATTAAAAGGAGAACATTGAAGTTATGCCTATACCTGAAACTTTTATTTAATAATAATATATTATAAAAAATAAATTTAAAAATATTTATAAAGTTTGGAAGCAAGTTCATAAAATGAAACGTGCGCGCGCTCCGCCCGCCCGATTTCGCGTCCTCGATCTGTCAAAAATGTTTCCATTCTTTCGATGGCTTGTGTTGTTTGGATAAAATCAAAACAATAATGTGTTATACATAAGATAATTCTTAAAAATCTATTTGTTTATAGTAAAGTTTATAAAGTGTTTATGTTGTATTGAGTCTAAGTGCTGTTATCATGTAAATATTCTACGTATTCGTGGTGCTGTGCAGTTGAGACTTCGTTGCACGGGTGGATCCTAGATCTTCCAGATGCTGCCTTCTATGCCCATTCTGTTTACGAGGGAGAGTCAGGATGCTTTTGGAAACAAAATTGAACCGAGCACAAGCTTTTTCAATCAAAATAATTTTCCTAAACCCATTATTCAGCCCGAGGTAAGTGATGAAACGTAGTTGATGATTTTATGTAATTTCTTGTGAGATAACTCCATTTACGTGGTTCTGGGCTACTTTCAATACTTTCAAGAGAGTTTGCGTGTGAAATTGTATATATTTATTGATAGCGTGGTCTTTAAACAGGCGATGTAATATGAGCACGAAGGACAATATAAAATGTGTCGCCATGTTTTTAAGATACGTGATCTATTTACATGACCTTATGTTGTTATTGTTTCAGCCGCCGCCACCGAAGGTTGCGCAGGAGGTTACTAAAGCAGCACAGAAGGAACCCAAGGGCAAATCAAATACCAAGAAAAAAGTTGAACCGCCTAAACCTGACAGCAATGCTATAGAGTCAGGTAAACATTGCAGCAATTGACAATCTATGCAGCATTTACTCTTATGTAATGTGAAATATAAATACCATGTCATATTTAAAAGTGAAATTTAGGTCACAAAACTTATAATAGATGTGTATATTGTTTGTCATTTGAGTATTTAGGTCAAAAGATTAATTACTGTAAACTTAGACCAACTGTTTCCATACTATCAAGATTATTCTACAACTCATCATTGTAGAATAATCATGTAACATAATGATGCATTTCAAATGCTATTCTTAAAATAAATACCCTCACTATATTCAATTTTTTTGTAAAAGTATGACACATCAAATGGCAGCTGTGTATATTCATACCTTTTACAAATGATATTTAGAAGAATTTCGATTGACACGGGACATGTTTAAGAATTTGTTGAATAGGAATATTATCAAGTGAATATACTAACAACAATAAACCTTATTCTTCATCCAATAATCCTTTTTCAGCTCTGGTTAAATCCTACTACACAAAAGTACAAACAAGATTTTCCTCCAATCCATCGGTGCCTACCAATAAGTTCGTACAGTTTCAAAATATATTGAAGACATTTGATCCTGCTAAGGAAACACCAGTGGATTTGTATAAGAAAATTGAGGAGATATTTGGTGAAGAGCATAAGGATATTGTGGAAGAGTTTCTCCTGTTTCTGAAGCCAGGTCAAGCTGCAGAAGTTGGTCGGTTCATGGACCATTTCATGTTAGTGCAAATGACTGGTTTCATAGAACTGTTGCAAGTAAGTATTATAAGTAATATGATGGTAATGCCAAGCGAAAAGTGTGCCTATTTATTTAGTAATAAGAATGCTGTAATATGATCTGTAGTTTAGTAGAAAATTTGCGGTCCATTTTGCTTTTACCATGTACATTCCATAAATAGGAACATCAACATAAAAAGACCTAATAATAATATTCATATCATACATTATTGAAATCAAATCCATCAGTTTCATTTAGATTTCTTATAAAAAACTACCATTTATTGGTAGCATGGTATTTTGTGCTAAATACTTTTTGTGTTATTATCTATGACTTAGGTTATTAAGTGTTTATTAACTCGTGAGTACCGGTTTTGTAGACACAATTATAGAACAATAGGTTGCGGTCACCGGTGACTGCTTGGTGTTTGACAGTTTAAAATACTAAACAATTATTAAAAGTTTAGGACTTCCATGACAAATACATCTATTTCTATGACAAACTTGTGTTTAAACAAAAATAAGTCAATTCTAATTCAATTGGAGATCATGTGCCTAATTTGGAGTCAGGCCAAATTATCTTCATTTAAATAATTAGTAACACTCACTGTCTAGGCACCTGAAAGAATAATCAATAGTGAACAGATAGCAAAGAGTAGAGAGAAAGAACATTTGTGTAAAAACCTATAGTTTTAAGAAGACTTAAATTACTACGACTTGTAATTCGACTGAATGGTATGCCCTCTACCACTATTTTATTTGTCAGTAGACATCAATGAGCATGATAGGGTAATGTCCTAAATTTTATTTTAATGTCTCTGGTAGATGATTTTAAAAACAATAGACACCTTTTCAGTTTTCTTTTCTCACAAAATTAAATATGTTCGATTTTATATTAATTTGAAATATCGCGTGACGTCACAGCGGGCTACATTTTGTAGAATGTTACGACGTAACCACCTCCCTACTCCTAAACTAAAAAATATGTCTAATATTTTTTCATTATCTAACTAATGGTCTAATTAGATTTTTAACTTTCATACCCTGGCAACTACCCTATTATATAAATTCTATATCTTTTTTCCACCAGACTGCAATTTATTTTTCAATTCTGGTTTATTTGTTTCTGGTTTATAAATATTTATTTTCATGGTTTTGAGCTCCAGTCATTTGGAAATAAAAAGATAGTGCTGCCATCTAGATGTCAGGTTCACTAAATGGATTGCATATAGCTCTCATTTAATTTGTAAGTTATTAAGGGTACAGCAGATAGAATTTTATTTGTTGTTGACTGAATGTTACTCATCTTACTACTACTCCTTTTATCTACCTTCTATGTTAAATTCTTCCAGCCCTTTTGTCAAGTTAATTGGGCTTGATACAATGTATCTTTTCATTTTTCTTCACCAGAAGCTTTGTTGGGAATGGGTCTCTTCAATAATAGTGGACTGTATTTAAAACTGGTATATTGGAATCAAAAACGGTAAGATTGTGTTGTGTCGTCCGCGAACGATCCCAAGAAGAAAAAGATGGTGGCCGTGCGCCGCTTCCGCTCGCGTCGCCCTCCCCCGCGCGCCCCGCCTCTCTTCCGGGAGCGTCCGGCTGCGTTCACGCGCAGACAAGCTTTGATGGGGAAGACCCCGTCAAAAACTTCTTCCTCTTTTACACAAATTCTGCTCTATTTATTATGTTCCATATTTTATTTTTAGTTCGATAGTTCTTATAAAATCGTTGTATTTTCAGACCACGTTAGCTAGAAAGCCGACGGTCCTGCGCAAGGTAGTGCGCGCGATTACCAGTGAGAGTGGAAGTAGTGAGGAAATGCGCGCGCGCGTCCTGCCACACTTGCGCTCACATCCGCGTCTCGCGACCATGTTCAAGTCGCTGTTCCCCGATGAACGGCCACCGGATAGGTAAGTTATGTTGTTTAGTTATTTATTCGGTTTAGCAAAAATTTAGGGAACAGAGAGTAAAGTTCCCTAAGCTAGGAAAAGGAGGATCGTCCGACCAGCGAGCAGCGAGCAGCTCCGAACACCTCACGTTCATGTCTGTGCGGGCTTTCTTTTTGCCGGTAAACGAGCAGACGGATCACCTGATGGTAAGCAATCGGCGTCGCCCATGGACACCTGGAACACCTGAGGCGTTACAGGTGCGTTACCGGCCGTTTGGGGATTAGGAGTTTGAGGATCGTTGGGGATTCAGGGATTGGGGAGATTGCGGAAGGGGATGGTAATTGGGCCTCCGGAACCTCACTCACACGACGAAACACAACGCAAGCGTTGCTTCACGTCGGTTTTCTGTGAGGCCGTGGTATCACTCCGGTCGAGCCGGCCCATTCGTGCCGAAGCTCTTGGCTCTCCCACACGTTCTGCCCAACAGTTGTTCATTGGGATTTTCTATAATTCGCAAATGAACTTCACATGTGCGATGGAGGATTTTCTGACGACATCCGTTGATTTTTTGTCATCGATGGTGTATGTGCGTGAGCTGTCATTTGACATGGGAATGTGTCGCCACAGGTGTGAAAGGTTCAGTAAAGTAGGTATTAACGTCTGTCAAAGTATCAATGGTTTTTTCAGTAGAAGGCGTGTTCATCCACAATGAATCCAATCCACAATTATGAATGTCCTCTACATAAGAGGTTTGCCATAGTCTTCACTATTTGGGTTAGTAGGTCAGGGTGTTATCACACCAGTCGATCGTTCCTCGATAGATCTCATCGATCAAAATCGGTCGATATTGATGGATAAGTGTGGTAGATTTAATTGATCGACAGCTGTTTGTGTAATCCACAAATTGTTTTTTCTGTGTGTCATCATTATCTAAAATTGTATGTTTGTAAACGCACCCACGCCGTCACAAAAGAAAATCCTAGTGTAGGGCAAAAAGAAAAGGCAAAGTAAAACAGAGATTCCGATTGAATCTCTGTTGCGTCTAATGATGCGTCTGCGAGACGACGCTTTAAGGAATTATAGAAAAACGAAAAGTGACTCTAAAAAAACCTATTATAAAGAATTAAAATCTCTGGTAGTGAGTTCATTACACAGGGAAAAGGTTGCTTATTTCGAACACAATATATGTAAACAATAAAAGAAATAACCCCAAGACCTTGTGGAAAAACATAAAATACACCTTATTGGCTACTGCTCAGGGAAAATACCTTCCGTCGCTTTTTTCTGATCCGGACCTAATAAATAATCATTTCCTGGAGACGGTTCCAGGTAATCCTGTAGCTAGTCTGGCACTCATAAATTACTTTGGTGGCCGCAAGCGTGGTGAGGCAATTTTTACGATCACACCAGTGGAGGTAAGTGATGTCGCGCGCATTGTGGCTGGTCTCAGGAGCAACGCTGAAGGCTGTGATGGCATTACACTGAACATGCTAAAATTAACTATGCCACACACATTGCAAGTCGTTACACAAATAATCAATCGCTCAATTGAGACGTCAACCTTTCCCGACCTGTGGAAAATTGCTTCTGTCAGACCTTTGCCCAAAGCTTCAAATCCCACACGGTTCAAGGATTTACGCCCCATTAGCATCTTACCATGTCTGTCAAAACTGCTGGAGAAAGTGGTGAGCCGTCAATTGACTCTTTTTCTGGACCAAAACAACGTGCTGCCTGACTTGCAATCTGGTTTCAGAAAACACCGTAGTACTTCCTCGGCATTACTAGATGTCACTGATAATATTTTGGCGGCTCAGGATAAGGGAATGTGCACCGTACTGGTTTTACTTGATTTTTCCCGTGCCTTTGATGCAATAAATATACCACTGCTGCTATTCAAGTTAAACTATTATGGCTTTAGCCCTGATGCTTTGATGTGGTTTCGTAGCTACCTCACAAATAGAAAGCAGTTTGTTGAATTACACTCGGCTGGTGGTAATTCTGTTAAATCGGCCCTTACAGGTATCGAACGAGGAGTTCCGCAGGGATCTATTTTGGGTCCAATCATCTTTATTTTGTACTGTGCTGATATCATTAGTGTATTACAAGATGTAAGTATCATATTTATGCTGACGACGTTCAAGTTTATATATCTTTCAGGCCGGATGCATACGAAAGTGCAATTATGGACCTAAATGAGGATCTCTGTAGAATTGCAGCTTGGTCAGAGGATAACTGCCTGTCTTTAAACCCAACAAAAACAAAATTTATGGTTTTCGGCACAAGGCATCAACGTGCTAGGCTGCCTGGAGCATTGAATGTGGAACTGATGGGTGTGCCAGTTGAGAGAGTGCATGAGGCGCGGAATCTTGGCTTAGTGGTGGATGAGGATCTCCGCTTTGAGAAGCATGTAGCTGAGTCTGTACGTAATTGTTTCTACCGCCTCAAAGTATTATACAGGGTAAGGCCTTACGTATCAGAAACATTGCGTGAACAACTTGTCGAGGCTTTGGTTTTGTCTAGGTTGAATTATGTTGACACAGTGTACGGCCCTCGTTTGCTAGCTCGTACAGATCGACTGATTCAAAGGGTGCAAAATGCTTGTGCTCGGTTTTGTTACAATGTTCCACGTAGAAGCCACGTAACACCATTTTTAAACAGGCACTTCACCCTAAAAATGAAGTCTAGACGCAAACTGCACTTAGCTTGTCTACTGTTTGGTGTTATTAAGCACCAGAAACCAGACTATTTATATGACAAGCTAAGCTGGGTTAATAGCAGGCGAGAGTGCGGAAGGAGGCAATGTTCGCAGCAGCTTATGGGTCACAGTCACGGTACGGCGGCGTTCCGAGGAAGTTTTCGTTATGCGGCTTCCAAAGTATGGAATAACCTGCCACCACCCATAAGAGAAATAAACACAATTTATACGTTCAGGAAACGCTTACGTCAGTTTATGATAGACGCACAACGGAAGCTGAATTTGACAAAGGCAGATATTTCAATTATTTAATATTTAATTTCTACTTCTTTGTGTTATTCCCGCTATTTTTCGTCTTACTTCGTAGCAACATGTACATATTTGTAATAATATACTATTTGTATGAACCATTTTATTTATTTATTAATTTTATTTTGTATTTGTATCTAACACACTAAATGCAGTTTGTTTTTATTTTCTATATTATATGTCTTCTCACCTACCATCCGTGAGTCACTGCAGGGTGCCACCAGAAGATCAGCGTTGAGTGTTACCACGCTCAACATAATGCTGAGGTGGAGGCCCGTTCGACACGTGCATGCATCTATTTTTGTTAATTTTATGATGTTTATTGTTTGTTTTAATTTTGTTTTTATTTATAACTTGTTTTTGTCTACATATCTGTGCATGCAATGTGTCGAATAAATGTTTTTCTTTCTTTCTTTCTTTATTGACAGTGGGGTGACAATGAGGAGCTCAAGCAGCTCGATCGATGTTGTCTTATTCATTCTATCATCGATCGATTAGTCTGGTGATAAATATCGACCGACGTCGACTTATTAATTCTGCCAACGATCGACGATAGATCGATTGGTTCCTATAAGATTCAAGTTAAGTTAGCCACAACACAAAAAAGTATGACTTAACTAGCTGAGCTGTTACGTGCAATACCACTGGTGTGACCAATGGAAAAATAATTTATTAGGTATCTGTATCTGAAATTAAAGAGTTCTGCTGATCGATCTTTATTCGATTTAGCATAAGCGCAGTCCTTAAGCCACTCGTGGAAAGAGACTGGCGGCTATATATTGATTCTTCTATACCCTCTCATACGGCTTATGTATCATGTACTAGTTCTGATTGGTACCTTGTTCTTCCAGTTTGTACGAGTCGGGAACGGATCTCATAGATGAGAGCTTCCTAACCAGCGACAAGGGGTACGACGTGTGGGAGTTCGACGATGAAACCGACAGCAGGAGGAGGAAGCTTGAAGTCAAGGAGTCTTTGGATACAGTGGTGAGTTATACTTTTCATATTAGACTGCGCGGTTGGTGCGATGGCTGGTCAACCGGTCGCGGGTTCGATTCCCGCACGGAACAACTCTTTGTGTGATCCACAAATTGTTGTTTCGGGTCTGGGTGTCATGACTATGTGAGTCGTAGCAATTGGCGTTCCATAGTCTCTGCCTCCCCCATGGGAGACAGGCGTGAGGTTATGTATGTATTTACCCATATTATAGAGGTAAATGGTCGAAAAGAGGTCTGGAGGTCTCCAAAAGTCGATAAATGACTGTACAATAGGAGCTCTAATTTAAATCGATGTAGATTTTTTAGATTAAACTTTACTTGCACTTGATATCAGTTTTTGGGCTATTTTCTTATTTTCGTTAATATTATTTCATTTTTGTTGTGATTGAAGTTCGATAGCATGTAGTTCCATTTCATATGTGTTTGAGCATATTATTGTCATTTGAAGAATTGATATAGAAGTATTTTATCAATTAGAAGTTTCGAAAATTTTGTTTGAAAATTTGTTGGTTGGTTGTTGTCATACATTCTGATAAATATTAGTTTACTACGAATACAACCTAATGTTGGACTACTATTCCCTTAGTACCTGCACGGGCGCGTGTTCCTGCAGCACGGGCGCCTGTTGCGCGGCGCCAGCGTGTCGTACCCGTACAGCAAGGAGCCCTACCGGGTGCACGCGCGCCGCCTCGCGCCCACGCATACTCTACTCTCCCCACCCGACTCCGACGACGAACGATCCTCCCCCAAACGGAACGCTAAAACGAACTGCAAAATCCCACCTAAAAAGCCTAAAAAACAACTCAAATCCCCCACGAAAAGTGTCAAAGACGTCAACGACAACACAAAACACAAAGACTGTACAGTTAACTTATTGAGCCCTAAACCTACCAAAAAGTCTCAAAGTAATAATAAAAGTAAGGCGTGTAAGAAGGAGCCGGAGAACAAAAGTGAGAACTTGCAGAAGAGAGAGAGGAAAGACAGTAAGAGTCACACGTGCCAGAAGAAAGATGAGGGTTCTAAGGCCAAGCAGGCGAAGTTGGAGACCGTAGTCACTATAGAGCCTAAGAAAATTGAGAAAAATGAGATGAGTAGTTGGACTCGAGAAGAAGATAAAACGATGTTACAAATCCTAAAAGGAGAGGCTGTTTCGGAGCAAGTGTTCGGGCGCATCAGGGAGTTGCTCCCGCACCGCTCCGCCACGGAGATCAAGGAGAGGTTCTGTCATGTGATGACGCTGCTGCAACAGATGGCTGTCGGTGAAGTTACCTAGTTGTAGGAAGAACTGAATTTAATAATTAAGTGAAAGTATTTATAATTTTGTAATAAATAAAAAGTATTTTGACTTGGTACTCTTGTGTTTTTACTATTTGACATCATAATACATGGGGCTTGGATAATAGTCCCCTAAACTTTAAGTGATTGTAGATCAAAACTTAACCCGTTGTTAGGTGTTAATATAATGGCATTATGTGTGGACTGGTTTCGCTTATTTTTTTTCTTGTCGTGTTAGAGTTTGGAGAAGGTTCGTATGAAACAAAAAAAATATTCTCCCATACGAAGCAGGGCCGGCTCGCGTGTTTATAACAAATCATTTACCTACATGACTAAAATCATTAACACCTATTTTTACTTTTAACAATATTTGTATTTTTGAAAGTTTTAAAAGACAAGTTCTCTTATAACTTATCTATTTTCCGATGATTTTCCGCCTGTATCTTATTGTTATTAGTTATTATACTCTTTGAAGACAAGTATAGATAAGAATCCCTATCTTATTATACTCTTTGGATAAGAAAACAAAAATAAGAATAGTGGCGTTTGGTTGTTTGCGTTGCTGTTGGCGACGTTTAACATATATTTTTTTAAATTCATTGTTTAAAATAAGATACATGCTATAAAATTTTCGCAATGACTAATCTAAGCGAAAACTATAATTTAAGATTACATTACTTACAACAAGACCAGGTACCAACTCAAAGTATGATTATAAAGCACATGTCTCCACCACTCGCGGGCATTTTCTTTCAGTCTTTGAATCCTAAACTACAAGAACTGGTAGGTCTGCAGCCTTTGCTTAAAGGCGGCGGTGCGGATTGGATCGTAGACCCAGCCGAGCTACTTAAGGGCCGCACCGTGCTAAAACCAATTACAACACAAGTAATTAAACAACTTAATCATAAAGGTATCGAGAAATTTGGGCATGCCTTATACCAGGAGTATCTTAAGCGTCTGGAGCGCGAGAGAGCGGAAACACTCGCTGACGCCGATGATAATTGGATAGCTTTCCTACGCAAAATCTTTCACCAAATGGAGGAGAAACTATCGGATGACGAACAACATGAAATTACGAAAAAGTTGATTAATGCTCGCAACGATTTTGAGTATTTTTATAGAATGTCCTTTAACAAATTTGAAACTCTTTTTAACGAAGCATCTATAACTGCAATTGATAAAAGCAAAGATGACGCGATGGAATTGATGAACAATAAGTTAATGGTCGCACTTAAAACACAGGCAACAATTCTTTACGATGAATATGAGGAAAAGTTTAATACAAAAAAAGCTAAATTAAAAGAAGAATTTGTGCAACGAGTTGAAATTGAGCGGTGTAACATGGGCAACAAAATACATGATGTGAAGGTTGATAAACATGCGTGTGCTAATCTAATAAAACAATTCCTTCACGGTCGTAACTTGGCCCGTCAGGTGTATATCGCTTTAAAAGAACGAGAAGCGGGTTTGCGAGAAAGAGAAGAATTAAGAATTAAGCACAGAAAACAAATACGGAAGATGGAAGAAAAAATTGAGATTAAAGATAATGAAATCTCCGCTGTAAGACAGGAAGACGAGATGATCCAGCATTCGATAATTACATGGCAAAAGAAAATTTGCAAATTTGTAAAATCATTTCAAACGTTCGTCTCTTACAGTCTTAAAACAGTTCCTGAATATGCAAAGTTCTTCATAAACCTTGAGAAATTGTTATTGCTACAAGTAAACGAAGTATTGGAAGACCAATCTGTTGAAAGTATTTTTGTGGAAGAAGAAATGTTCCACACTCCTGTACCACCACTCAAACCGTTTTACTTGTTCTGTGACAAAGGTTATAAGGCACAACTGCATGAAGATCTGTGTCCAAAACATAGCGGTACTTCTAGTAATACTTCTCAATTGCCTGCGATTATAATAAACAAGCAATGTCTGTATGCAGCCTGTGACAACATCGAACAATTTACGAGAAAAATTAAAGATTACATAGAGGGCAAACGTGGTGATGAAGCTGACTTCAGAGATGATCTTGTTTATGAAAATTTTGTCCCTCTGAAGCCTAGTACATCGTCAGAGCAGTTAGCGGAATTACAGGAATTACAATTAGAGAGCTCTTTCTTACAAATATTGCAGAAAGCTAAAATAGAAAACCTTACTGAGTGCTTCTGCCCTGTAAACGAATGCATGTGCGTACCTCCCGTAAATAGCGCTATTGAGCAAATAGAAACGATTAGCAAAACTAAACCGCCTTCTGTATCAACAAGCCAGAAGAAACAGCTATCAGATCTTAGTAAGCAAATAGATCACATCCACAAATATAAATGGGAAAGCTATTTTGACTATAAAGAGCCCAAAGCCTGTATTTGTCCGAAATCTATTATGAGACGCGTAGGTAATCGCTTGCCTGCATACATGAGGCGTGCGAAGTATCCGACACCAGATTGTATCCCAAATTACGAAATGTGTTCAGTTGAGAAGTTGAAGGAACTCGTTCAAGACGCGAGGACAGAAAGTCCTGTGGTGGAGGAGAATTCCGTATCTAGTTGTAAGACTAAAAACATAAGTACTAAGTGTTCTGATCTTAGTTTCCAGAACGCGTGCACATGCTTTGAAACTCTTATTGAACGTGGTGACTCTTTAGATCCGAAATTGTTTGTACCAGTGCAGGACAGTAGTAGAGTGCTGGTAGACTCTAACATATCCCCCTCGTACATGACGCAACCAATTGAATTTTTCGCTCTAGACAGAGCATTTTCTATGAAGAACATCCTTGATGATATACCGGACCTGCAAGAGTATGAAGAAGTGATTAATTCATTAGAATAATGTAGCTATATTAGGTACAATGTGTTTTAAGCTTACCTAATAGAAGTTAGTTTGTTTAGTTAGTTTTTTTTTTCTAAGTTTGTGAAGTCTAATTTTTGTGCGTTTGACTGACTAGATGTTGGTGCTGGAAGTGCTGCCAAGTCTTCATTACATGTAAACGTTTGTTTACATTATGCATTCGCTTTGCTAACGAATCTGTACATTCAACGTTGAGCATTGCATTACAATACTCGGTTCTTCACCTTCGCTGATGTAATGCACGAATCTGTAGCGTTACACATGCTCCATAAGGGACATATTTCACTGGGAAACCATGGCGTGATGTCCGTAAGCTACCAAAATATGCAACACAGACACCAGAGTCGCCACACCACACTGCACAGTGTAAAATTGAGCGCGGTGCTATAATGGTTGCGCAACCAAGCGGACACCACGTGAGTAACTCTATAGAGCTGTATAGAGGTACATTATGTTGTTAGCGGCGACTGGTTGCGCCGCCATGGTGTCCCGGTGAAATATAGTTAAACGGGATGAATAAAATTCAAAGGGTGAATAGCAACAGGAATGAGGTGAATAGATGTTACATTTTCCCAATATATATTCACCCTGTTTTATGTTACTTATCGTGAAAGCCGATTCATATTTATTATACTTAATGTTTATTTATTTAAGTTGGAATTTTCTTAAATTTTATCTATATTTTATTTTATCATAAGTACTTGCTTGTTAAGTTCCATTTTAGTAATGTCTGTTTTAGCTATTATTTCAATAAATATTTCGTTGTTTCTACAGTTGCATTTTCTGTACCTACTTAAATCATCCTTGCCCACCCTGTATCGACGGTATCATGAGAGAGAATGAGGGAGCAGAGAGAGGATCTGTGTCTATATGCGTACATATGTATTGGTATAATTATAATATATCGTACTAAATTAGGGTGTGTAACTAATTCCATTCCCATTGTCCGCTGTGAACCAATTGGATCTATTAATTAACTATTACTTTCTTATGGTATGTCCACATCTGGCGCCGCTCATGTCCGCTATATGAAAAAAATCACGCACGTAGTTCTTGAAAGGCTCGCAAACTCGATCACTGATCGTTACTCCGTAAGATAGGTACATACAAAGAAACTCTAAGTACTTTAAAGTATTAAGTTTAAGTGTCTGAACAGAAATTTGCACATCGACTTATGAAAATAATTGAAGTGCACTGTCGCTTTCGCGTGCCTTTTTCAACTTCCTTGGTCCTATCTCAGCACTCTCTCTCAAATTTATCTCTCACTCTTAGGTAGTTATGCCTCCGTATAATTATGAGACAATCGAGTTGGGTAGGTATCTCTCAAAATACCAGATTATGAAGTATGCTTTGAAACGTTGAAGGACTTAGTTAAAAACACGAGAACAGTTCCTTCAGGAAAACAAGAACAATCAGTACAACCTGGTAATAAAGAAGTGGGTACACAGTGCATTGATGAATAGTTTGATATTGTATACGCTTATGTTCGATAATGTAGGTATTGTGTCGTGGTGGCCCGGAGGTTTCCTGCTTCTCATGCATGAGGCTCGGGGTTCTAAACCTACCAACGACAAGTACCAATGTGATATTTCCGAGTTATATATGTACTTTCTAAGATTATCTTATGATTATCTAGGCACCACTGACAAGCGGTGAAGGAAAACATCGTGAGGAGACCTGGGCTTATGATTTCTAATTATAAGTTTGTAATCGCCAACCCGCATTGAGCAAGTGTTTTTTTTTTTCTTATGGTATAAAGTCAAAGTCAAAGTCAAAGCATTTATTTCAATGAAACCATAGTTTGGTACTTTTGAAACGTCAACAAATACAAAATAAATAGGTAATAGTCTGTCAGTCAGTCCGTCAGTGAAATTAGGTGAAGCTAGGTGCTCATTCCAAAACGTAGATTCGAATGGAGAAGAACGAGCAAGAAACTCCATTCGTTACTCTTTTTAAAAAAAGTATGTTCTACAATGTCTCTGATACATATTTCAATACTGTACGCATATGTAAGAACAATGCAAAGACACGCTTGACGCATTATACTAATAACTTACTAAAATAAAAATCTTAAGTCTAACATGGACACATGGTGCTCACATACGCATACTGACAATCCATAGAAATAGTGCTTCTATACAAGAAAAAGGAAACTCTTTGTTTCAATAAAGAAAGAAATGCTCGATGCCATAAGGAAACTAGATTGTCTACATTAGAATTAAAGTATTAAATTATGTATTATATTACCTACTATTGGAATTTAACTACTGACTACATTTGAGTATTGTCCAGTGGAGCCGAACCAACATGCTGCCAAGCATTCTTATCTTCAAGATAATCTGTCAGTGTGTAGTAAGCTTGATTACAATTGCTTGTTTTAAATTAACTTTCATTGAGATCTAGTATGCTATTTGGTATTTTATTATAGCATTTAATACCTAACCCCATAAAGGATTTCTGTACTTTGGACAGTCTGAATTGCGGTATAGCTAACTTATTTTTGCCGGTAAACTAGCAGACGAATCACTTGATGGTAAGCAATCGGCGTCGCCCATGGACACTTGAAACACCAGAGGCGTTACAAGTGCGTTACCGGCCTTCTGGATTAGGAATTTGAGGATTCTCGGGGATTCAGGAGAGGAGAGGGGGGGGGGTAATTGGGCCTCCGGTAACCTTACTCACACGACGAAACACAACACAACGTTGTTTCACGTCAGTCTTCTGTGAGGCCGTGATATCACTCCGGTCGAGCCGGCCCGTTCGTGCCGAAGCATGGCTCTCCCACACTGTGGTGATTAATGCTCAAACCTTCTCTTGTAGTGAAGTATGCGCTTATTTCTCTGGTAGTGCAGTCGCTCGAATGTTTGCTAAATCGAATCTGACTCTGGATTCCACAGCATTCGCGTAGGCGTGGGCAAGTAAGGGTAGAGGGATTGGGAGTAACATATCACCTTCGTTCATGATGCAGCGAGCCACATCGTTTGTGAGAGACAGAGCGTAGGTACTCCATGGAGAAACAACCTACTGTGTGAGATGCCAACATAGAACAAAATAAAAACTTTTATATTATCTTATATTTTGCAAAATTTAGAGATTGTAAAGTTTGAATATTATAATAATTGGTAACATTAATTTATTTATAGTAGGTATGGAGAAGATAAAGTTTTAAAATGGTATTGTTGTATAGCTTTATTATATCTAAGTATGGCTTTTTTTTTTTTTAAGGGGGGAAAATCATCGAATGACTGCCCCCGCCTGGGTGAGGCGGGAGGGAGTGTCAGACTCTTACTGACTAAAAACCACCCCGTTCCTTCTCCTGCACGTCGAGCCGGAGCCCCGGTTACCCGTTAGGTTCTCCGCGACTCCGAATCGGCATCGGCCCTATTGGGCCCCATCTGTGGTGGTCTGATGGCTCTTTGAGGCGCGCGCGGAACGCGACGCGCCGTACACTCGGGTCTGTTTCTGGTCGGACGGGGAGCCACCCATGCTCGCCGTCCGCAGGCCCACGCCTACGGTGGCCGGAGATCGTCCCGCGATCCCCGACGCCCGGTGTGTCCTTCGCGATGGCTGGGTTGCGAGGAGGCAGCGCTTCGCTGCCTCACGCGTCCCGCCTCCTCCTTAGCTAGCATGACTGCTTCGCAAAAGGAGGAGACGGCATCCCAATCCCCCTCGCTCCGCATCATGGCCTGCACTAGGCCCGGACGCGAGAGGTCGCCATCGCCGATCACTTCCCTGAGGACACGGCGGTGCTCAGCCCACGAAGGGCATTCTCCCACCGTGTGTTCCACCGTGTCCTCAGGGCGGTCCTCGCAGTGATGACACCCGGGCGTTTCCTCCCGCCCCATCAGACACAGGTACCTTCCGAAACTTCCATGTCCGGTGAGGACCTGCGTCAGGCGGTAGGTGAGGACGCCGTAGCGTCTCTCAAGCCACTCCTCAAAGAGGGGACTTACCGCTGCGATGGCAGCGAGCCCAGCCCTCGGTTGCGACAGTCGTTGCTGCCACTCCGCCATGAGATCGCGCCGGAGCTCATCCCGCCACGCACTTATCTGGCGCGGCAGCGGAGTTTCGCCCCGGCGACGTGCCTCCGCGCGCATGCTGTACACGCGCGCGAGCACCTTCGCCTCCAGATCCCACGGCGGTAATCCGGCAAGGAGGTTCGCCGACTCCCCAGAGATCGTGCGGTATCCGCGGATCATTCGGATCGCCATGACCCTCTGTGCCATGAGCAGCGTCCGAGCGGGACGCCGCAACAGGTTTGGCGCCCAAACAGGGGCGCCGTAGAGGGCCATGGACCGCACGACCCCGGATCTAAGTATGGCTAATAGCTTTATTATAATAAAAATTTTCTGCAATAGGTATATTAAGGTTCTTATTTTTGTTACGTCCATTCAAAGTTCTGAACAGTGTAATAAGTATTTAGTTCACTGATATACTTTCATGTTTGAATAAAATAATACATTATTTATTTTCCGTTTTACCATAAACTATTGTTATCCTTCTGTTATAGAGTATAATAAGTATAGGGGAACCTTCTATTTACACCTCGGATAGCTGGCAGGTGTGATGTACATACATACTATTTATTTTCTTAGGCTAAACACCATTTTACAAATGCAGAGAAGGCATGTATTTCAAGAAAAAACTTAAATAACAACTATTATAACATAACATAACATCACGCCTTTTTATCCCCGAAGGGGTAGGCAGAGGTGCACATTACGGCACTTAATGCCACTGTACAATGTAACACCCACTTTTCACTATTTATGTTACGAGTCCCATGTAATAGGGGGTGAGCCTATTGCCATATACCGGGCACATTTCCAGACTCCGTGCTATTACTGAGAATTTTTAAAAACCCAGTAATACTTTGCCCGACCCGGGATTCGAACCCGAGACCCCTTGCCCGGCAGTCGCACTTGTAACAACTATTACACAAATAAAATTAAAACTAAATATTACTAAATTAAATATACTTATACAACTTATGATTAAAATTAATTATAGGAAAAATAAACTATTTATAAGGCATCGAAAAACTACTATACATACTATTTGTGTTTATGTCTAAAGATATATCTATGGTCTAAAATGACTTAAATGCACGTGACTTGATTTAATAAATCAATTTCTGTAGCCGGGCAGCATGTTATTATTACATCAATGCGATTTACTGTAGTTTGATATGATTTTAATTTGATACTCTCTATTTATATAGACACCTAATAATGTATAATTTGAGCGAAAACTACTATTTAAGAAAATGTTTCCTTCAACGAGATCAGGTGCCGACTCAAAGTATGATGAAAAAGAAAATGAGTCCTGCTCTTGCGGATGTATATTTCAAGTCAATGAATTCGAAGCTGAAGCGCATTGCAGGTCTGGAACCTTCACTCAAGGGCGGAGGAAATGATTGGTACGTTCCACCCGAAGAATTGCTAAAGGGGCGAGCTGTGCTAAAACCGGTAAAAAAAAGCGTACTGACGAAACTCAACCATCACGGCATTGAGAATATTGGGCATATGTTATATAAGACACATCGGAAGGTATTAAATATTGAAATGCAGAAAGCCATTCTGGAAAATGACGAACAGTGGAGACAGACTGTTACAGATATGTACAACGAGGAATGGGAAAACCTTGCAAGACAAGAGAGAAGGATTAATAGTAGACTAGTACTAAACGATTTTGAGTCCTTTACTACTCTATACAGACAATCATTTAATAGAATTGAATCTTTTTTCCACGAGACAGTCATAGCAGACTTAAATAACGTTAAAGCAAATGCTCAGCAAATAATGCAAGACAACTACAAAGAAAAATTAAAATATCAAGCAATTTCCATCACCGATGAATATGATAAAAAATTGATGGAACAGAAAGCTAGACTTAAAGCAAAATTCATACTAGACGTAGAAAATTGTCGCACTCACTTGGGCAACCAAATTCATGACATTAATTTAGAAAAACAAACAGCCATAGAAACTTTAAAGCACTATTTAAAACAATTAAACTTAGCTTGTCAAGTTTATGTCGCTATTAAAGAACGTGACGAATGCTTGAAAGAACGAACGAAAGCAGAATATAAGCATCGGGGAGTCACTAAGACAATGACTGATACAATAGCACTACAAAATTTTGAAATTGCCTTTCATAAGCAAAGAGAAAGTGCACTTCAGGAACACATTAACTACTGGAAGAAGAAGCTCTTCTGCATGATAAAACACTTCCAAGCGTTTGTGTCATATTCTCTGAATACTGTCCCCGAAAATGCTGAATTTTTTATCAATTTGGAAAAATTGATGTTGTTACAAATAAACCAAGCGCTCGAACAACCTTCTAATATAAGTATATTTGAAACTGAAGAAGAAGAAGAAACATTTCATGATCCAGTACCACAGCCAAAGCCTTTCTATCTGTTCTGTGACAAAGGTTATAAGGTCAAAGTAGATCACGGTTTGTGTCCAAAACATAGTGGTGCGGGTAGTGCTCCGCTGTTGCCTGCAGTTATTGTCAACAAACGATGTCTCTATGCGGCCTGCGATAACTTTGATCAGTTTACATCTAGGATTAAAGAATATATTTACGGTTATCCTGGAGACGACGCGATTGTTCAAGATGATCTGGTTTATGAGAATTTTGTACCTGTAAGGTACACATCATCACAAAAGTTATGTGAGTTAAAACTGGAAAGTTCTATAATGCAAATAGTGCAACAAGAAATTTATGATTTACAGAATCAATACTCGGCAAAGAAGTCTGAATCATGCATATTTTGTAAAATGCGCACTTGTTCATGTACTTTGCGTAACAGTGCGTCAGCACTCAGAAAGACAACCAAACAGACTACTCGGGTGGTCCATCCAAATCAAGTAAAATCTATAGAACCACCGAATGAAAAAATTACACCAATGGTCAGAGATTCCGAATTGTCCCACGAAAGGGAACCTAAATGGGCAAGCTTTCTTTCGTACATAGAGCCTAATACATGTGCATGTTTGAAAAAGAAATACATAGTAAATTCTTTGCCTTCCTACATGACAAAAATGAAGTACGGGCCACCCTTGACACTAGACTATAAGATCTGTCCGCTTGCAAAATTAAAGGAATTAGTAAAAAAAGCAAGGAAAGGAGCTCCTACTAGGCTTGTCACAGAGCCAACTCCGTCTACAAAGAAATGCGCAAGTACTCAGTACGACGATGAAGAATATAACAGCTTGTGCAATTGTTTCGCTGACATCACGGACGGTCGGACTAAGGGGACTAACAAAAACGAGATCTGGAATCTTGAGACTAAGGCAGATCTTACTCGGTTTGTAGAAGTCTCTGGGAAATCATCATCAGAGGACAGCAGTTTAGTTGCACAAGCTAGAGCCCACTCTTTGAGAAATCTCCTCGAAAAGCTACCAGATCTTAAATCTCTATTCCCAGCAGACTAATGACTTTGAATCTTACCTTCTTTACTTATTTATTTTTGGTATTTTTTAGGTTTATAGATACATTAGTTTTGAAGTTTATGTTATTAGACTTTCCCTATTTTAATGTTGATTTAATAAATATTTAAGTCTATGTCAGTTTGTATTTAATATCGTGATACATCCTCCTGGTTAAATCTATCGATTTTGACCTACATGTTGCTATCACCGACTTCGTTAGGATTTTTCACACGCTCCGGTCTCTTGGTAGAAGCGGGCGCCACATACTCCGCGGCGAAGAGTTCAAGTGTGTTAGGTAACCGTGTAGCGTGTAGTCCAGTCCAGTCCAAGCTCATGTTTTTTATGTTGTATGTATGTATAATATATTAAGTTGTTGTTGGTATAATAAAGTAAATGTTGAAAACCACTTTTACACCCCAGTATATGTATACATATACCTACTATTTTATTTTCACTGCAGGTCAAAAACCTCCCTACCCTCCTTCCACTCCTCCCCCTATTTATACTCCTACTTTCAACGTCCTTGCACTTTACGTTCCTCTCTGTGCAAAGTTTTCTGCGGCCAATCCTTGTCGTAGTGCGATCTTTAATATTGACTCTAGTAGGCTTATAATGTCTTATACCTACACAAAAAAGTATAAATGTAGTTGCTATGGTTTGGTTATGCGGTTAAGCTTTTGGCATTTTAAAGATAACCTATAATTGTCAATTTAATTTAATTTTTATACATACCTATGTTGTTTATTTACACATACATGAAAATATATTAACGCCACAATGAAAAGTCTCAGCGAAAATTCTAAGTTAAGAAAATACTACTTAAAAGAACAAAAGGTGCCTACACAAAGTGTTATAAGAAACACCATGTCTGATAAGCTAACGGATGTCTTATTCAAGTCTTTAAACCCAAAGCTTAAAGTTCTTGCCGGACTCGAACCTCCACTGAAAGGTGCAGGAAATGATTGGTTCATGTGTCCAAAAGAGAATCTTAACAAAAGTAGAGCTGTTATGAAACCGATTGACCATAAACTTTTAGCCAAACTGCATTACACTGGAATTCAAGAGCTGGGAACACAAGCGTATGTCGCTCATCACCTGGCTTCAAATCAAGAAAAAGATAGAATTGTTCATGAAGCTGATATGGCTTGGAGAAATAAAATTGAACTAGCTATGAATGAATATTGGAATGAAAATGTCAAAATATGTGAAAAATATAATACAGAAAAAATGCAACACATGTTCCATCTATTTGCCGATATATATCTAAACTCGTTTAAGAAAATTGAGAAGGTCTTTCACGAAGCAATCAAGTTAGACACAGAAAAGGTGCAAATAGGAGCACAAAACCGAATGAAGAAGTGTTATTCTACGTTTCTTAAATCTCAGGCGATTCATTTAACAGAGGAATATGACAATAAAATTAACGAAGAAAAAGCAAAATTTAAAGCCGAGTTCATTGAGAATGTGGAAAACAGTCGCACAGATATGATACAAAAAATTCATAATTTCAATACAGATAAACATGAATTCTACGAAAGGCTAAGAAAAGTTTTGGAATGTCAAAAGATTTCTTGTCAATTATATGTTTTACTGAAAGAGAAAGAAGACTGTTTAAATGAAATGGAAGAACTGAAATGTGCACACGAAGAGCACGTACAATTATTGACAGAACAAAGTAAATTGCAAGATGTTGAAATAAGCCATATAGAACAAAAAGAAAAACAACAAGCAGAGCTCAATTCGATCTGGACAAATAAAGTTCGCCATGTCGTAAGAAATTTTCAAAAGGTTATTAATTATTGTTTGCATATCCTCCCGAACCAAGCGGATTTTTTCATAAACATGGAGAAACTAATGCTGTTACAATTAAGCGAAGCACTTGAAAATCCAACTGCTGATAATATTTTTGAACCAGAAAAGCCACAATTCAACACCCCTGTACCACAAGCAAAGCCGTTTTACTTGGTCTGTGACAAAGGCTACAAGGCTAAAGTCGATCAAGATCTATGTCCAAAACATAGCGGTAAATCTAGTGCCTCGGTGTTGCCGGCAGTCATTATCAACCGGCGATGTTTATATGCAGCGCGTGACAGCTTTGCACAGTTCACTGAAGGAATCAAAGATTACATCTTTGGGGACCGTGGACACGACGCTGAAGTGCAAGATGATATTGATTGCGAACTTTTTGTGCCAGTAAAATACACCCAGATGCAGCAGCTACTTGAGTTGAAACTAGAAAGCTCGATAATGCACATGTTGCAAAACGAACTGTCTTCAGGGACTTGTAAAATATCGAATTCTTTCAGTGCATCTATTGAGAACCCGGATTCGCTAACAGGTGAAAATGAGGGTGACACAAATGAGGCTTCGGTCGCATCTACATCAGATAAAAAAGATACTCCGCTTTCTAAAATAAGACAAGCAGAACATGAAAGAGAACCTAAATTAAAGAGTTATTTCAAATACATGTCGTCCACAAATTGCGAGTGCATCAAGAAATCGATTGTTCAGCAGATACCGCCGTATATGAGGAACATGTCTGAGTATGAAACATTAGAATTACCTAACTATGAGAAATGTTCCGTAACATCTTTGAAAAACATGGTTAAACGAGCGAGAAAAAAACAAAATAAATCTTCTCAAAGATCCTTACCTGCAGTGGCAGTGTCCAAAGTAAAAGACGCTTCCACCCAGTACATTGATGAAGAATTTAATTATCTATGCCAGTGTTTATCTCAGCGTAACATCGATACTGCGAATCTATTACCTGTGTCTCAAGTAGACGACAGTTCACACTCATACTCGAGTAGTCCGATTTTGTATGCTCTCGGTAAAGAATATTCACGAAACGATCTGATCGAATGTACACCATTACATAACAAGAAACAACTATAATAATTTAAAAAGCTTGTAAACTCGAACAATCATTTAATTTTGTAATATAAATATGAACGTCAAACTTCTGGAAATGACTCACTATAATAACTCGCGTCGTGCTACATACACGTGTTGGGGTAAGTAGATTTAATTATGGTTGGCGATAATTTGAGAAGTGAGGCCATAATCTGTTCATTTATCGCCTACTCCATTTATCCTGGTCGACTTGCACGAATCAAAATACTGAGACCTAAAACCATGGAAAATCGTCCTTTGCTCGTACCTACTCGAAACGTTAGTGTTTGCCGTTGTTTTCCCACGTTTTCTACGTTACCACATCCTCTACTAAAGAGATAGAGTTGTGTAGTGAAATTAGGAACAAACTGACAGCAGAATTAGATCTGCAATAAAAACTTTTTGATCTTTTTAATAGGTACCTTCTTCGTTAAATTCTTTGATTTGGTCTTATAACATACTTTCTTATAGTAACGTCATATGATTGTCACATTCACCTACGGTAATGTTAGGTATTTTGTAACATATTTTTTTTGTTATTTGGGATAGATTATTTCTTTTATAATTCATTAAAAAAAGCTTATTTGCTACTATGGATGTAAAGCGCACAAACCTATTGAGCGAAAACTATAATTTAAGAGAATATTTCCTCAAAACAAACCAGGCCCCCACTCAGAGTATGATGAAAGAAAAAATGAAACCTCCGCTTGCAGCTGTATATTTCAAGATGATGACCCCGAAGCAGAAGGTGCTAGCAGGACTCGAACCTCCAATGAAAGGCGGTGGCGGCGACTGGTATATGCCACCCAAAGATATTTTAGAAGGAAGAGCAGTCTTAAAACCATTTAAAAGAGAGTATTTGACCAAACTAAACTACCTGGGCATCGACAATATTTGTATGAAGTTGGTTGAAAAGCATCACAATTCCATGAGAGAAGAGCAAAAGAAGATGATCTCTGATAATGATAAGAAATGGACAGCTTTCGTGGAAGCTGAAAGTGCGCAGTACTTTGACACTCTGTCTAAAGAAGCAGCGTTGAAAAATACGCTTATATTGCATAAGGCAAACAAAGAATTTTCGATTTTATATGAAAGATCCTTCAATAAATTAGAATCACTAATGCATGATGCTGCTTGCAAAGAGATCAAAAGAATAGAGGATGAAGCACACCTGATTATGTTAGAAAAATATAATATGGCAGTTTCACTTCAAGCAAGACGATTATGCGAAAAGTTTAGGAATAATCTGGAGACAGAAAAGACAAGGCTAAAAACAGAATTTATTGAAAAAGTAGAGAATTGCCGCACTGCCCTTGGTACGCAAATACATGACGTCGTATTAGATAAACATATTGCTATTGAGAAATCCAGACAATACATGCAATGCCTAAGCCTAGCTTGTCAAGTCTTTGTAGCTTTGAAGGAGAAGGAAGATTGCAAAAAAGAAATTAAATATGCTGAAAAATTGCGTAAGACAAAAGTAAAAACTTTAGTACACGAAATAGCTTATAGAGACAACGAAGTTGTTAAGCAAATGGAGAAAGAAAAGGCACAATTAGAGTTTTATCAAACATGGAACAAGAAAGTTTTGCGCACCATCAAGAGTTTTCAAGTCTTTATATCATATTGTTTGAGTTTACTACCAACATATGCAGATTTCTTTATCAATTTGGAAAAGTTAATGTTGCTACATCTGGATGAAGTCTTAGAAAATCCGAACGCTGAGAGCATCTTTAAAGGTGAAGAGGAATGTCATGAAGACCCGATACCTAACCCGCATCCTTACTACCTCTGTTGTGATAAAAGGTTCACTGCAACAGAAATCCTAATTCACAAGGAACTTTGTCCAAAGCATTGCACTTCTAGTGCTTCTCATATGCCAGTCGTAGTTATAAATAAGCGCCTTATATATACGGCTTGTGACAACTTCCAACAATTCACAAACAAAGTAAAGAATTATTTGTATGGTCACAGAGGCGACGATGTCGATTTCCTAGATAGACACGACTATACACAGGATGTGCCGGTAACATACACAAAGTCGCAGCAACTATTGGACCTCAGGTTAGAAAGTTCTCTCATACAAATACTTCAGCAAGAATACGAGAACGTGAGGGGAGTTCCTGTCATATGTACATTTTGCAAAGCACCTCACTGTTTCTGCACAAAGGATGACGTCGACAAAATAAAAAGTAGCCAAACGCCAGTTACAGCAAAATCATCTACTTCTAAAGTAAAATTTAACACTAAATTCGAGAAAAAACCTCATTACCAAGCAGATGAATATTTCGAGACCTATGTTATGCCTAAAAGGTGTCAGTGCGGTAAGATGGCTCAAAAACATCTACAGCAGTTGTTGCCATCGTACATGAGAAGTAAAGCAATCGGTAAAGCTTATTTGCCAAATTATGAGCCATGCCCGCATTATATAATAAGAAAGATGGTTCGAGATGCTAGGGGGCACAAATCTCATTTGCCTGCGGAACAAAAACAATCGAAGAGCAGAGATGTAGCTACTCAATTTGAGGATCAGGATGAAGAGTTCAAATTAGTGTGCGAATGTTTGTCTGCTGACTGTTTACAAAATGTATGGGCTAACCGAACGTTTACTGGCTCCAAAGTGTACCATCCTTCAATTACAGCCAGCCAATTTCAATTTATCAACCGTTCTATATCATCCACATCATCTCCTCGAGACAATTCCTACACTGGGGGTAAAGTACATTCTCCAAACATTTGGCGTGATACTGAGTCGCCTGATGTTGAAGAATTATTCAAGGCTGACCATAAATAATTTTTATATCTTTAATGCTTTATTATTGCTTAATTTTATTTATTTATATACGTTTTCTTATGAAGTCAGAAGTGAGATGTGTATTTTGTCCACCCAGTGAACGTGCAATTTGCACTTGTTGACTGAGGAAAAAGAAGTTTTGGAAACACATTTTCTTTTTTCGTTTTATAATATTTATCAACTTGTTATAATTATTAATTATACTTTATAATAATTTTGACTAGGTTTTTACATACTTTCGAACTCTTTTACAAAACATTAGAACTGTACTGATCTACAGCCATAATTTAATAAATATGTTTACGTGAATCAATTTTTTTTATTCCGCTAAGGCACTTGTCTCACCGGCAACGATGAACGAGTATCGAGTTGAGTTAGAATTGGAAGCGAGTTGGCGACCCGCGTGGAGCGAGTGCGTATAGTTCCGATACCTGCTCTCTTGCGAGTGCTCGCCGTCAGTGTGAACAGTCAGCGAATTCGTACCTATATGCGTCTCTTTTGTTTACACATGTATGATATTAATAGGTAAACTATCATTTCTTGAGCGATAAAATAGTCGATAGTTACTCGTTTTCTCGTCTGCGGTGGGACAAGTACCTAACGTTTATTGTTTTTTAGCTTCTGCCCGCGGCTTCGCGTACGTCCCCAGGGGTACAAAGTAGCCTATGCGTTACTCCAGACCATAATCTATCACTGTTTCAAATTTCATCCCGGTCCCTTCAGCCGTTTTGATATTACTAAGTAACAAACATACACAAACTCGCATATATTTACATTTACGATATCGGTTCAAGCTAATTTCAACCATCGGCCCTACAGTTACAGTGTAAAATCCACTGCAGGCAACCTAACATTCGACAAACTTGTATTTTCATTTGGTACAGTAACTGTGTCTAGGGATTGAGCCGCACAATTAAGTGTTTTTTCGTGCATATAGTTCTTCGGGATAAAACGTAGGCAGTGATGTGCCCAGAATATTAAAGTATAATCATACCAAGTTTCGTCGTAATCGGATCGGTAGTTTCTGCGTCATGCGTGAGCATACAGACAAAAAAAAAATAACATTATTGGGTTCACTGTTTGTTTTTATATTTTTAATTTACAGAATTTAAACTTCTACAGCTTTATTATATGTATAGATAACGTAGGTACACAACATCTAGCAACGAAGCCGATGTAACATCGCTGGCTACACGTATCACGGGACATGACCACAAATGTTTTTTGTCTTTGGTCTTATTTCGTTAGGCCACAGCGAGAGCGTAAAGCAAATACTGAGGCTGTCTCCTTGATCGTACAACTGTTTGCAGAGCGGTACCATTTAATATACTTCATAAGGCCGAGGACTCTCAAATAAAATTATTATTAGGACACCAAGATACATCTTTACCCACCGACACAATTAAAAAAAAAGAGCCCATTTCGTAAAATTATTTACGTGTGAGGATGACGTTTACAAATAAAAACGTATTTCTAGTCTATAAAAATCTTTTATTAAAAAAATCACTGTAATATTGTGTTTAGTCGGCGTGGTTGCCGAGGCATCCCCACCGACACCGCCTACGCACAGGATCTGGCAAATACAGTAAAGTTAACAATTACTCTATCATATGGTGATCTTACAAGCTCGCCGCTAGGGCGAGCGGTACATACACAAACATTATTTATTCAATTACAACTAAACATAAGCAAATCGGAACAGAAACAAATGCTATCGAATGATTCAATTATAAAATAAATACATTTACATATTATTTATTATTAGACACAGATTGGTAGAAATTTAACCGACCACGACGCGCACGCCGACTTTATAATGTTTAGTCTCTCGAACGGAGAGAGGCTGCCTGTTGGAACCATTCGGTCGCTTCCCGAGTCCGAAACACCCATTCGCTATGTGAACCGATAATCTTAAGTAGTAAGGTCAGTCGTAGAGACCTGCGGCGCCAGTCGGTGCGCGCGCCGCTTAGCTGTACAGGTCGTCGTCGCCGCCCTCCTCCTGGAACGTCGGCTGGTCGCCGCCCGACGTGCCCGTGCCGCCCGCCGCGCCGCCGCTCGCGGGGAACCTGCGGCAGAACCACTCGTACTCACCACTCCCACAACACAAGTATAATCTCTACTCCAGTAGTCATTAACAATGTTACAGTTCGCAGCATGTTTATTCAATTTAGTATGACTACATGGCTATGGCTATTAGTGACAACGACAATCTCTGTGACTCAAATATAACGTAGAATCAAGTCAACTAAGCAGATTGCGGAGGGCAGAAGACAGTCATTTCATGTAGAATTCAATGTAAAATCAACCAAATGTAGTTCAAACTTAGTGATAACTCTAAAACTATTTACAAAACAGTCAGGAGTAAGATCTCTTGTGGACAATGAGCACTGTATCATAATTACCTGAAGTTGGTGCCGAATCCCCTGCTCTGCTGCAACGTCTGCGCAAACATCTCGTACTTGCGGATGTCGTTGTCTGAGACGGAGCGGCGAGCGAACTTCATGGCCTCCTCGAAGTGAGCGCGGCTGATCTCAGGTACGGGGTCCTCTTCGTCCATCTATTTATTGAAACAAGAGTTAGAATAAAGTTTATTTGTCCCCAAGTACAAACCAGTTTATCAGATAGGTCACAAAAAAGGGGAAAGGGAACGGAAATAAAGGAAAGTTATACACACCATTTACACACTGTTATATTTAAACAATTCATGAAAAATTATAAGGATGTTTCAATCAAATAGCTTTTGACTGAGACCCTATTTATTAACTTTTTTTAGCTAATAGATGAAATCGAAGTACTTACATCCATGACAGCGGCGGCAGTCTGTTGCTGACGAGTGCGCTCGCGTTGGATCTCAGCCTCGATGGCCTGTCGGATGGCCAACTTGCACGCGCGCTGGCAGATCTCTGTCAGGTCAGCACCACTGAACCCTTGTGTCACCTGCAAATACCAATGTTTCGTGTTTTATTACGATAGATGACGCACACAATGAATGATAGTAATTTATTTTGTGATCATTATGCATCCTATCTTCAACAACAATCAGGTATTATCAACAATACAGTTTGTGTCATATAAAATAACGTATTTGCTCAGTGACAGTATATAATTGGAAAAATAATTGATTAGGTAGTTTTATCACTGACTGGTCTGATCAAATCAATAAAGCACCTTATTGTCTTCATTTAACACAATTAGTTTGATTTTTGTTCAGTATTTATGAAAATGTTACCTTGGCGATGTATGAGAGATCGACATCCTTGGCGATGGGCGACTTGCGCAGGTTGGCGCGGAGGATGGCCTCACGCGACTTCTCGTCGGGCAGTGGGATGTAGATCAGCTGGTCCAGACGACCCGGTCGAAGGATGGCCGGGTCGATGATATCCGGACGGTTTGTCGCGCCTAACATGCAAAATAGGTACATTTGTTTAAGTTTTTGTCTGCCTATAAATATGACATAAATATTACACAAAGATTTGTGTAAATCTAATGACATACATACTGTCATGTTAATTTGTAAAATCTAATTAAGTTTATAAAATATTGTAATGTATTTTTAGAAGGCTATACAGGCACAATGTAATACTTAGGGCTTGTTTCACTACTTCTTTACAATACAATCTTAAAATAAGTTCAGTGACTTACCAATGATGAAGACGTTCTTCTTAGCGCCCATACCGTCCATCTCAGTCAGGATCTGGTTGATGACACGGTCGGCCGCGCCGCCTGCATCCGACACTGAGCCTCCACGAGACTTGGCGATCGAGTCCAGCTCGTCGAAGAATAGAACACAGGGAGACGCTGATCGGGCCTATTATATAAACACAAATGTTAGGAGATTTGGGAATTTATCGACATTAATGTCTTTTTGTCTTTCTTGTAATGTCTTTTTTACGACCAGTTTGAATACCCTATTTATCTGTAAATTTGCTTACTAGAGATAGAACTTACACAAGAATTCTATATCTACAAATGGGTTCTTCAGATCCCAAATACAGCTACACTAGTAAGTCTGCATTTACAAAAGGGCCCAGTCAACAAAATAAATTATGGTCTAAGAAATAGAAGATAAGATTTGGGTTGAACAGTATGAAACCTATCACATGGCATGACATACCTTGTCGAAGATGTCTCGCACGTTAGCCTCGGATTCACCGAACCACATGGTGAGCAGTTCAGGGCCCTTGACAGAGATGAAGTTGGCCTGGCATTCGTTGGCGATAGCCTTGGCCAACAGAGTCTTACCTGTTTTCAGACAAAATTATACTTGAGTACAATATTAAATTTTGTTTTGTAGTTTAACAACTGGATGAGAAGTGAACCTTGATAATTGCTAGCTAATTGCCGATGTGTTAATTTTTTTATCAATACATTTATACGAAATCTTATATTAATTTTTATGTTTTCGGCTTACTCACGTAACATTTGACGACGTTAAATTTAGTATGTCTCACAACAACATAATATAAAGTCTTATATTGTTTATTGCACATTCTTCCATAGCAAAAACGTATTAGAAAATGTCAATTTTAAATTAACATATCACGTTTTAAGTACAGAGGCCTTAGTATGAGTTTCATTTACGTTTAAAGTATTCGTAACGAGTTCGCGTTCGGCACTCTGATTGGCCGGCGCCAATGAAGCAACCAATCGGAGCGCCGAACGCGAACTCGTTACGATTACTTTAAACGTAAAACAAACTCGTACTAAGGCCTCAGTTTAGAAACAGAAGTATAAATAAAAACTCAACTTACCACAACCAGGTGGTCCATAGAAGAGCACACCCCTTGAAGGCTGCATGCCGAACTTGAGGAACTTGTCGGGGTGCTCCACCGGGTACTGGACCAACTCCTGCAGCTCGCGCTTGACGTTCTGCAGACCTCCAATATCTCCCCACGTCACGTTCGGCACTTCCACCACAGTCTCGCGCAGAGCCGACGGCGATGATTTGGTCATAGCATACTGAATAATACAAATAGTATGTTGTAGTTTCTTGCATTATTTGCAATTCATTTATGACACAGGACGTTTATTTACTACATTTTACGACTAAGTGTAAATTGTAACATAAAAATTCATCAGAGATCATGGACCATGAGCAATATCAAAATGCTATCCATCGCCGCATTGACCGACAAGATTCAATCTTTTTAGTGTGCTCACCAGTATTCATCACTAATAGCAACGAAATGAGTTTATTTCTAACAGCAATTGACATTGAGAAAACTTACCCGGAAGTTGTCCATGGAGACGGCGAGGGAGTTGAGAACCTCGGCGTCAATCTGGTCGTCCTCGAGATCGATGAGGTCCATCTTCTCACGGATCTGTTGGAGAGCTGCCTCCGAGCACAGCGACGCCAAGTCAGCGCCCACGTGACCGTGAGATTCTGCTGCGATCTATAGAAACAATGTATGTTGTTTTAGAATGATGTATGAATTTTTTTATGTCTTATTAGAATGAACTATACCTACATAGGAATTCCACATATTTCTTAGTATAACAAATATGTTCTGAATATTATTCAATTATTAACTCAGTAGATAAGGAATATGTATTTAAATCCCAAAAGAAATGCATTAGAGCTATGTGTAATGTAGACAGTACTACTAGTTGTCAACCTTATTTTAAATCATTAAAAATCCTGACATTTCCCTCGTTATACATTTATGAACTTAATATTTTTGTGAAATCAAATCCTAATTACTTTGAGACTGCTTTTAAAAGCTATTATAGACAATTGCGAGATAAAAAAAGACTAGAAGTTGTTATACCTTATGGGAAAACAGCACTCATTAATAAAAGTATTCTTTGCATGGCATCTTTAATTTATAACAAACTGCCCGATTCTGTCAAAACTTTGCCTCTTTACCAATTCAAGCGGAAGCTACACAAACTCCTAATAACTAAATGTTATTATAGTGTCAAGGAGTACCTACAGGATAAAAATATAGATAGTTTATTTTACCAACAAGTAGTGTGATATACAGTAGTAAATCTTATGTACCAAATTTTTATGTTATTATTAATTTATATAATTTTTATGTTATTATTAATCTACCATTGTTATATGATTTAATTTATTGACCATGACATGAACAATTATAACTTACTTGACATTCTGTACGTTTTAATCCTTTGACATTTCTATAATTTTGTAATATTATTGTAAACATATAATGTAATTAGAAAAATTGATTGCCTAAAGACTATAAATATTTGCACATCTATTTAGGTAATGATACAGTGCACTATATATCCATATTTATGTAACATCTTTTATACCTGTATTATGCAAATAAATGATTTGATTTGATTATGTTATTAATTATTTGGTCACTGTGGCTAGGAAGTGTTGAAGGCAAATTTTCGGCAATGCACACGTCCCGTGCATTAGACACTGGAGGGGTTAATCCTCACCTGTTCCAAGTCGACGTCATCGCCAAGCTTCATGTTCTTGGTGTGGATACGCAAGATCTCCAACCTGCCGGTAGCGTCAGGAATACCGATGTCGATCTCACGGTCGAAGCGACCGAAACGACGCAATGCAGGGTCGATCGAGTTCGGACGGTTTGTGGCCGCCATTACGATGACGTGGGATGACTTCTTCATACCTAAAGAAACATTTTTGGATGAATGACTAATATAATAATAACTTTATAACCTTAAGCATCAACATTAGAATCATTTTGCAGTTAATATTTTTTAATTTCTAAATCTATTCTTAAATGTATCTTTATAAAGTTAAGTTTAGAGGCCAAGTCTAAATTAGATGCTTATTAATTTCTCTAATAATAACCAGAGGATCAAAAGATAATGACACAATCATTAATTAATTTCCATTTAACACTTGGAAATGTATTAACATGCTCATTGACGTAAAATGATAACGACACAGTAATAATGGCGTGATAACGATTTTTAACATTCCAAAAATTTTAAAACTTAGCATTAGTAGTTCGAAATATTAAGTAAATAAGTATCAAACTTACCATCCATAAGTGTCAGCAGTTGGGACACAATCCTACGCTCCACCTCTCCGTGAGTCTTCTCCCTCTTGGGTGCAATAGCATCCAGTTCATCAATGAAAATGATAGCCGGAGAGTTCTTGTCAGCCTCCTCGAATGCCTTACGTAAGTTCGACTCGGATTCACCAGCCAGTTTGGACATGATCTCCGGTCCGTTGATCAAGAAGAAGAAGGCACCTGATGGACAATATCAGATATTTTGTTGTAAATGATGCAGTTATATACATCTTTAGTTTATAGTAGATTTAGCTAGTATTATTGATTTGTTTCAATTAGATATTGGATAAGAAAGGTGTACGACATCAAAACTAATCAAAAGAACATGAAGTCTTGATTATATTGGCTATAATAAATGACTCTTAGTAACTTTCTTTGGAATGTGTACTTTGAATGCCTGATGTTAGTCAAAATTAATTTAGAATCAAAAGTCAATCATACTGCAGTTAATTTAGTAATCAAAACAGACCAGTTTAAATTAAAAAGTAATAAACTCACCAGTTTCATTAGCCACAGCACGGGCGATGAGTGTTTTACCGGTACCGGGGGGTCCGTACATGAGGATACCGCGCGGGGGCTTCACACCGATGGCCTTGAACAGAGATGGGTGGCGCAGAGGCAGCTCCACCATCTCCTTGATCTGAGCCAGCTGCTTGCGGCAGCCACCAATGTCGTCGTAGCCGACAGCATTCAAAGCTTCCTCTTCCTCCTGTTTATAAAAAAAAAATTGAATAGTTGTAGTCAAAGCATTTATATCAAACTAGCAAAAGGATCCATTTTACACGAAAAATAACAATAATGTCTCTGGACACATAAGTTCTGTATTTCACGCTAACAATGAAGATTTCTAGACATTAAAAAGCTAATACTTGAATTTCATATCTGTTTTTAAACCATTTAGAATATAGTAAATTCCATCTATAAAATACCTCCAAGCTTAATTACATAGCCGAAACGCTTGGTATTTTGTTATTATCAGTCAGTTAAAACCTAAAATGCTAAAGTCATTTCCATTGTAAGTATAAACTGTCAACTAGTCTCAGTATCAAACAATACTGAGATTGTACAGCCGTGTTAGCCACTGATAAGGCCACGTTATGTACTTGTTTGTGAGATTTTTTTTTATACTGTACCTATTTAACTTTATACTGTACATAATAGTGTTGTCTGAATAGTTATAATAAATTGTTTGTTTTATTTTTCACTATTTTTTTACTCAGCTTCAATAATCAAATATGCTTAATTTTTGAAGCTTGTTTTTATATAAATTTAAGTTTGATTCATGAGTAAGTTTGTATGTATGTTATGAATTTAACATTTTAGTTCTACAAGGAAAGCAAATTTGACGCAAATAAAGCTTTTCATAGTTTGAAAAACTACCAATGGACATGATAGAAACAATGGAGATGAGAAATGATAACTCACCTCACGTTTGATGGGGTCTCCCTCACAATGGATGACGGTGTCAGGAGCCACGATGCAGTAGGGCGAGGGGTCAGTCTCCACAACCTTGAACTCTACAGCGCGCATACCTCCGCGCACCATGAACGTGTCGTCACGGTGGATTGGCCGGTAGGCTTCCATGAAATAAGGCTTCAGGTACACCTCGAATAAGTTTCTGTGACAAACAATTTTAAGTTAGAAAAGTGTATAAAACATGTTGGTGTTGAGAAAGAAAAAAAATAAACTGTGGTTAAACAATTGAGTGTAGAAATTAAACTTTTGAAAGTAAGACAATACAAAAATGCACATACATAGCAACTTATAGAGAAAATTCATGAAAACTTATGATCAAAAACAGAAACTTACCCAGTCAAGCCCTCAACAGAGTCATCAATGGGCAATATGTGGACGCGTTTCCCGTACTTAACGGACGGGCACGGCGCGATGGACACCACATCAGACAGACGTACGCGCAAGTTGTTGCGTACAACGCGATTCATGCGGATCTTCTCATCAGGACAGTTGTCATCTGAGAGGACAATGCAGACTGTCTCCTTGCGACGCTTGCCCTTCAGGAGAACTGTGTCTCCGCGGAACAGTTGCAGCTGCTCCATTTTTGCCTGTGAACAAAGATTGGTGTAGGTTGAGTATTTTTTGTTTGATTGATGATGTAAAATTGTAATATTTGTATGCGAGATTTAAAATAACACATCAGTGATCCCACAAGATTTTTTTTATTTAATAAGACACTGGACCTCACGACACAGGGAATCCTAGTGTGTGGGTCCACAAGGTCATACATAAATGTATTGTGAAGCTTTGACAAAAACAATGTAATGAAAATAAACATTTAAATTTTTAATTTTTTATGTTGCCAGCCAAATATTGAGATTATAATAAACCCTCTTCATATACTTTAGCAGGGGACTGTTATAGGCTTTTATTGTTGATGGTAAATAAGATGTTAGAAGTTTCTTTGTAGTAAAATATAAATACAAGGAAAACTTGCAGCTAAAATACTTGTCTGGTTTGACATTGGTTTCCAAGTACTTAAGCTTTTTGCTTGTTTTTTTCAGTAACATTGTTTTTTTAATTTAATATGTTCAGTTTTGATGACTTACAAAAAAAAAATACTGTCACATTATGTAGTATAAAACATTATTTTAATTAATTAAAGAAAACTCTTTAAAGATTGGGATTTATGAATGAAACAGAAGAGAGTTAGAAAATAACAAATAATAGAAAAATCTAAACAATGATTGTGCAACATTATAAAACTCATGAGTCAGCATTATAATTAAAATTATGTTTTAGGAAAAAAGAACATTTTGGTAGTAATTTTAAATCAATCTAGAAAGTAACCTGTCCAAAATGACTAGTGCCAGGAACTATTTTAGAAACTTATAAAAACATGTGGCATGGCATTAACTGGCCCTTCTAGTACATTGTTATGTGACCAAGAAACTGAATTCCATGTATAACAAACATCAAAATTATATTTTCAAAATTGTATGTATTTGATTCTACCAAATTTTGTGAAGCCCAACCTAAGTTCTCAATATATTAGAATTCCAAATACTGGTTAACTAGGTACCTATTTCACAATCTCAAAATGAGCTTATTAAATGCTATATCGCCATATGTGTTCAAAGTTTTTACAAAGTTAGTAGTTCTATGTACTTGTTAATATCATGGATTTTAATCCCTGAAGGGGAGGCAGAGATACATACATATATACAGTGTAACAAAACCAATGTTTGGCTAGTTATGTTTTACATGACATGCGTGAATTATTGATAGGTTTTAAGGTAAACAAGTACATAAGTTTATGTATAAATTGTCAGTTTTGCTAAAACAACATTTTAAACTAAATTTTTGTATATTGCATTTGATTTTCTTCATTCTGTCAATTAAGAAAATCATATGTAGTGATTATTAGTACCTATCAAAATAGAAGGCTTTATAAAAATGAAAGCTACAATTGTTTTGTATTAAGAGTACTAAGTTAATTAGCTAAACTCATCTCTTTGTTTGTTGTGATGGAGTAAACAATAACACACAAGATACATTAGTTAGTAGAATGACATGTCACTTTTAGTCAATACACCTTTTTTTTGTCAAGGACTATTTATCTTATTGTAAAACATTTCATAACAGAAACTATTAGACAATTATGTAGAGGAAGTATTAACTGATTTGATTATTCACAAAGTACCAACTTAATAGACAAAAAGGTCAATAAACTGTTAGTAAATGACATTTGCCAAACTGATGATCATATTAGGTATTTTTGGTAGACTTTTTATAATGTATGAAATGATGATAATCAAAATGTTTAATTGGTTGTGTTATGATGTTTGGGGGAGTGTGAGCATTTGTGTTGACACTCCATCACCAAAATTACTACATCATTGTACTTGACATAATTATTATGTATATGAATGCAAACATGCTATCTAACTATGGGTAACTAAGAGAAACAGTAGTTTATTGCCATGCAAATACTAATGTAGGTGACAAAGCATTTTGATGGTGACCATAGTGCAATGGAAACTATGTCGAACGTAACGCCGCTCGGTAAGACAAAGGGCTCAGACCTGTGATAACGCCACCACAGAGTTGTCATCGCTGACCGCCTCCTCCACGATGAGACGGTTGGGCCTGTCCTTGCGGCGCAGGATCGCGGTCGATAAATCATCAGGATTACTGCCGAACAAGAAAAAATATCAATCGTCACTTACTATAGGTAACCAAACCCTTCACATAGTAAGAGTTCTCAGCACAAACGCTATCGTCAACTTCAAACATCAAAATTAATAAGCTTTTCCCATAAAACCAAATTTTGTTCTATGGTGAACTTGCAAAATTCGATTTCTATGAGTCGGTTTGTAACTCAGACATGATGACAAGCCAATTTTTGAAGAATCATTTGCCGAGTAGCTCATCGATTTATTGTAAAACAATACATCCAATTATGTTGTACATTTTAATTAAAAGTAATTATATACTTACCCTTTACTATCTGCCATTTTTAATATAAAATATAAATTACAATTTGTAAATTTACTAGTTTTTCAGAACGCCGAATGAACAATCACTCTACCAACTTCAATACGTGCGTGACGTTGCCGTATTTCATTTGTTCGTCGCTGAACGGAGTGTTGCCAGAGTAATGATATTTGTTTATGGCAAAAAAGTCTGTTCTCGTTTACATTCGGGTATTTACGGTTTTATAAAAAAAACAAAAAGTTACGGTTTTTATGACGACGCGGACGATAAGTGTATTTTAATACATGAAAGACCTAGATAATTTTGATAACTTAGATATAGGTAATGTACTGGGAGTTTCTTATTATTATTCACGTAGGTAAAGTAGTAATTATGATCTTACTATAAATAAATATGACTTTATTAGTTTATGTTGTAAGTACCTAATTCACTTGGAACGTCTAATAATTTCTCTTAAATGTAACCATTACAATGCGGTGACTACGACGAAAATGTGCTGTTATTATTGGTAAAGCAATTTTAACGATACATAACATAATAATAGAGTACCATTGTTTCCCAGTTATGTTATGAAACCCATTATTCCATCATGGAGAATGAGCCTAATGTCTCAGGCACACCGAAGTCAAATCCTATGCTATTTATTACTGAGATATTTAATACTGAGTTTTTTAAAATTTATTTATCGTATTTACAATAAGTACAGGATTATTCATTTAAAATAGCAACCAAAATCCTAGGTAAGGTTAGGGACTAAGGTTTAAACTTATGCTATCATAAATCAATCTCGAAATCTAATTTTTATAAAATGAGGTTTTACAAATATATACGTTATTGTCAACAATATAAACAACCTTGGATAAACAAACACTTTCCTAAATGACACTTATTTATTATTGCTTTAGTTTACATTTTTTGTTCTTTTGCGTAATATTATTTTTTATTTCTGAGGGTATGCTATTAATGAGTGTGGGTACATTGTAAGCGGTAGTTCGTTCGCCATACGTGTTGTTGGCGCGCTGAGTATGAAGCTTATTCTCAGAAATTGCCCGAGTGCATACAGGATGTTCGATTTTGTTTCTCAAATTTTTGTTGAAAAATTGTTCTTTTAATATTAAAAACTTGAATTGTGTATTAACTGGTAAGACATTACAATGCTTAAAAAGGCCATCTATATTATCGTAAAATTAGTTGAACTAGTTTTTTTAAAATTTGAAGTTGAATTTTGTAAATATTGCCAAATATGTTTATAAGTTATTAAATATGTTTTATAAGTTCGACCATAGCTACTAAGGCCATACTGGATGTAAGATTCCGCCAAAGCATAGTAAAGCATTAATTTCACTTTGAAGGGCCATTTCATTTAGGTATTACGGCCTACCACTTGCATTACGGCCTATCGACCAACCGGATAAAGAATAGTACTTTAAATTAACTTATTTATTTATTAATTTACAACACATACATCGTACAGTAAATTATAGTACAAAATAAAAGTACCGCATAATGGGGATGATGACAGGGTATGAAAATTAAAGATATAATTAGTCCGTAACTTAGGTAATAAAAAAATATTAGACACGTATTTTTTTATTTTGTTGTATAATAAAACAATACTCAGGTAAAACGAATCAAAGTTTAGGAGTGGGGGCTAAAACGTCATTTCTTAGTATAAAATGTACTGAGAAGTGACGTCACGCGACATTACAAATCAATATATCTTCGAAACTATTCGTTTCCGTAAGAAAATAAAAAACACGTGTCTAATGTTTTCAAATAATCTACCAGACGGACATTAAAATAAAAATTAGTCGTCTACCCCATTATTCCTGCGAAAAGGCGGTCCATTTAACTTACGACGAGGGTCACATAAATAGGTAGATACATTATGTAGCGATATCCGGATAACTTATTCAATAATTATATTCTTTAATGGCCAGGGCTAATTTCTTTTCTAACAATCTTTGCTCCTTTTTACTCAATTTGTGAACGCAATCCACTATCATTTCCAGAAATTTCTTAGTTTGAACTTGTACTAATGGTATATTAGTATGTTCGTTACCGAGGTCCACCATAAGTTGTATGTAGTCGTCGAACTTCAAGTTATGCTGCAATGTGAATATATCGTTCATGGCCTCCATGAAAATTTGACGTTTCGGTAACTTTTCGTCGTATTCTTTTCTATATTCCTCCATTTGTTGTGTAACATCGTCGCGATACATTCTCGACAAATATTTAAAATGTTTCGCTAATTTGTTTGTGTATGAGAAATTCAATCGACTCAGTTCTTTACTCATCATCCTGCAAAATCTTATGACCTGTCTACCAGTCAACGCTGTTGACATCATATCGAGATAATTCCTTACAAACCTCTCGAAAATTCCTTCACTCTTGACTTTGGGATCTACGTTCCATGATACCAGTCTCAGCAGTGGACTATTGGCGTTCTTGGTATCAACTCCTCGAATACTAATTGCAATGCCTATATTGATAGAATACGCGAGGAAAATAATATTTGAATACAAAGAGCGCATGGTTACACCGCACCGGTGGCTGGCTTGTCTAGAGGTACTAATCATGGAAATATGACAAATTCACATTAGTGATGTAGAAAGACTAAATCAATTTCGCGGTAGATTGAATGTGAAATTAAACAGATGGCCCAGTGTGGAATTATAATTAGATGTCCTATTAAGTCTGTTCTCCCAATATTCGACTAAAGCTGATTTAAATTTTAGTTCGATTTTTCCTTGGACGCCTTTATCTAGTCGGTCATATCTGCCGAAAATAATACGCTCGAATATGCGTCTTGTTTCATCTTTTATGTGTCTAACAACTCCTTTCCCATAATTTTTGAGTAAATAAACATAATCATCCATTTTCCTATCATCGTCTATTGTATAAATAGCATCCATGGCCTCGAAGTATGCAATCTTTTTAGGTTTTTCATCAGATATGAAGTCCAGAAATGCCTGTGCTTTTGATTTCAGAATCCTTCTGTTATAAATAGAGTATTTTTCCAGTTTTCTTCGGAATCTTCTTATCCATAATTTTTGTATAAAATTAATGCCGAATCCTCTGAGACTTTTGCCGAGTATATGATAATAATTTCCGAGGTATTTAACGTTAAACTTAGGGGAGAGCAGTGCATTACAAATATTTCTTAGGAAGCCGAAGTAAGGTCCTCGTGGTAGCTTAGAGTCCGGAGGGGCCGTTGTAAATATCGGGACAGGTGGAGGAAGAGTTATGAACTTCACGTATTTGGTTCGTTTATGACGTTTATGCCTGGGAGGTGGAGCATTGGTTGTACTATAGGCCACATTAATTGACATTCCATGTTGATTGTCGTGTATATCACTTATGTCGTCACTACTTTCACTATCACTATCACAGTCACTATCACTGTCGCTGTCACTATCGCTATCACTGTCACTATCACTGGCGCTTTCACGAGGTCTTCTTATTTTCCGTGGGATGACTACTTCACCGCAGAATATTGCCCAGAAAAGTATAACTAAAGATTGTGAGCGCATCTTAACAGGACAGGTTCCTTGTGTCTTATTACATTTGGATATCAGTTTTTTCTCGCTGATTCCTATTTCCAAATCCTCTCCGTAGTCGCATCATTGCCTGTAAACCAAAAAAAAATTCATTTCGCTCAGATTTGATAATATTTTGGAAATATTTTTGAATTAAAATACCAATTCGGAGATGACCATTCTCGGTTCCAAAAGATACGTAAGAACGTAAAACCAATAATATACGGCAGCATGGTTAATCGTAGATTGATTGCGATGTTGTATGTAACAAATCACTGCTAGACAGATAATAGCTGAAAATGTGAAACAATAGTTGGTGCCTTCCAAGGTAATTTAATTTTTTATCTAATCGCATCAAGCTCGTGACTGTGCCATGCTGAACTATGGTATAACAATCCTTTCTGCATAATACGGTTCACAATAATTTCCATGTTTGGCAGACATTATATTGACAAACTTTAGTATATAAGAGAGCGATTACCTGATAACGTAACGTAACGTAACATCACGCCTTTTTCCCCGAAGGGCTAGGCAGAGGTGCATATTTACGGCACTTAATGCCACAGGTCACCGTCAAATATCCTTTGGTTGGCTCTCACGACAACCACGAGAAGGGTAGTCTACTCTCGGCACACACAATTGAATCAAAATGCAATGAGATACAAATGCACTCACCTGCCACACTAAAAGAGTGACCAGAGCGGCTATCAAAGGCTCGTTTGTCGCCATCATCAGGCTGCCGAAGAGCATAGCTTCAAACGTTGCCAGGGACCATTCTTCTCCCCACCTTCAAAATCAGATAAGGAAATTATTTTGTCTTTGACTAAAGAGATAGCCTAACTACATGAAAATATCTGTGCTAGCGTCTAGTCAAGTCTGCAGTCTGCAAGAAGTTCAACAATAAGTCAAAAGATGGCGTTGTGAAATCTTATGCTGTTCGGTCACAAGTGATCTTTAGTATTGAAATGAAATAACTATCAGGTTTACTGAAGAGATAGCCCAACTTACATGAAAATATCTGTGCTAGCGTCTAGTCAAGTCTGCAGTCTGCAAGAAGTTCAACAATAAGTCAAAAGATGGCGTTGTGAAATCTTATGCTGTTCGGTCACAAGTGATCTTTAGTATTGAAATGAAATAACTATCAGGTTTACTGAAGAGATAGCCCAACTACATGAAAATATCTGTGCTAGCGTCTAATCAAGTCTGCAGTCTGCAAGAAGTTCAACAATAAGTCAAAAGATGGCGTTGTGAAATCTTATGCTGTTCGGTCACGAGTGATCTTTAGTATTGAAACGAACTATCAGGTTTACGGGTTGTGCTAACCAAGTTACAGCAAAACACGAAGGGGTGCTGTCATCTGGGTCGTAAAGCAGAGTACTAGTGTTGCCAGCTTCTCTAGTATTCAGTTCCACGTTCAGTACACGTTCGAATACAGTGCGTTCACTGGCAACCCAGCTGAGGCCGTCCAGAGCCTAGAAGAACACAAAATCAAGTAATTCATCAATCAAATAATTTTCTTTTTTATTTTTATATTTGATTTATATAACAACATACCCTTTCAAAGAACGCAGCTAGGAATCGGGATAACAGTGACTGTCTAGTTTCAGTTTCTCCTAAAGCTGAAAATATAACAAATACTTAATGTGGATTAAGTATTTACATTATTTCGTGAGACATACTTAATTAATTATTATGTTCACGTAATTATTTGACGAGGAACTCGACTAGTTTCAAGCCTCGTAATTGCTAGTAATATTTTAAGTGTGGGAGAGCCATGCTTCGGCACGAATGGGCTGGCTCGACCGGAGTGATACCACGGCCGAGCAGAAAACCGACGTGAAGCAACGTAACAAAGTGAGTGAGGTTACCGGAGGCGCAATTACCCTCCCCTTCCCCAATCTCCCTAATTCCTGAATCCCCAACGATCCTCAAACTCCTAATCCCCAAAAGTCCAGTAACGCACGTGTAACGCCTCTGATGTTCCAGGTGTCCATGGGCGACGCCGATTGCTTACCATCAGGTGATCCGTCTGCTCGTTTACCGGCAACTGGAATTCTCAGTAGGTAATAGCACAAAGATTTCAAATTGTGCTCAGTGATTGTATATGGAACCAACAGCTCCAATGTTATGATAAGGTTTAAAGCTTTACCTGGTATCGACAGGGAAAGCTGTTTATACACAGTCCTGAAATTAGACAACAACTATTTTATTACTATTATAATATTCACTACCTACCTCTATAGATAGTTAAAGAAGTTTAAAAGTCTACAAAACTATTCAAAAAACTTTTATTAAAAAATTGGATTACGATTCCTCTTAAGCTCTATCTCTCTAGAAGAATAGGTTTCCCAAATTCCATAGTATAAGTTGGAGCCTTAAAATTAAAAAAATATGTACTAGTACGTTAACATTAAGAACAATCTCTATATTTTATTACCTGAGTTGTGGAGCGCAGACCACCCGACACGCAGCTAGTGGCCCCGCTATAGACCTCAAATCTTTGGTGTCATCGTTACTGAACAAAATAAGGAATTTAGTATTAGAATAAATTAAGCACTAAATTCTATATTATTAGGTTCAATCTGAGTCAAATATTTTTTAAAGCAAAGCAAACTGGTCTTTATAAGCCAAGAAAAGATTTGAAAGGAATTGGTCAATGATAGCGTGGTCGAAGTGATATAGTAAGTGAAGTTGCCAAAGACCGCCTCTAATAACTTCTCTTCCAATAACTTCTAGATTAGCCTGTTGGAAGCGACCAAATATTATTACACAAATTACATTATATAGAAGTTATTCTCCTACCGTCCATGAATATAATGAGCGTAGTGTTCCTCCTCAAATACCAACAGCGATAGTCCAACACTGCTGCAGATCTTCGCTAAGGCAGCAGTCGGGGACCCTAGTGCCCTGTCGACCACCCATCGAGAAGACAGCAGCGTGGTGTACGAACTCCACCAGGCTATTGCGGCTACTGCCCATTTATATCCTTGACTTGGGGGAAGATAGTATCTCCAGGGTGCGAGGAGCTGTGGTAATCATTAATTAATTATACTTGTTAACTTCTATACAGTTCTATACCAACTAATTCTCTCCTCATGACCGGCAACTTCGATTGATTGTGAAGTAAATAATAGAGGGCATTGTATATGTCAGACACCAGTAATAGAAGATTTTTATATAAGTATTTTACCTACTAGTACAAGGCCAAATGCGTTAGAAACTGAAGATTATTTTATGCTTAATAAAGTGTCTTCAGATGTGCCCTAAATGGGGTCAAACGCGTGACTCAAAATGGCTAAACTACGTTCCCACGCGTCACACTCGATTATATTTATAACGATCAATCTTAGGAAAATGACATGAAAGGTACCTACTTTATTTGTACGTTATATCACAAAAAATCTTATAAGTGAAGTAACATTTAACAAAAAGTTGATTTTGATTTTGAACTTTATCGTAATGTGTTTTTGGCAGTTACTTTTCATAATGAATATTTAAAGCAAAACTCATATTAGCTAATAAATGTAGATGGCACAGGTCACGAACCCAGACTCAGCAAGCAACCGAGATTACTGTCAGACCCATATCAAATAATATTGTACACATAGTCATATTATTGCTATAATTCACTGATTTATTCATAACTGTTGACACATTTGACAGGGATCGAATTGATTAGGCTATCAGCAACCTGGGACCAAATATTATCTATATGATCGACTGTTATTTCACTTAAATGTCAAATATTAGATATTTTTATTACGTCACGCCGGTTATTTTAAAATGATGTATGGTTCAATACACTATACCGATCCATATTGTGTATTAGGTTTAAAATAAATAGGTATAAAATGTACAAAACATATCGATTTTAAAATCAAAAACAATAACAACTCAAAAGCACCTGTATGACATAATGGACAATTACGAATATATTCTACATACTAACATAAATTTTTCGAGTAATAATTTTGAGATTAGAATAAAATTGTACCCTAACTAGTGAACGTATTTGTACATGTACATGCCTATCCTAGTAATTACCCACATGTAACACAAGTAGTGCTAAGCTGGTGGTATACCCTGGAGACACTCTCCTCATAGTCTGCATCCTGGACCACTCTCTGGCTAATGTCGACGCTCTCCAACTGTTATACTTCTCTGTCGCTGCTCCTACGTAATGTACGTTTAAATTATTACATAAACGAACAAATTATAATTAGGTAAGCCAAGGATACACTAGAGGACAAATGTCCCAAGACATATAAAAAATAATAAAATTAAAATAATATTCCAAGCAAAGCCGACCGATTTCGCTCGATATACCGGCGCCTTATGTCCATAGCGACGTTGATTTTGTCCGACATGTCGACCAAAGTCCGGCAACGTCGCATTACTTCACCCGACGTCGGTCGCAAAACATTTATCCACTAGTGTATTCTTGGTTTTAAATATTATTTATATATGACTTTGATAGTGACTACATACCTTTATATGGCGGATTATATTCAGACCAATCCAAAAAGAAAACATCACATCGACATTGGTTGAAGTTGATCCACGCTACTTTAACAGCCTGAACAACAAAAACAATTTTGTAGCTGTATGATCAATGAACATATCTAAGTAAGTACTTTTAGAGTAATTTTTCATAGCCAACCTTTAACGAAACAGCAGTGTATACGAATGCCATTATGATGCGTTCCTCAGCCTTTGACAGTGGTAACGTCAACCCGAGCGTACCTGCCTCCGCTGCCAGGGCATGTAGGGTGGAGAACCAAGCAGCCTGTATTTGAATTAGGTAAGTATATAGCTGTAATACCATAAGGGACTAATACTACGTTTGCGCATATCTCAATCATAAGTAACATATCATAAGGTTAATTCTTAATAAAATGTCTCCTGAAAAACTACAAAAATCAATGAATTCTAATATTAGACCTCTAAACTCGACAATAAGCCAACAAGCGACAAAACACTTTACTAAATAAAACAGTGTACATAATTTTAATGCCTTAAAATACAGCCCTGACTTACAAAGTAAAAGGTGTCAGCTAAAGCAGCCGCCATCAAAGGAAGGACAGAAACGTAGAGTCCTCCTCTACGAACCACTCCTCTCCACTGCACCATCGCGTACAAAGTCAACAGGCAGCCTAGCACTCCGCCCCATATCTACAATTATAAATAAATACACTACACTAATATCTACATTTTTAAATCCTTATACTAACTAAGGACTAGAGGTAAGTACTTATAATATCGAATGTAGAATAAGTTTTCGAATGTCGTCGTATGAGTCCTCACTCATTACTGGAGGCCCTCCCCAGTCATCCCAATCCCCGAATACAATCCTCAAATCTCCAATCCCCAAAAGGCCTGTAATGCTCTTGTGCGGTACAAGAGCATTACCGACCTTTTCGTGTTTCAGGTGGCCATGGGCGGGGCGAATCGGGTTACCATCAGGTGATACGTCGGCTCGTTTACCGACTTAACAATAAAAAAGTTAACGAAGTATTTAGTTCTAGTTTTTAAAAGATATCAAATTTAAATTTAATCATTGTCCATGAATTTCTTTTAAAAATCGCCGTTTTAAAAAGTACAGAATAAATAACACTTTCCTGCTTTACGTCAGGAAACACTTTATTTATGACATCAAGTTTATGAGCAATGGTGACTTTATTTATGACATCAAGTTTATGAGCAATGGTGACTTTATTTATGACATCAAGTTTATGAGCAATGGTGACTTTATTTATGACATCAAGTTTATGAGCAATGGTGACTTTATTTATGACATCAAGTTTATGAGCAATGGTGACTTTATTTATGACATCAAGTTTATGAGCAATGGTGACTTTATTTATGACATCAAGTTTATGAGCAATGGTGACTTTATTGCCTTAATTTTTGGAATTATTTCCTGTTTCAGATTCTCAGAAACACCATCCATAAATTATTTAGCCGACGCCCCGAGGACTGTGAAATATTTCGTAAAAAAGCGAAAAGTCCACAGTTATTTTATTATCATTTAATAGAATATTTTATTAGCTTAGTTTTTAAGGACTCGTACACATATTTTACGTGTATTCTCCTCGAAGGAATAGACAAAAATTAATATTATATAATAGATACAAAGATTAGCGATACAGGTCGCTTCTAAGCAGCTGAATACGATGACTCGTCATCAGAAGGTTGAAATGGAGTTTGTCACAAAAACCTATCAAAAAAGTTGTCTAGTTAGTAGTAAGAACACACCTCTAATCCTCGATGAACTCCAGCTTCAGGCATTACATGTACCACCTTTAAAGTCGTGGTGACAGACTCTGAGAGAGGTGACTTCGACGCGTAACTGACTTCTACAGATACTTGTACTCGTAGAGAGCTTGGACTGGCTTTGTCTCGTTCAATTCTGTACCAAATTAATTGCAAACATTGTTAATATATTAAAAGTTTAAGGACAGTTATTGGGTTATTCTGCCTCATTGCCTGTCTCGTTAGCCGAGAGGTCGCAAGTGCGACTGCCGGGCAAGGGGTCTCAGGCTCGATTCCCAGTTTGGGCAAAGCATTACAAGGGTTTAAAAAAAACTCAGTAGTAGCACGGAGTCTGAAAACGTGCCCGATATATGGCAATAGGTGAGCCTATGTTACATGGGACTCGTAACATAAATACTGAAAAGTGGGTGTTACATTGTACAGTGGCATTAATTGCCGTAATGTGCACCTCTGCCTACCCTTTCGGGGATAAAAGGTGTGATATTATGTCTACCTCATTTATTATTATTACTTTCGTGATTACAAAAATGACACTTACAAACATGACATTAAGAGGGATATTTCCTATTTAATTTTCGATTTATAAAATACAACGCGCCCCGGCTTCGCACGGGTGCAATGCTTATGTAATTTACGACATATCAATATAAACCTCTAAATTTAGGTAACAGTGTTTCTCTAGCTCTACTATATTATGCATGTATTATACGCATATAAATCTTCCTTAAGGATCACTCTATCCATTATAAGGAACCGCATCAAAATCCGTTCCGCAGTTCTAAATATATAAGCATACATAGAGACAGACAGACAGCGGATAGCGAATTTGTTTTATACTATGTAGTGATTTGGTGTGAATTTTACATACAATAACATATGTGGAAAAACGTTGAATATTTACAAAGCTTTACTAATATTACAAATGGCGAAGTGGTTAATTCTTTTTCACATTGCAACTAGCAAGCTTACAACGGTCTGTTTACCTCCTGTTTTTTTAATAGTTTTAGAAAACTGGAAAATGACATAGGCTTCGTTTTTCTTTTCATAAACCGCTGCAGGCGAAAAGCAAGAACCAGATAGTTTTTTTTAAGGAGGGTAATCATCGAATGACTGCTCCCGCCTGGGTGAGGCGGGAGGGAGTGTCAGACTCTTACTGACTAAAAACCAACCCGTTCCTTCTCCTGCACGCCGAGCCGGAGCCCCGGTTACCCGTTATGTTCTGATAGTTAGGGTCACTTATTACAAGTAAAGTCAAAGTCAAACCAATTATTTCAATTAAACCATAATTTGGTATTTTTGAAACGTCAACAAATACAATGGGGTAGACGACTAATTTTTATTTTAATGTCCGTCTGGTAGATTATTTAAAAACATTAGACACGTATTTTATTACCTAAGTTACGGACTAATTATATTTTTAATTTTCATACCCTGTCATCATCCCCATTTAGATAATAGTCTGTCTAAATTGTATTTGTTGGGCTATGAAAGTACCTAGAGTTAAATTCTAAATTACAAGTGTTATGCTTTACAACCATGCATAGGGCCCCAATACTACCCTGAAGACTATAACAGACAAATGGGACAGCCCCGTACTGAGGCACTGGATACGCCTGCATGCGATTGTGGCGTAAGATAGTCATCTTTTAATTCGACCCTGTGAAGCAGAAAAGATCCATCCCACATTTTATTACTTTTGAGTAATAAAGTATAATGTTGGGCAGATAATAAAAAAATCATATGGCAAAAAAAGTGTGGGAGAGCCATGCTTCGGCACGAATGGGTTGGCTCGACCGGAGTGATACCACGGCCTCACAGAAAACAGACGTGAAACAACGCTTGCGTTGTGTTTCGTCGTGTGAGTGAGGTTACCGGAGGACCAATTACCCTCCCCTTCCCCAATCTCCCCAATCCCTGAATCCCCAACGATCGTCAAACTCCTAATCCACAAAAGGCCGGTAACGCACTTGTAACGCCTCTGGTGTTCTAGGTGTCCATAGGCGACGCCGATTGCTTACCATCAGGTTGATCCGTCTGCTCGTTTACCGGCTTATGCCATAAAAAACTACCTATTGAATAGGTATGTTGTGCGTGTCCTTGTGTACTATTTGGTGAATAAAGGAAAATGTATTTTGATGAAATAAATGTCTTTAATTTCAGTTCCACAATACTTCGTTATTACTAACTACGTACTATATAGATGTCGAGGCAGGGCGGTGTGACGTACGCGACTGGCGAGCCGAGCGCCCGCGCTCCCAGGTTTCGACAATAATGCAACTCAGCAATTTGCGGTTACTAAGCCGCCACAGGTTTTTTATCATATATGATTACCTTAAACTTCATTTACTTAAAAGTAATAAATGTGGACTGTATCTTTTCTGCTTAACGGGGTCCAATTGTAACTGGTAATTTTGAGTATTAACACTAGTTTTATAAGTTGTTTGTTTACTAACCAAATGGATTTCAGTTGTCCACAATAAAAGTAATTAAATAAAATTTACAAAGCTTATTTCTTTCGTGGAAAAGCGGTCTTTGTCATTATTCGATAATAAGTCAAGTTTACTTACTGTAGTTTAATCTCCATTGTGCGCAAGTATACGTAGTTCGTGGTATTTGTGACTATTGAGAGAGAGCCATCCATTATGAAGAACCGTTTAAATTTACTGGAAATCCAGGTGCCTTTCTGCAAACAGATACATCAATTTACATTTAATGGTTTGTAATAATAACTTAATATTGAGTGGTTACATTTAAATGTTCAGTGAAAATGAAGACTCACAAAATAGAAACTAGTAAAATTTATTAAATTAGTATGAACGTTAACATTTTAATAAATGTCAAAATTTTAATATTTTATAGTATAAAGTAATCGGGTAAAAACTCTCACATATGAAGAGACCGAGGGACTTCTTTCTCTTCTCTCCATTCCCCCTATATTCCAAATTGTATTTACTTTTATAGCCAAAAACAGCTTTTACCTCTATTGATATTTTTTTATAAGTAAGAGTCTAGGGAAAAGGTCTCCTAACACAGGCACATCTTGCTTAAAAGGAGTCCCAAAGCACGACCACCCAATGAAATGAAATGGAATGGAATGGAATAAAATGAAATGAAATGAAATGAGTTTCATTTGGCATGGATGTAATCACAAAATACAATAATAAAGGATTTTTATTTCATTTCATTTCATCGGGTCAAAATACTATACTATACCTACTACTACACAAAATAAATGATATATGAAAAGTCACCAATTTACCGTTTACAAAATCGCTATTCAAGCTGAAATATAACTTTTATCAAATAATACAACTTAAATTGTACGTTTTTTTACATATTTAAAAATATAAAAAGTCGCAGTAAATATATTATACCTACCTGTATAGGTTGTCCATTAGGTTTCCTAGGATAAACTGGTATCTGCACGAGTTTTCCTTCAGCATACAGATAAGGAGATATCGTCTCGTTCAAATCTTCGGTAAGCTTCGATACATTTATGATGCAATCGCGACTGCAATGTAAACGGCTGTTAGTTACTATGTTTTTGTTATTAGCAGTACATTTTGAACTTTAATACCTATAAAATAACGTTGTAATAGGTGCGGAAGACTACGTATAACAAAAAAAAATAAGGATAACGTCACAGATAACATTCAACTTTAGAATGTCGATAAAATAAATCTTCGAAGAAAACTATTCGAACTTTATAAATATACGTGACCAATAAAACATATTCCGTCACAAAACAAACACAGTCTACAAAACAAACACTTACTAAAATATAAATTTTACTTATTTTTATTAGGTACATAAATTAAATAAAAGATAACTAAAAGTAACTATTTACACAGAACATCAAAAAATCGACGTCGTACGCTTCGATGTCAATAAATAGGGAAAGTACCCAGGCAATGCTGCCAGGCTGGGTACTTACTGGGTAAATACCAATTACTACGTGAGTAAGCCGAAAACATAATAATTTATTTAGTATGTCTTACGAAAGTTACAATACAAATATAATAAAGTCAAAAGTAAAAAATAAAGCATAAAGCTGCGGAGTCTGTTTGTTTGTATGAACGCGCTGCGCAACTACTGGTCCGGTTTGAATAAATATTTTTGTCTTTATCGAGGAAGCCTATAGGTTAAGAAATATCCCGCTATGACCAATAGGAGCTAAACAACGCGTGAAACCGCGGAATAACAGTCATTATACCTCTATAAAAACAAAGAGAGAGGTTATAATCACCCAGCCAATGGTCATAAAGTTTTATGAACGCTATCCAGGAAAATAATTAATTAGGTTAGATCTGGTATGAAGGAAAGGCAAATTAATGGGAATTTCTTTTATTTAACTACTGTCTTGATCCGAATAAGCTTTTCACTTTGGATGGGATTATTTTTGTAGATTATAACCATTTTATAGCTTTTTTTCTTGGTCTTTTTTCGTCGTGTACGACGAAATTTATTTTAATAATAATAATATTTTTTTACCATAATAATAATTTTCAACTACCCTTCTTGGTTTAATTTTTATAACAGTGCAAATACAACCGATTTTTCTTTTTTCTTTCTTATCCTTTCTGATATGTGTTATAATGCTAATTTAAAATTTGTATAATCTAGCCAAGCGTTGTTGCTCCTTCTTCAACGTCCGAGCTGCTAAAAGTAAGCGGTCAACTTTATCAACGTCTAGCACTGCATCGATCCATCCCCATCATATAGATGGTTGGCAGGCCACAACTGTGCGGTTCTCACGTAGCTTCCTGCCTCGCACAGCAAAACTGTGGAATGATCTGTCGTCGACGGTATTTCCGAACCGATACGACCTTCAAACCTTCAAGAGAAGAGCGTACTCCTTTTTAAACTGTCAAATACCAAGCGGTCACCGGTGACCGCAACCTATTGTTCTATAATTGTGTCTGCAAAACCGGTACTCGACGAGTTAAAGGGCCGGCAACGCACCTGTGACTCTTCTGGTGTTGCGGGTGTCCATGGACGGCGCTGATCGCTTACCATCAGGTGATCCGTCTGATCGTTTGCCTCCTATTCCAATTAAAAAAAAAAAAAGCACTAGCTGAATTAGACACAAAAACGTTTTAAAATCTTCTATTACTACTTTGAATTTTTATTCTACAACTAATATTTCACAGAAATTACTAAGACTTTTTAAGGGGGGTAATCATCGCATAGCTTCTCCCGCCTTGGTGAGGCGGAAGGCTCTTACTAACTAAATACCACCCCGTTCCTTCTCCTGCACGTCGAGCCGAAGCTTTTAGGATTTTTGACCTCAATCCATGTGGAAAAGGTATGATTAGGTAAACAATATTTCTTTTCATTTACTTTAAACGACTTTTACCTCCCGAAATCAATATTATTATTATATTCGTTTCGGGAGGGACAAGAAATCTTTGATCAAGTTTGTGAATTAAAGAATTTCGTCAACTTATATTGAGTTTTAATGTCAGTTATTTCGAAGTGTCAGTGCTTATCAATGTCTGTTGATAATTTTTATTCGTCGTTCGATGACTTTGTGACCTTTCTTTAAGAGTAGATTGGAAAATGCCTCATAGCTTCCATGCTTATTCAAGTTGCGGTAAATTACTTAGACATTCAAAAGATCGCGTTTGTTTCAAACAAGTTATAATTAAAAAAAATAGTCCTTCAAACAGGTTTACAGTTCATTCATGCTAATCATCTGAAGCATAGCGAGTATAATGATATTTAACATTGTATAAAGTACGTGCGACATTACATACTGTATGGTTATGTGTTTGTTTATCAACATAGCATATTCTATACCTCTAGATATATATTTGCACAACAGCCTACCTCTTTGGGAATTAACAAGTGTGACATTATGTTAATGTAGACTACACAGATCATTATTAGAACACAATAAAAAAAAACATCGATCATAAAATACCATTTGACCTTGAACGTAATTGGTCATTTCTTAATATTTTCCTTTAAAAATTTCGACGTCAGAGCCCTAAAATATCGTACAACAGACGTTTTAAAAGTTCTTAGAAATGTTCGCGAACAAAAGATAAAAGGTTTTGTGTTTTCTCAGAAATTCGAGGAGTGAGGCATTGTGTTTCATTTGTTTTTATCACAAATATTGTTATGGAACTTACTAGAAGTCTCGGCCGATTCTAATTTTAACAGGAAGACGGCAGGACGTACTGTGATCCTGGTTTGTGTCCTTGATAAACTTAAATCGGCCGTTTGTTGAGAACACTGCTGCCGCTATTAGTATGGAGTCCTGTTGAAATAAGATTTTAGAATTGGTAATGCAGAATACTATCTAGTTTTTCTTAAGTTTATTTGCACGAAATTTTCATTGGGTATGTTATAAAAGAGTATGTAAACAGTATAGAAGAGTGTGACTGCCTGAATGGCCGAGAGGTCACAAGTACGACTTCCGGACAAGGGGTTTCAGGTTCGATTCCCGGGTCGAGCAAAGTATTACTATAAGAAATTCTAGCACGGATTACATTACATTACAGACTAAGACTTCACTTTTATACCTTTTTCCTTCCCAGATAAGTTTCTCCTGGGTTTTTATCTTCTAAAGTTGATTCTACGATGAGACGTGGTAATGCTGAAATGAAATAAAAAATGTATTAGAACTTTCTGCAATAATTGTTTAATGATAAAATTCTTTATTTTGTACACAATAAGGTTGAATTTTATACTCATAGTGGGAAGGCCACAGAGTTTTTATACGCAAACTAGTTAGCACAAATCCCCTTAGTCTGGGTGTGGATAAAAAAATATATCATCATAAATTGAAAGCGATACTCCTCCATTGATCCTTTTTAATATATAAAGGAATCTCCATACTAATTAATTAAGAATTATATTCGAAGGACTCGTGTATTAGTATTTAGCTAGGAGATTTTTTTATTATTTGTAACAGTGTAAATTGTATTCATTTAAGACTTTTATGTAGTTAATTGCATTATAAGAAAAATAAATTGGCGTTTAATCAATCATTTATTTATTTAAGACATCAAAGGTCCACTATGTTAGTAACAAAATACAAAAATAAAAGTACGACACATCTTTACAAATATGTTAGTAAGCACATTAAACAGACAAAACAATACAGAAAACAAATTAATACAAATCAAATACACACACAGAAAACAGACACAATGCAGTACATTGGTACTAAAACAGACACAATGTATATTGGTACTAAAACAGACATACTAAAGCACTCTCGGTGGTATATGCACTGAAATATGCCTGTCGCAGCAATCCCAAATTATGAGACAATCATGTCTCTGCGCTATCATTGCCAGGACATTGTTGGAGCTAGCCCGTACTCTGTGTACGAGAGCGCCAGCTCGCTTACGCATAGTTGCATGAAACCCGTCAGTGCGCGCCTCCATGAACATTCCCGACGCAATAGTTCCTACCTACCCCCATGGGAGACAGGTGTGAAGTTATGTATGTATGTAATTGACTTTAAGATTTTTACAAAGACTGTCTTATTAATGATTCCCAAAACACCGATTATAGATCACTTGAGACATTGGTCGGACAGAATATTATTAAATATTAAACCAAACTTTTGTTACTTTAGACCTTTAAGATACTTTTAACTCAATAAAGTCTTATACCTTTAGGTGTGACCAATTTAGGTTGTATCCAAAGTCGACAGGGTCCCGCTGCGTCAGTCGAATAGAAGTTCTTAACACATTCATTGGCAAGTAGGTGACATGCGCGCAGGTCATTTTGCTATGAAATAAGATTATACATTTAGTTATTATAGTTTTTTGATCGCTACGTTTTTGCTACGAATTTGTAGCCAGCGTAGCATGTAGTAGAGCGTAGCGGCTACGACGTAGTAATACTACGACGTAGTAAGCTACTAATACTACGATTTTATTATATTGCTTTGATCCGTGATGTAAATAACATTTATAGATTTCACAACATTTAACACCTACGACACATACGAAGGCGATAAGATTTTTTTGAAGTTGTGGGACAGGTTGCTTAAAATCTGGAAAACACTGGCCTATGTCCGCCAGTGAACATCTTGTATATAATAAAAGCCTTGTCTGGCTTATATGATGATGATAATAACTGCCTAATATCAGATAGATTTAATTAGTACCTTATTCAATTAAAAATCAATTTCCACTTACCATACACAAATATTCATGTTTAACGACATCCAGAAGGGCTAGGGGATGTAAACTGTTCTCTTCATACTTCGGTCTAGAGTTCACATATGTCTTAGGTATGCAGATGCCTCGAACAATGATCTGGTTCTTTGCGCATGTGCACGACTCGCAGCGTGCGCAAACGTTGTTTATTGGTCTAAAACCGCGCGCGCATTTCACACATTGAACCTCTTTGAGAGGCAAGCCGTCTATGTGTTGAGTAACTGGAATAATAAACCTTATTTATGTAGGGAAATTATTTATTTTTCGTTGTATGGTTTACTACTATTTGCCCCAACAACAACAATAGTGCCGGAAAGTCGTCTGAATAAAAAATGTATTGAACTATATTCAGTCGCTATAAAAAATACTAAGTACCGTCTACCAACTTAGCCGATGATTACACATACAGAAAACTCGTTTTCATTCCATAAAAACCTTCATTAATTTTCTTCCTTATAATCACATAACATAACATAAAACTACGCCTTTTTATCCCCGAAGGGATAGGCAGAGGTGCACATTATGCCACTGTACCTCTATAATGTAACACCCACTTTTCACTATTTATGTCATGAGTCCCATGTAATGGGGGCGAGCCTATTGCCATATACCGGGCACAATTCCAGACTTCGTGCTACTACTGAGAATTTTTTAAAAACCAAGTAATAATTTGCCCGACCCGGGAATCGAACCCGAGACCCCTTACCCGGCAGTCACACTTGCGACCACTCGGCCAGCGAGGCAAAAGGCAAATCCTTATTATCATGTTTTTTTATTCTATGAACCACAATTAACCTACTTTTAGCTCACAAGAACATATTATCTAACCTGTTACATAATCATTAGGACACTTCCTGCACGCGATCCTGCCAGACACGTTCTGACAGCGACGTGGTACACACGTGTAGCCATCAGCTGACACCACTTCAGTAGCATTGCAGGGCCTGCATCTACCTATACCCACTGGCACACTATGCTCAGCGCAGGAGCATCCGAAACCTAAAAAGAAAAAAGAAACTTTTAAAAATGGAATTGGTAAGTTCACATAGTGGAAAGGTTGTAAAAGTGACTGTGTATCAAGTCTTAGCGCCGGTTTCACCACCTCTATAATAGTACCAAATAGTTCTTAATTTGAATTTATCTGGTAAATAGCGGCTATACAAATTTTTTTTATGGCATAAACCGGTAAACGAGAAGACGGATCACCTGATGGTAAGCAATCGGCGTCGCCCATGGACACCTGGAACACCAGAGGCATTACAAGTGCGTTACCGGCCTTTTGGGGATTAGGAGTTTGAGGATCGTAGGGAATTCAGGGATTGGGGAGATTGGGGAAGGGGTGGGTAATTGGGCCTCCGGTAACCTCACTCACACAACGAAACACAACGCAAGTGTTGCTTCACGTCGGTTTTCTGTGAGGCCGTGGTATCACTCTGATCGAGCCGGCCCATTCGTGCCGAAGCATGGCTCTCCCAAATTTGAAAATTTATAATATTAGTATGAAATATTGTGGAACAGGCCCTTAGGCTCTTTTCCTGATTTAATAAAGTATATTTAGGATCAATTTGAAAAAAAATCAGTAACGTAGTCTAAAATTGTGTCCAATATAGACAATAGAAGAATCTCCTTGTTACATAGGACTTATAACATAATTGATGAAATATGAGTGTAGCATTGTATAATGTGCAATTGTGGAGCTCTGCCTACCTTACAGAATTCTATAAAAGGTAGCCTTTATAATTATAAAGCATGACGTTATGGTATAAAGTATCAATAGTCATACATAGTCATACATACATAATTTTACGCCTGTCTCCCATAGGGGTAAGCAGAGATTATGGAACGCCATTTCTCATTTCTATAATAATAGTCGTGAGTTAAGAAGTATTTGTAAGTACTCACCATCTGCAGAAGGTACCATAGAAGCATTAGCAGGACAGGCCAGGCATCCAAGGGTACTAGGTTCGTAATAATACCCCAGTTGACAACTACCCGGCAGTTCTAATTCTTTTGCAAATAACATATTAAAACTTAATAAAAACCAAATAAAGTAGCACAACTCTTTCATTTTTATCACCCTTAAATACATATTAACTTTAACCCTTTTTAATATTTATTATAGTAGTATAAAATACCGTTCTAATAAAATATGAATTTAGTTTGTAAACAATTAGACCACAATTCCTAAAATAATAGTTCTCTAGGTAAAATAAATGGCAGTATTCAAATTAAGTATTATTTATGAAACGGTGGCCTAACTTTCTTTTGACGCTATGACGTCATATTTACGTCACATGATCTTAATATTAAAGTGTATAAATAATATTGGAAGTTACACAATTTTGGCGATGCTGTTTTGTTTACGATTTATGTTGTTATTCCCGTTGCTATGGTAACGCACGGTTGGATACGCAGGCGCGCAGTGATGCAGAAAAATGAGGATAGCGGGTTGCTTATGCCCGAATACTGAAACGTTACTCAATTTTAATTCGCGCTTAAGCTTAATTCTTTGTAAAATGACAGAGACAGCATGATATTTAAGCACGTCTTAAAATTGAGTAATGTTTCAGTATTCCAGCATTAGACAGTTATTTTATTATTGTTTTTTTTTTTGTTTTAAACAATGCAACGTAATTTCTTGCTTTTTGTTCCTATTTATTTATTTATAATTTGGACAACCAGTAGTTGCTGCATTAAGTGTTACATCTACCCTAACATAAAATCACGTCTATTATCCCGAAGGGGTAGGCAGAGGTGCACATTACGGCACTTAATGCCACTGTACTATGTATCATCCACTAGTCACGATTTATGTCATGAGTCCCATGTAATAGGGGTGAGCCTATTGCCATATACCGGGCACATTTCCAGACTTCGTGCTACCACTGAGGTTTTTACAAACCCAGTAATACTTTGCGCGACCCGGGAATCGAACCTGAGACCCTTGCCTGGCAGTCGCACTTGCTTACATAATATATAATTTTAAATGCACAACATTTTAAGGTGTCACAACATGCGCACAGTAGCCTAACGATCTTATATAGGCGGCCTTCATTACATTTAACATTCAATTTTAATTAATAGAGTTACGAATCTCGTCAGCGCAACACCCACAGTTTCCTAATTGAAAAAACACACAAATAATTTGGCCAACACTGGAGTCGAACCCGAGCCCTTTTTTCGACCCACATGCAACTATTATCAGTTCTTAAAACTAAATAAAAATCAAATACCCATTTCTTAGAACAAACAGACTGTACAACAAATGTCGAAACTATTCGAAAATGATTTATCACAGTTCAGGAATCCATTTCGATGTAACAACTGCATTAGCTACATGCTGCATAAAAGATGGTAAATGTCTGCTAACACCAACGCAACATTTAAAACAAAACATGATTTATTACCTTTTACAGTCAGGAACATTCGCCATCCATCAATTTTCCAACAAAAGTTATAACAGTCACTTTGGAAATAGCAGCCGACACTAACCGATTCTTTCTCAAAATGTACTGTGATTTAAAAACCTTCTATTTTGCAATAGTTTTCGTCAAAATGTCATCCTGTACTGAGAGACGAGATGATCTCATCAATTGCGCGATAGAAGTCGCTAATACCAACTTTAACTACAGACAATCAACTTTAATTCTTTACAACGATGTTGATAATAAGATGGTGACCGATTTCGTAAAGGCATATCAAGGAACGGTGATGATAGAAAGTAGAGGAATAGACCCTGCAAAGCAAGTAGTCATCATAGTGGATAATTACCAATCCTTCATGAGGTTACTCAGTAAACTGAAGTCGGATTTGAGAGGACGAAATCTATTTAATGGAGGAGCAAAGTTCCTAATTGTTATGAATTCAAACCGTAAGAAACTCGATCATATTACTACCATTCTATGGAATTATTACGTCACCGATGTAATAATTCTAACGAAAGACAAGAAGAATAAAGTTGCTTTGTTCACTTACTATCCTTATAGAAATCATTTGAATTGTCAGAACACGGAACCGACCCTCATCAGTTATTGGAAGCAGGACATGTCTCTGAGGGACATGTATCCAGATAAATTGAGTAACATGCACGAGTGTCCCTTGTACATATCGACAAATAAAATCTACCACCAGGGAGGCACTGACCGGAAAATTCCCTTGCAAATAATCAAGAAATCAATAGTAAGGTTGCTCCGGGATATCATGAACTTTACGCCCATAATATCAGCTAGAGATTACATCAGTATAGATTCGGATCGAGCCAAGAACTGGTCAGATTCTTTAAATGACGTCATTTCTGGGTTTGCTAACATTTCCACGTGTACCATACCTTTAGTAGTCGACAGACTAGGTCTTCTAGATTATTCGATGCCATATTTTCGTATTCGTATTGCATGGCTGGCTCCTCCGGTTGGTCCCGGACCTATGTGGTGGCGATTACTATCACCGTTAAATGGGTATTTATGGCTCATACTCCTTGTAGTAACATTCATAGTTATATCCCTCCCTTTTGTACTAAAATTTAAACGTACAAAGCAGTTCTGTAACCGTTATTTCAAGAACTTTGACAAGGTTCAAGGTGCAGCGTTTAGAGTTTGGGGAGCAATGCTTGGACAGACTATCAGAGTGGCACCAAGAAGGTTTAGAGATTTCTATATCGTGGGCCTTTGGATATGGTTTACTTTTGTCGTCCGAAACGCGTACCAAAGTGTTCTCATTGGTGCTCTAAAAACAGATACGCTTACAGGAAATTTCGCGAATTTGAAGGAAACTGTTGACAGTGGGTTTAAGTTCGGTGGCAGGGCGGGCATTTACGGCCACTTCGAATTTGATCCTTTAATCAGAGATGGCTTTGAAATAATCCCTGAGGTGAAGTTTGAAGATGTTTTCCGAGAAATTTTAGAAGGGAAGAAGAAGTTTGTGCTGGCTACGTCCTTGGAGTATGCCTTCGCTTTTTGCTTGGCACAAGGGAAGAAAGAGAATGAGTGTGGGCATGTGTTACCAGACTCGATACTAACTGTTCCATTGGTTGTATGGATGAAGATGTACTCTCCGTTTGTTAGACCACTCTCTGTGTGGTTACCAAGGATGATAGAAAGCGGTTTGTTAGAGAAAGAAGCGAACTTGAAGACGACTTACGTTCCCACGATAAATTCTGATCCTTCGCCATTGACTCAGCACCAGACCCTCACTTGTTTCCTCTGCCTTATTTTTGGCTGCTTGATTTCTTTAATAATATTTTTATTAGAGATATTGAGAAAGAAGTCCTCAAATTATACAATTGTGAAGAAGAGTAAGTTAGTTGCGTTAGAGAAGGAGTGTGCGTTTGTAAGAGATTATAAAGAGTAAAGTGTGTTATACATTGTCTGCTTTAGCATCTTCAATTATAATATTTGCTTATAAAGATAGTATAATTCGTAGACTTGGTCCAGACCAATTAGGTACTTGTCTAGGTCGCCCACCCCTCTTAGAAATTTTCAGCACAAACAGAGCTATTCATTCATCTGTCTAACTAAATTCATTTATTGTTTCTCTTTGTATCGTGCAAAAATAAAACTGCAATATAAATTTTCGTATTTATTTTATCACCAAACATGGAAAATAATTGTCATTTTTCACAGTTAATTGACGTAAAATAAATAAAAGCATTCTATAAGTAATAGTTTAGTTTTCAACAATCATATAAAAATAGACATTTAGGGACAACGATATTTTAAACTAAGTATTTATAAATATGAAGAGTTGTGTTCTACAATTCTCTAAAACTAGAAATAATATATCTAATAATACATTTTATTCACTGACTGCCTCGTTGGCCGAGTGGTCGCAAGTGCGACTGCCGGGCAAGGGGTCTCGGGTTCGATTCCCGGGTCTGGCAAAATATTACTGGGTTTTTAAAAATCTCAGTAGTAGCACGGAGTCTGGAAATGCGCCCGGAATATGGCAATAGGCTCACCCCCTATTACATGGGACTCGTAACATAAATAGTGAAAAGTGGGTGTTACATTGTACAGTGGCATTAAGTGCCGTAATGTGCACCTCTGCCTACCCCTTCGGGGATAAAAGGCGTGATGTTATGTTATGTTGTTACATTTTATTCAAAGAAATCTCATTCTAACGAGTATTTATACATTGTTATTCTAATAGAATACAATTTTGGTTCAATATTTTTACATTAAAATAAAAATCTAAATTAATTGGATTTCTTTTAAATGTTTAAAATATGATATAAAAGAGTAATCTTATTACTTAAGTCTACATTTAAACTACAATTTACATAGAATAACTAGGGATAGGCCGCAGAAGTTGTAGATTAAATATAAATATTCTTACGATAAACACTTAAGAATAAAATAATTAATCGAATGAAACGGTCATACTTATGACCTATGACTTTACATTATTTTTTGAGATAGTCGATTTCAAGTAAAGAAAACATTAAGAGTGTTTTTCAAAATGGTGCCGAATAAATGTTTTTCTCTCTTTCTTTCTTTCAAAATCGCACGAGTAAAGACGATTGAAGCATTATCTTTAAAAAATCATATCTACATAGATACGGTCGAATTGAGAAACCTCCTTCTTTAGAAGTCCGTTAAAAAGGATTACTACATAGACATCAAAAATAATACTTTGTAAAAGAGATATTAAGTAACCTTTAACTGAACACTTTCATATTTTTCTCTTTTATTTCGGCGTAATATTACTTTTACGTAGGCCGCAGTATATGAATGTTTCAGTACAGTGAAACCGGCGGTAATTTTAACTTATACTCGTTCATTTGTCAAACTGTACGCACATGAGGTGTAATCTACCTTGGAATATGTTTTACGCTCCAAGGATACACGGAGCAACTTTCAACAAAATTATTGTTAAAATTCTGGAAGGTATAGAGGTAGAAATTAGATGTTTAAATGTGTTTTTTAATATTATGTTTGGATTTTCGATAAAAGGATTTTTGAAATTTGTCTGAAATTAACTATTTTTTAAAGAAAAATAAATTTATATCTAATAAATCTCCTCTTTTATTTTCCATCTTTATAAATCTCATAACTTCTGAACTTCGGTGTGCGTACCATCTGTATGCCGACGACTTGCAGCTGTACTGTCAGGCTGGTGTCGAAAGGCTGTCTGATGCTATTTTGAGGGTTAATGATGACTTGGCAGCCATTAATAATTGGTCTGAAAGGTTTGGCATAGCAGTAAATCCTCTTAAATGCCAAGCAATAATTATAGGCAGCACACGTGCGCTGAGCGGGATTAACAAGGCTAATTTACCAACGGTCATCTTTAACAATGCCGTTATCCCTCTCAGTAATGACGTTAAGGATCTGGGGCTGTGCATAAATACTAACTTAAGGTGGCATGCACAGGTCGTTAGTGTATGTAAGAGGGTCACCGGATCCCTGGGGGCTATATAAATTAAAGAATTTGCTTCCTTCCGCTACAAAGGCTATGCTGGTGCAGGCCTTGGTTTTTCCTATTATTGACTATGCTGACGTGTGTTACTTCGACCTGAATGCAGATCTTCTCAATAAACTTGACCGACTTTTAAATAACTGCATTCGATTCGTGTTCAATCTGCGTAAATATGATCATGTGTCTGCACATCGGTTGCAATTAAAGTGGTTGCCCATACGCCAACGCAGGGAGCAAAGGGCGCTAACCACTCTATTCTCCTTTTTAGACTCTCCTTCTTCCCCGAATTATCTATCCCCTTACTTCCAATACATATGCGCAAACCACAATAAAAATCTTCGCTCTTCTCATAATCGACTTCTCCAATGTCCTACTCACCGTACTGACTTCCTTCATTCTTCCTTTTTCGTACAAGCTATTTTTTTGTGGAATGCGCTCCCCCAGGATATCAGAATGGTGAAAAGTCGGTTAACTTTCAAGCAGAAGGTTCGTGAGCTTCTCCTGACGAGGTTGGCTGCTTCATCACACTGACTATACCTTATGTATTTTATGTATATATGTATGTATGTATCTATGTGTGTATATATATACATATTATAGTTATATAGTATGTATTCTTCAATATATATATAGTTGTGTTGTAATATATATATATTGTGTATATTGTCGAATTATATATGTGTTCTTTCAAACAGTTAAATTCAAAGCATGTTCTTGCACCCGCTGATTACTTTCTCTGCATCACCCAAGACACTGGTAGAAAATGCCTGCGGCATTAAGTCCACCCATGTACTTGTTTGTGTGCATAAAGTTTTTTAAATAAATAAATAAAAAATAAATCATATTTTTAAGCTACCGGCCAAAATAAGGTTAAAACGTTTAAAACGGATTACTTCATAATATTAAACAGAATAAACAATTTGATCACACACTCAAAGTATACACGAATCAATGCAAATATTCTCTATGATATTTTTTATTTTTTTTTTAAGTAAAAATGACCACTAACAATATATTTAAAACTAGCTGTGCCCGCGACTTAGTTCGCGTAGAATAGTGACTATGAGCAGCGTTTTTTTTTTAAATATATACTTGTTTTTATTTTAGATTTGGATCATAATCACAGTCATTTTGGGTAGCTAAAAAACCTACTTTACTGTAATGCTTTTCTATATACAATATTAGACGTATGACCATCGGGGGTGAAAGCATACAGGCTGCTGGGATTGCTAACACGAGACAGAGCCACATACAATTGACCGTGCGAAAAACAGCTGATACTTAGATCTACACCCACAACTTTTAGAGTCTGACCTTGAGCTTTATTAATTGTCATGGCGAAACATAGGCTCACTGGAAACTGAATTCGTTTAAAATTAAACGGAAATTTTTTTGGAATGAGAGGAATCTGAGGAATAAAATCACTATCACCTTTTCCGCACCCTGTTAAATATCTATACATATAATAAAATTGTAGAAAATATATATATATGTATATTTATATATAATAGATATAGATAGATGTATGTATAAGCATAGAATATCTATACATATAATAAAATTGTAGAAAAGTGTTGTCTGTACATTGAATATAAAAATAAAAAAAATAGCAGGGGCTATTGTTATATCGATGTCGAACCCAAAAATGTAACTAACTTTTTTTTTGTCTGTTTGTCTGTTTGTCTATTCACGCTAAACGGAAAATTTTTTGGAATGAGAGGAATCTGAGGAATAAAATCACTATCACCTTTTCCGCACCCTGTTAAATATATCTATACATATAATAAAATTGTAGAAAAGTGCTGTCTGTACATTGTACTGTGATTATGATCCAAATCTAAAATAAAAATAAATATCTATTTAAAAAAAAACGCTGCTCATAGTCACTATTCTACGCAAACGAAGTCGCGGGCACAGCTAGTATATATATATATTTATATATAATAGATATAGATAGATGTATGTATAAGCATAGAATAGTGTTCGACGTGATTCTTTAATTTGACATAACTTTTTTATTTATGAACCGATTGACATGAAACAAACACTAAAGCATAACTGAAGCATACCACAATATATTCGTGAAAACCGCATCCAACTCGGATCAGTCGTTTCTGAGATTAGCGTGAACAGACAAACAGACAAACAGACAAAAAAAAAGTTAGTTACATTTTTGGGTTCGACATCGACACAACAATAGCCCCTGCTATTTTTTTAATTTTTATGTTCAATGTACAGACAGCACTTTTCTACAATTTTATTATATGTATAGATTAAAACCATTTGAATCAACATAATTAAACAGTAAACAGTGTTCCATTTTAATATGTTCAATCATTTGAAATTTTACGGGCCAATTATCAGTTAATTCAAACGTTCAAAATTCGAACGTCCCTGGTGACGTTAACATGCGATTCGAATGCATCTGTACATAGATAACATAGAACTCTCGTGTAGATTTAATGCAAATTATCTCTCGTTAAATCACAATTGTGATGTACAAGCTTGTAATATGTAAATGTTATCACTGTCAAGTCATTAACTACTGGAAAGCGGATAAAATACTCATAAAATTAGCATTTTCACTCACGTACTTGTTTATTTTTGGTTTATCCTTCCATATTTTATCTTTTATCGCTCGGCCTGGTTAATATAAATTGTCGGGCGTTCATCTTGGATATTGTTTTTGACAGGAGCTTTGTTTATTGATAATTTAAGACTTCGCTGTGACGTTTCTGTGTGAAAACGAACTATAGTTCTTTACCTACTATAGTTTTGTTGAATTTATTGCTAACGTCAAAAAATCCAAAGATAACATAATGCACAACGAAACTATAACTGTCACTAAAACGGGTGTAAATAAAGGTTACTCTTTATAGGCAGTCGGAAACTTGGAACCAACAAACCCACACACTGATACCAATACAAAAGTATAATAATCTCTTCAAGCCGCTAAAGTAGGAGGCTCCACAACTAAGTAAGGAACTTGTAATGATAAAGCTGGTTGTGGTAATGCAGGAAACAGTATAGGATACTGCGGAGGGGGCTGCAGCCCTTGTGTGGGCGGCCTGGCCTCAGGCTCCGAGCAGTGCAGCAGCCAGTGTGTGAGCATCCTCCCGCGGCCCTTGAGTTCCACTTCACCTCGACGCTCCACCACGAAGGTGCCCCATTGGTCCAGTAACGCTCTGGAGTTTTCGCTTAGATGGATGCGTAGGGCTGGAAGAAAATGAGGCGTTAGTTGTTTTGTTGGTGCACGACAAGTGTTAGTGAGATTTGAATGAGTGTCAAAATATCATAAGACACTTTAATTTGCAATTTCTAATTGAGTTCGAGCAATTGGGTATTATGAACCCAAATTGAAATAATGAGTCTCGAACACTTTTTGTAAAGGAGCATTTGTGTCATAGTAATAAAAGTAACATTTAAGTAAAATAAAGTAACTACTGAAAAAGGATTACATTTTTTGTATTAACATTAGTTCGCAAAAGTTAGATTAGATGCCAATGGCAAATAGTAACACCGTCTTTTACTATTCTTCGAAATGTACAAAAGAATAAAAAACTCATTTCGGATTTTAATTAAAACGACTCTGTTGACAGTGGAGTTGTTTGTTCTCGCTATAAAACTCAAAGAAATAAACGTTGAATCCTTTGACGGACGTTTATAACAGTTTCATAACTTTATTACAAAGTTTTGTAATTAACAAATCCGGCAGTGAGCGTACTTCTTACGTGAGTCTGGCTCATTCTGTCACCTAAATCTTTGTTTTCATAGTATTTTCTTGTTTCACGTAAGGTAATTGATACAAGCCACAATCTGTATCTGCGTGGTTGAAAGTATAACTTCTAGTTAGTCTTGAGCTATTACGGGAACAAAGATAAAGTTATATAAAATTGATAGTGAAGTTTAATAAAAAGTTCATTACTACATTTGATCGATCAGTCGAATGATGAATCTTATGCAGAAAGTCTTTATGAACACTTGGTAAATCCTTACGTTGTCCCGTAGACTCCATCCGACTGGCTGTGTTCACGGTGTCTCCAAATAAACAATAGTGGGGCATTTTGACCCCTACTACTCCGGCGCAGACGGGGCCCGAGTGCACTCCGATGCGAACCTTATTTTAACAGAATAAAAATTGTAATTTACAGTTCTCCCGAAATAATGGACATAACCTAAAATTAAAGCTGTATAATAAGATCATCATTTTAATGTTTTCAGATAGATACCAATGTAATTTTTAGTTTTATAATTTAAACTAGAGCTATATGTGAAGGAAGAAGTATAGGGATGCTTCTACGATATTTTTTTTATTCCAAAAACCTATAATTGGGTGTGTTACCAATATTTTATTTACTTCTAATCGATGCGTAGGCCTGTGTCTCACGACGAATCCTCTGACAGCTTCCACAATAGCGAGCGCCATGAGACAGATCTCCCGAGCGTGAAGGTCACCGTTCCTCTCTGGGAGACCAGACACCACCATGTAGGCGTCGCCTATTGTCTCCACCTTTGTTATCAAATAGGAATAAAGGAAATTGGCTATTGTATGACTTGATGATACGTTTATGTTTACAATTTGCATACTCAAGCATTACCGGTAAAGGTTTTGAATCCATACGAATCCATGAGCTTTGATTCGTTTATCAAAATAATACCTCTAAGATAAAGGATTTCATTAATAGTTATATCCGTATTAGCATTGATTAAACACGAAAATCCAACTGTGTTGGTTTTAAAATGGAGCCAAAAGACATATTTACTAACATTCTAAGTGACAATGTAGAATCTTTAAGTATAAAACTAACCTTATAAACATCATAGAACCCAATTATCCTGTCGAATGTGCTGTAGAGGTCATTTAGAAGGTCCACCACCTGCATGGGAGTGGAGGCAGCACACAGCTCCGTGAAACCGACGATGTCGCTGAAGTACACCGTCACACACTCGAAGCTTTCCGGCTGTACCACTTCACCGGCCATCAACTGCTGGGCTACAGGCCTAAGTGGAGATATGTAATGATAGCTAGTACAGTTCAATAGAGAGACAAACATGACATGGTTACTTAAACTATTCCTTAGTAAGGATTTTGTTCCAAAAAGTAAAGACTGCGATAAGTAACGATTAAATGATTCTGAATATGGCGTTAAATTATCTAATTGGTAAATATTTTATAACCATGGATTCGATCAGTAGCCATTGAAAACTTTGTCGTTTGTGAATGTCTGTGGCACTCATTGATATAACATAAAATAAGGCACGTACCTCGGTAGTACTTGATACAGTAGCTCTTCAGACCTCCGCTTCTCGAGAGACAATTGTTCCGTTTTTTCCTCGACAAGTGATTCCAAGTTGTTCGCGTATTGTTCCATGCGACGAAGGAGGTCGTCCATTAGATTGTCACAATAACCCCTAGTTGTAAAAAATATGGTTATGATTAAAATAATGACCTGTGTATTATAAACTAATTAATAATCATAATTCTTATGATTATATTTATGACGTTGAAAATTCTTAAATAAATGATGCGTCTATGACGTCTCACCCGAAATGACAAAGACAGAAATATATTGCTCTGTTTTTGACATTCCTTTTATGTTTTTGTTATACAATAACATAGCAGAAAGACACATCCTTCTCCTCTTCTCTTTAACACAACCCTTGTGGGTTTTGTCATATTTGTATGTTATATTTAACTAAACAACGTACTTGATATAATTGGCATTGATAGCATCGAAACTGGGTCTGTCATCGGCTGCCTCTGCCCAGCACCTCTCGGCCAGGTCCAGCAGTTCCACTGCAGCACCACCACCACCACCAGCGGCTGCACCTACCTCACCCACGCTGACAACTGGTCGAAATGGTGGGGACTCTCGGGCGCACACGTGGCCAACTATTTCTGTATAGAAATTAATAGTTTTTACCAAATCTTTAAGTGAAACGGTTCATTGGACCATTTTTTACAACCACCGCTAAACCATCTTTTTTTTTATATTTGATGTGCCGACGTTTGACCACTATATCGCATGGTGGTAACCGATGATGCGGGCTAATAGATTAAGAACTCTTTGAAATTACTTAGCGTGAGTAAGCACCTAAACGTATTCGTACTTGTACTATTAAGTTTCACTTATAGAACGGTGTAAAACAAAATTTCGTTAAGTGTCGCATTTTTTAACCGACTTCAAGAAAATGGAGGTTCTCAATTTGACCTGTATGTATTTATGTTTGTACACGATTATCTCGCCATTGGCTGAACCATTTTTGATGTGGATATTATTAATTAACCGACTTTAAAAATGAAGGGGTTGAAGTCGGCTTTTTTAATGTACTTTATGATCACTTATATCGTTTACGACGCTGGTTGCTTACAATCAGGTGATCCATATACTCGTTTGCCTCCTATTTCATAAAAAAAACATGATAGATATATTAATTAGGTTATAGATTCTATAGAATTTAGGTGACGTTGAAGAAGCCGGCCTTTCATTCAATCACAAAAATAAACAAAGGAGCAACGCTAATACCTCTAATATCGATAAATAAAGCAAAGTAAGTTGTAGTTTGCTTTATTTATCGTGATAACGAGGTAATAGAGGTTTAAGCACGTTCGTTGTGTTACTAAATCAGTGCAGTACCACGTGGTGGATTAAATTTCATTATAATTGAAATATTTTATTATCCTTTACAATATACAATGTGTTCCAATATAATAAATGTACCTACATAAAAATTTAGTTAAAAAGAAATCTATTAGAAAGGATAAATACTGATTTTAAAACAATATTAAGTTTGACAGTGGCATTAAGTGCCGTAATGTGCACATCTGCCTACCCCTTCGGAGGTAAAAAGCGTGATGTTACATAAATGTGTATATATAAAGTTTGACAAAATGTTTACTGCGTTGTCACAAATAAATAATTTTATAAAAGTGAATTAACCTTATTAAATATGTATACAAACGCCAACTTACAAAAGGACAGCTTTTTTAGACGATCGAGTTTAGCCATTTTGTGGCCAATAATCCTTTGTCCATTGTTATATGTATGTTTATTCAGTAGGATGATAAAATTAATTAAGCAGTAGCATTTGTTTGCTTTAAAACCTCGACAAATATTTTCAGAATTCTGATGAGTTTGTACTAAACTTCCCTGTTAAATAAACTTTGTTGTAATGAATTTTCATTTATTTTCATCATTTAGTAAATTATTTATAATATGAAGAAATTACTTGATATTTAATCTCAAATACTTGTGATTGAGTTCATATTGAACTATAGTGACTAAAGCTTAGTCGATTTTCATGTTTGTCATCGTAGGATTTCGTAGCACTATTACTACGCCGTAGGACCTATGCTATAATAAATTACTAGTGCTAAAACTTTTGTGTTTTGTGAATGATTAGTTAGTCAAAGTTTTATATTAAAGACTAATACTAAATTGCAACTTTCAGAATATAATACTCTTACATTCATTGACTGTATGTAAAACTCTAAACTTTCTACCTCTACATGAGCTACTACACTAATAACCTAACAACATAATAAAAATAAATAAAATAAAATATATCTTAGGCCTTAGTAGGAGGAACTCCCGTAACGCCGGATGGCACCTAATGCCGGACACTTTTAAGTATTATCTCGATAACTGATAACACGAGCGATTCAATTTTTACTAAAAATCTTAGTTGTGTGCCACTAGGATATCCCCTAAAAATTGAATTGTTTGCGTTATTAGTTATCGAGATAATACAAGTGTCCGGCGTTAGGTGCTGTCCGGCGTTAAGAGACTTCCCCTACGAGTTTTTTTACGTTTAAGGTAATCGTAGCGAGTGCGCGTTCAGCGCTCTGATTGGTTAGTTCATTGGCGCCGGCCAATCAGTTTGCCGAACGCATACTTGTTTCGAATACTTTAAACGTAAATCGTACTAAGGCCTCAGCGCGTAAATTAGACTATGGTCATGGAGTAGTTATTTTCGTGTCCATATTCCCAACGAAATATATGTAATTGTTCAGAAACTTAGTTTAGTAGAAAAAGCTTACTAAAACAAATATATTTTCAATTGTCAGGTGGGTAAATTCAAGCAACTTATTCACAACCTTCTTTTATACACAACAACAGATGTTATTTTATAAACAACTTTGGCCTCTAGTGATAAATTAATTAATTTCTTTATTTATTACATTCTAATGGCAACCTGTGGGTTGAATTATTGCCCAAAATGTATCCTATCCATCCATCTGGACAGAATACATTTTGGGATACATTAACGAAACTATGTTGTTAGTAAGACTTTTTTATAATGTAACCGTTTACTGTTCCTCTTAATAAAAAAAAATGGGGAAATTTTTACTGCACCTCTATTTAAAAATGTAAGCAAACCAAATTACTCCACTAATAACCTACTGCATATCAAAAAATGAACCGTAAAACAAAAATACTGATTTGCATACAAATTGTTGAATATTAGGTTAGGTTTCGTTTTTTTTTCACGGCCTTGAGATTATGGGTTATGTTACGTTATATATTTTTTTGCCTTCGAAGAATTATTGGATTTACTTTTAGTTAAAAGATAGTCATTCAATAAAACAGTTAAGCTTTAAAGATCTAACAGTATAGTATAATTGATTCATTTGATGAGCATATTTAGTGTGCAATTCAGTACTCTTGTTGGTAATTTCGAATATTTTGATCGAAAAAGGGAATTTACAGTTGAAGTATTAAATACCACCCAAAAAAAATTAAGTAAAAAAAACCTGCATAATACTAGATGGGATAGCAATGGAAACTTCCTTACAAACAGCCTACTATTCATAATTAAATGAACAAAATATGTAGTCGTAAACTCGCAATGAATGCAAGAACTACCGACAGAGCTGTCCGCTCAGCCGTGAAAGCATAAACAATATAAATAAAAGTTGTTCCATTACAGTTTGCAGTGACCTACAAAACAACTGCTCAGCCGTCATATTCCATTTAAAAGCAAGAGCTTCAAGGCCTGAAAAAGCTGATACTTGTTTTTTTTTTTAAAGTGAATGTGGCTGGTTGGAAAATTGTGGGTATAATAAGGGAAAGTGACCACGTAACGAAATACAGTTTTCAGTATATCATATGAAATCTGTTTATTATTTATAGAAGTAATAGATAAAGGAAGATAAGGATTATAACAGTGTGCGACATTATCTTATAGACCTCTAAAGGTCTCTAAATCGAATAAGAGCTGCAGTTACGTAATTTTTTATCCCTAATTTTGTGTCCCTGGTACGACGATAAATAACACTTTTTTCGCTTTGATGAATTAAGGCTTAGATCAATTTGACGTGAAAATTAAACCATTGTGGCGACTTGACTATCGGTGGAAAAACAATTCAGCGATGACGACAAAACCTACTTAACACGGATAGAAAATCCCAACGAATATCTGTTGGGCAGAAAGTCCGCCAGACACGAACACCTCGCTTGGTCAGTGGATGCTCTTTTTCCGAACTTATAGAATCCTACTATCTGTTTCTTAAACCATAATATGTTCAAAGAAATATATCATATTCGGAATGAATATGATATATTTCTTTTGTTTTTTTTAAACTTTGCCCCACGCTAGGATTTTCTTCTGTGTCGTGGGTGCGTTTACAAACATACAGGTTCACATACACATGACACCCAGACTCAGAACAACAACCTGTGGATCACACAAAGAGTTGTTCCGTGCGGGAATCGACCCTGCGACACGTTGCGCGGCAGCCAGTTGCCCACCCACTTCGCCAACCATGCACTCAATTTACACATAATCAAACATTTAAACTTTTTTTTTATTATATTTTACCAAAAAAAAATTAAAAATAGAAAGAAAAAAACATAACACTAACCTTTACTAGACATAGTAGTGGTATAATTATGGAAGGGTCCCGCTCTCAGGACTATCTCTTCAAGTATAATGCCGAAACTGTAGACATCTCCTTTGAGGGAAGCCGCAGCACCAGGGTATATGCTGCTGGCCACCAGCTCTGGCGCCGTCCATAGTAATTCTGGAAATTAAATCTTATTAACAACGACCTAGGGTACGTTTTGAAAGTAGTTTATAGTGTGATCACGTCAAATATTTTAAGTTACTTTCAGTTGGTATATTATTGTCGGAATACTCAAACACTTCTCAATTTTAAGTCGTGCTTAAGTATACCTCTAGTTTTGTCTCTACAAATTCTTTGTAAAATGACAGAGATGGCACGATATTTAAGCACGACTTAAATTTGAGTAACGTTTCAGTATTCCGGCTATAATTCCAATCTCTGGCATTAGATTTTATTTTTATCACTCACACAATTCATCTCTGTTCTTTATAATCACTAGTGCTGATTAAACAAATAGCAAGTAAGGCAGACTGTGTAAAATAAACAACTGCATTATACTTATCATTTAATATACGCAAGCACTAAAGATATTGAATTAGACTTCATTCACAAACAAACCAGCCACTAATTTGATTAGCACCACAGACCGCTTACTTGAATCAAATACGGTCGATAAATAAGATTTTTTTTTTCTAGATATTCTTTTTGCATTGTGCCTACGTATAATGTTGTAAAAATAAGCTAATCTATTTTAATCTTTACTAATATTATAAAGAGGAAACATTTATGCTTTTGTTTTTTTTTATATCATAAGCCGGTAAACGAGCAGACGGAACACCTGATGGTAAGCAATTGACGTCGCCCATTGACAATTAGAACACCAGAGGCGTTACAAGTGCATTATCGGCCTTTTGGGGATTAGGAGTTTGAGGATCGTTGGGGATTTAGGGATTGGGGAGATTGTGGATAGGGAGGGTAATTGGGCCCACACAACACATACACATATGTATGTTTGTAATGCTTCCACACAAAACAACTGAACCGATTTCAAAGGTTCTTTCTTGTATAATTATAAACTTTCATCTTTACTGAGCAACAAAAAAATCGCTGAGACACTAATCCGCGCGACAAAACCGCATAGTAAAGGTAGGTGGCTGCAAACTAGCTAATAAAAAATAATAATCTGTAAAAATACCATTCACCAAAAATCTATAATTTTATTTTACTGTAATAATATGTGTCGTCCTTTATTAGGTCGGTTGGTGTGCATAGCGTGTTGAGGCCATAGTCGGAGATCTTTAGCACGAAGCGTCCATCGATGAGGCAGTTTGAGGAACGTAACTTGCCGTGCGCACCCAGCCCGCCATGTAAGTAGCACATACCCTGGACAACGGAGAATAATTTATTAAGAAATATTTGTAAATACAGACACTCATGATTTATCATTTATTATTTTATATGCGTGCCTAACTGTCAAATAAATGCTTCTTCTTTATCCATCATTATATACATTTATAATATCAGTCAGATATTATAAGTAAGTTTACCTGTTACATTTTCACGCTTTATCTACTGAATAGAGAAGACAAATAAATTATGCAACTAATTTACTAATAAATAAATAAATCAAAATGGTTAATCGGATCCGTATTAATTTGATTTCTTGTAACTAACCGTGGATTCATTTGAATCTTATTGCATTAGGATATGTGCATTATTGTTAACTAACTCTACTCAAAACATCGAATTAACGAATTAAAAGGTAAAACTGATTAATGATTATTATAATTTGTTTTATACGTTTGTATATTTTTATATAAGTAAACCCCTACGTTTATTAATGGACACCTAATTAATCATAGGATACGCTAGGCATAGACGAAATGTATTTTAAATACAATTCAAAATCATCATCATCAGCCTACAAGTAGCCACTGCTCTCTCACACAGAGAAGGTTTGAAAATTAATCACCACGCTTGCTCAATGCGGGTAGGCGCTTTTAAACTTACAATTAGAAATAGCCCAGGTTTCCTCACTATGTTTTCCGTCACCGTTTGTCAGTGGTTTCCAAATAATCTTAGTAAGTACATATAACTCGGAAAAAGTCGCATTGGTGCTTGCCGTTGGTATCTTCCGCACCCGCACTCTCATGCATGACAAGGAGAAGCGGGCGTCTTAAACCTCCGAGTCATCTCGACGCGAAATACAATTCAGTATGTAATAATTTATTTAACGCGAGTAAAAGCTTTTAAAACACAAAGTGAAAATAGTTAAGAACCTTTCAAATGTTTATTAAATCTGTCTTGCGTTACAAAATGGAGCACTTTACATGAAACGCACCCCACAATTTGGATACGCTCATTATCTTTTAACATCACACCTATTTATTTAGGGATAATAGTCAGAGGTGTAATTAGGAGTGCGAGTGTACCGGTTTTGTATTGTAGGTACAATTGAGTCTGTTGTTAAACTGTAAACTGTGTGTATTCTTACTCCTAAAGGTGATAAATTAGATGACAGATAAACATATTCACAACTAAATTATTGTTTTACTTTGCTACATAATCTACAGTTTATTTTCTAACCAAGGCCATGTTTTCTAGATAAACAAAAATAACGAAAATATCAAACTAAAGTTGTATTATTTTATTAAGTTTGATGGTTGATAATAAGATTGTTATTCCAAACGCTGAATCAAGTAACTGTTTTATTATTTTTTAACGAGAGACCGAACAAATAAGAAATATATATTTACAATCAAAGTAATAGAGAATTCATGAAGGCATACAGAATCATCATCATCATAAATGCCCACTGCTGAGCAAAACCTCTTCTCACACGGAGAAGGTTTAAACATTAATCACCACGCTTGCTCAATGCAGGTTGGCGATTTTAAACTTATATTTAGAAATTATAAGCCCGGGTTTCCTCACGATTTTTTCCTTCACCGTTTGTCAGTGGTATCTAGATAATCTTAGAAAGTACATATAAGTCGGAAAAAGTCACATTGGTACTTGCCGTTGGTAGGTTTCGAACCTGCACACTCATGCATGAGAAGCGGGCATCTTAAACCTCCGGGTCACCACGACGCGACACTACAAAATACATTAACCTATAGCAGTAGTCCCCAACCGGTGGTCCGCAGAAGACGATATGGACCGCGGAATTAAAAAAGATACAACGCTAGAGGTATTGTCGGATGAAACTTATTTAAGAAGACAATTAAGAGGATCAACTCATCTCAATAATTGAAGTGACTATTTTTATGGGATAAGTCTCGTGCCTTACGACTCTGGAGAAAATCTTGGTCCGGACCACATAAGAGAAAGCAAAGCCTACTTAGTAACCTAACATACATAACATAACATCACGCCTTTTTATCCCCGAAAGGGGTAGGCAGAGGTGCACATTACGGCACTTAATGCCACTGTACAATGTAACATCCACTTTTCACGATTTATGTTATGAGTCCCATGTAATAGGGGTGAGCCTATTGCCATATACCGGGCACATTTCCAGACTCCGTGCTACTACTGAAATTTTTAAAAACCCAGCAATACTTTGGCCGGGAATCGAACCCAAGACCCCTTGCCCGGCAGTCGCACTTGCGACCACTCGGTCAACGAGGCCGTCACCTGAAAAATGTTCTAAAAAGGAGTCCTCCACCAACAAATAGTTGGGAACCCCTGACCTATAGCAACATTTTCCAGGAATAAAGTATTGCGAACCGTATGAAAATCATTTTCTTTATTACGCAACTAATGAACCATTGTTTACTGGACGAAATAATTAGCCTTATTTATTAACCTGTGTACCGATCGAGGCAAAGAAACCTATTTTTACAAAGAATAGTCTTTTGCTTTTATTTTAGTTTGACCTTCATTTAGGAAGACGTACCGACATTAGCTTAACCTTGAAAAAAACATGAACTTGATTTTTTATACGGACCGTACAGTTATTGGTAGCTCAATAATGTATTGGGGGTTAAAACCCCACCGTTCTTACCCACTTTGTTATTCTGTACATGGCTGTTTATATGCAAAAGATTTTTTATGTATATGAGATTTCATTTTTTATACACACCAAGTGTAAGACTCGTTTGGACTTTTTCCTTTATAGGTAAGTAACGTTGTGTAGTCACTTCCAATTGAATACCAATTAAAAAATGTCATGTTTAATTTAAAAACTAATCTTCTACGTACCTATTGATTTCATTCTACCAGAGCAACGGGGACTACCCTTTTTTGACTCACCAGGTGGCGTAAGTGTTGGAGTAGGCTTTTTTGTCCAATCACAGCAGCTGTCAAATATTAAACGTCCAATGATGAGACTCTAGGTCACTCCTTATTGGACGAATAACGAGTGGTTCACACTAGCGCCATTTGGTGAGCGATACCATTGACAGCTGCCTGCTAATCATTTCATCAACTTTATAGAACTTGTGGTAAATAAAGTTACAAATACGGAATAACAGAAATATAGAACCAAATTGCCTTGAAATATCGTAATAGGTAATGTCATCCACTTACCTGCACAATATCATGCACCAGAGACGTTCTAAAGTTCCAGTCCAGCTGCAGTTCATCATTAGAGAGGACGTCCTTCAGGGACCCCTTGGGACAGTACTCAGTCAGCACGAACACCAAAGGACAGTCGACGCACGCGCCTATGAATCGGGCCGTGTTCTCGTGGGACACATTTCGAGCCTAGGAGTACAATCATATTTATTATTGGCGAGGAAAAAGAAAAGGAAGAACATGTTATCATCATTAAATTGCTTTGTTGTTTAAGTGGCGACGAGCCCTATAGTCAGGCAAGTAATCTTGTGTTTCTCAATTCGGACAAAGTATTTATTCGAATTCTTTAGACGTTTCGACTCAAAACATAACTGGCAACATCAAGGTGTTATGTTTTATATTATGAACGTTCACCTCTGCCTATCTCTCTAGGGACTAAAATACGGATAGTTCAATTAAGATAATTCAATATTATTGAACATTGCTTACACCGCAAAACACCCTTGACAAACATAAGTCCAATATTCAATTACCGTATCTATGCACTTTATCGAGAAGTTATCCTCAAAGAGATTTGGTAACAACATCGGGAAAAGATTCCAAGAACTTCTGTTACTTCAAATTACCACTTCTAGGTAATGTGACAACTTTGTGACGTCACATTTGATTGTCATATAAATGACACTGTTTAGTCACTTGAGAATACACTTCAAATTGTAGGTCGCTTTATCCTGTGGTTTTACTTGTATTATAATTGTATCATCAACAACAACTTACTATACGTACTCAGGATTACACAGAGAGTATAATTTTTATAACTAATGTATCCAGTTCATAGGAACAAAGGAATGCCCGAAAACACCAGAGTCGAGTAAAATCATGCATGAACAGTATAATAGACCATAAGTAAGAGTTACAAATACGATATTCATTTTGGTCTAAACCGTAACCGAACGGGCCAGGAGCCTGCAGAATAATACATGTTTTATTGACGCGTGAATAATTGTAATTTTTTTGGTTCTATGTTTATTCCAACACTAATAAAGGCAATGAAGAATAATAATAATAATAATAATAATAAAGCCTTTTATTCAGATTTACAAAAAACAAAAATAAGTTACAAAAAAAAATAATATCACTCATGAATTTGGTTTTTACTAATTTTTTGCAGATCCGTTTGCCAGTTGGCATAGGCCTCCTCCAACCTTTTCCATTCTGACCTTTCATTTGCCACTCTGTGCCATGTATTTCCAGCTACTTGGCGAATGTCCTCATCCCACCTTTTATTAGGTCTTCCTCTCAATCTATGACCTTCTCTTGGGTACCACTGAGTAACAATTTGGCTCCATTTTTCTTTGCCTCTTATCAAGTGACCTGCCCATTTCCACTTTAATCTCTTTATTTTTAAAGTTACCTCTTGTACCTTGGTTTTGTCTCTGATGGATTTTTTCTTTATTCTGTCTGCTTTCTTTACACCTAACATGCTTCTTTCCATCGCATGTTGACATGTGGCGAGGTTTCTGGTCGTATTTTGTGATAATGGCCAAGTTTGGCAACCATAGGTCAGTACAGGTAAGATGCAGGTGTTAAATAGTTTAGTTTTTGTTGCTATGTGTAGTTTGTTATCTTTCATTACCTCCTTCAAGCCCCAGTATCTCTTCCAGCTGTTTGCTACTCTTCTTTCTATTTCTTAACTTACTTACTTACTTTATTAACTGTGTCTTTGGGTGACATCAATTGTCCAAGATATATATATTCTTGTGTATAATCTATTTCTATGTCTTTTACCATTATGGTTCTTTTTTCTCCATTTGTCATTACTTTTGTTTTTTCTCTATTTAGGTGCAGGCCTACCTTAGCACTTTCTGATGACAATTCATTTAACATGTTGTTTAGGTCTTCCGGTGTTTTTGCGAATAAAACGATGTCATCAGCAAATCTTAAATGTGTAAACATTCTTCCATTAATGGATAATCCTACTTTGTCCCAACATAGGTTCCTGAAGACCATTTCTAACACAGCTGAGAACAGTTTCGGTGATAGTGGATCCCCCTGTCTTACACCTTTTTGTATGTCGAATTGGTAACCTTTCTGTTCCAACTGTATGCAAGCAGAGCTGTCCTTATATATATTTCTTATTATTCTTATGTATTTTTCTTCAACGCCCTGTAATTTCAATGCTTCCCAAATCCTACAGTGTATTAATGAGTCAAACGCTTTGCTGTAGTCTATAAATGCGATATAGTATGTTTGTTGATATTCGGCATATTTTTCCAAAATTTGTCTCACAACATGTATATGATCTAGCACTGAGTAGTCTTTTCGGAATCCTGCTTGCTCGATGGGTTGTTGGTCATCTAGTTGTATTTCTATTCTTTTGAGTATTATTTTAGCAAAAACTTTGTATAAGTTGGACATCAGACTAATAGGGCGGTAGTTTGCTATATCATTTGCATCTCCTTTTTTGAACAATAGAACTATATTTGATTTAGTCCATTGACTTGGTATTGTTTCTGTGTTTATGATGTCATTGAAGATATCCGACAGGACTGGGATAAGTGCTGACCTAGTGTGTTTCAGGATTTCGTTGCTTATTCCATCTGGGCCTGGTGACTTGTCTAGTTTTTGTGTGTCTATAGCAAATTCTATTTCTCTGTGCATGATATTGGGTACTGCTGCGTTGTTCAAGAGGTCTATTTCTTGCTCGTGCATGCTGTTTCTATATAGATCTTTATAGTATGCTGTAGCAATTTCTAATATGTCAAGTCTCTCATTTTTCATTGATTTACATTTATCCTTCATTTTCACAATCCAATCTTTGTTGCAACTTAGTTCCCTATAAGCCTTCTTGATTCCGCCAGTCTGTAGTATGTGTTTCTCTATTGTTTCCATTCTTCTTTGTATTCTGTCTTTTCTTATGCTTTCTTTTATTTCTTTACTTATTTTACTTATCTGTTGTTTTCTACTGTCGGAGGCTTTAGAGCTAATTAGGGTATTCCGTTGCTTGAAGAGGTCGATAGTTTTAGCTGACATACCGTTATCTTTACGTTTATTACAGCTGAATTCTTTTATGGTGCTTTTGATTGTATTTTCCATCCAGTTATATTTTGTTTGTAAATCACTGCTGTATTCATTATTATAAGTTTTCAGCTTGGTTGATAGGGCATTGGTTATTTGTTCCATTTTATATTTGCTGGGTTTAGTGATGTCTAAATTAATTGTTGGCCTGGGTTTTTTCGGTGGAGTCAATTTTAATTCGGCTCTCACCATTCTATGGTCTGTGTTAAAATTTAGTCTACTAATGACATTTAGATTTGCGAAAAATTTAGTTCTATTGGTTAGGATGAAGTCAATTTCATTTTTTGAGTTTCCACCTGGTGCAGCCCAGGTCCACATGTTTTTCCTATTTTTCTTATATATTGTGTTTAAAACTGCTAACTTGTTTTCCAGAGCGAAGTCTATAAGCTTTTTTCCATTTCTGCTTCTATTTTTGTTGCTGTATGTGTATGGTCCAATGGCTGCTCTTTCTTCTATGTGGGCTTCTCCTATTTGCCCGTTGAAATCCCCCATGACTATCACATTTTTCTGTGAATTGGATTGGATTGTTTTGTTTAGGTCTCGGTAGAAGGATTCAATTTCTTGAATTGTTGCTTGTTCAGTAGGACAGTACACTTGAATTAACGTCCATGAATTAACGTATTCAGGAAATTTTATATTCAGTAATGCTATTCGTTCTGAAACTCCATGGAACCCTTGAATGGATTTGGCTAGATGTTTTTTCACCAAAAATCCCACGCCATATCTACCTGGAGTTTCTCCAATGTAGTATAGTATAAAATCTGGGTGTGCCACGATATGTTCTCCCATTCTTCTCACCTCACTTAAGCCGAGAATATCCCAATTTACCGCTTTTAGTGCATGTGCCAATTCTGTGAGGCTGTCGTCAGACTTCAAACTACGCACATTTAAAGTTGAGATGTATATATTTAGAGGATTGCGTTTCTGTTTATCATTACAATTATAATATGTTGCTTTAGTTGGAGGGTGGAGGTCTGACGTCCCGCGGTGACCAGCCGTATTGGGACCTGATGGTTTTTCTTTTATTGTCTTGTTTTTATATATTTCTATAGTAGTCCGGTTGCCGATATTTGATTGCTATTGGTTATTTTCTGACAGAGTTGAAAAAGAGTTCGATCTAGTTCTCATTATATCAAATGCATTTATTCTGTTTGTTTTTGAGGCTGTAATATTTTGTTGTTTTCTAGGTTGCAGGTTGTATTGTGGTGAAGTGGATGATTCTCGTTTTCGTTTTTCTTTATTCTGATTATTTTCTCTAACTATTAACTTATCAAACTTTAAATACGCAAGATTTCCCTTGTTCCTTTCTTCTTTTAGCTTAGGTAATAGGGCTTTTCTTTTTTCTAATACTTCTTTTGAATAATCTTCGGTGATGTATACTTCTTTCAATTTCTTTTTATTAGCTAATATTTCGGTTTTCTTCATATGACTAACAAAGGAAAAAAGAATAGGTCTTGGTTTATCATTACGTTTCGCTTCCCCAATACGATATACCTTATTGACGTCACAATCTTCAATAACTAGTCGTGCGTCATGTTGGAACACTTCTTTAATCTTCTTTAGTAGCTCTGAGGATGAATTTTCCCCTTCTTTTAATCCAAATATCACTATGTTCTTACTTCTTTTCTCCCCTTTCAACTGCTTTACTTCAGTCTGTAGTTTTTCTACGGTTGCTTTCAATAATTTATTTTCTTCAATAATCGGCTGTAGTTTTTCTTCCATTCTACACATAATGGTGTTGGATATGGTTTCTGTTAATTCAGCTGTTTGATTTTTAATTTCGATTTTCATTTTATCAAACAACATTTGAAATTGTTCTTCCATTATTTTTATAGTTATTTAATTCTTTTAATATAAATATATATATATATATTTTATTTTTGCTTGAAACGGAACGTTGTGTTTTTTCTCTGTTGTCAACCCCAGTAACTAAAGGTGACAGTTGTGAATGAATGATATCTTTTGACACTTTTGACAGTTGACACTTCTGACAGTTGACACTTCTGACAGTTCTTCTATTTGATTAATTTGGCTATGGTATGGTATTTTAACTAACCTCAAAATGTTTGCCTTTGATTTCGACTTGTTAATTTGTTCTATTCCAGCAATTTTCGTGGATTTTATATGTTCACACTGTGCAGTGCACTTTTCTTCCTATTTTGAAGCGTATTATGTGTAGAATAGGGATCCCAAACCAATTTTTATTACAATATATTTACACCACAATGAGTTGTATGTGTTGACACTACGAGCACCGGAACCGGACCTCGTAATGAAGAATACAGTTAATAATTACATTTACAAAAATCACAAACAAATCCCTAAACCTATAGGATGTATCAAGATTATCACAGCATGATGTGATTTTGTTTAAAAATCCAGTATAAATAAAGTGGCTATTAAAATTATGGAAAGATTATACAAATGGAGAACGTGATATGCTAGTCTTACTTTTTATTACTTGGTGATGAATTCATCAAAAATAATGATTGAATTTGTGATTTATTAAGTATATATACTCAGGTAGAACCTTACCACATATAAATTATTTTAATAGATTCTTGGCTTAGAATATTTTACCAAATTCTCCTTGCTCCATACATTTACATTATCCATGGACATTGTCCTTTAATTTTTCCTTTATTGAAATCTGCAGAAAGTTAGTAATAAATATTACCGGACCTCTTCAATACACTAATAAAGCTATCATGTCATTTATCACCTTCAAGCTTTTAAATATAACGATATACTACACAGCATTTTAACGTTTTCAACCTTGCTCCTCTAGCAATAAAGTTAATACTCCAATATGACACAATATCAATCAATCAATCATCCATTTGTGAGCAAAAGATCCATCATCGTAATTAGTAATCTATTAATTGAGGGTGAGACGTCGACTTTGTGTACACATTCATTAAATACTGCAGATCCACTCGTTCAATATACAATATCACACGAACGTTTTTGCTCAAAGGAAGTTAATCAGATATTAATTAATATTATTTGAATTGCCTGACGTACAGTGCATCTTTGTACCGTGTGACCTAACTATACAGTCTATCTTTCAAAGTTAATTTAAAATTAATTGAAAATGGTTGTAAATATATTTTTAGCCATAAACACAATGAAATTTTCTATCATCATCGCATACCTGACGTGCACGGCTCCAGCAAGGCTCCGGCACGGCATTTTTTGGCATAATATAAAATGATTTTTTGTATTGACGTTATGAAATATCTCATACAATATACGATTTAAAGTTTAAATTTAAATGACAATGACATAGCTGGGTTGGTGTCGTGCTTGTTAAGCGATGACTATTACCCGGTAGTCATGCTCACAACAATCACATCATCAACGATTAAGTGAATTGTTACCCACCTGTTTAATCTCCCAGAGCAATTTCTTATTAAGATCCAACTTTTTTCTATGAATTTTCTTCACTGCCACCCTGTTCCCTTTGTAGAGGCCCACGGTGAAGGAAGACAGGGTGAGTGATGGAGTGCCCAGGGTAGATGCTGCGCCGGTACTGCCGCGAGCATTCCAACCCAGCGAAAGCTATTATAAATAGAAGAGACAATTTATTAACGATATTGTTAAATTAATAATGATTTACAGCTTACTTACGTAAGCGTTTGACGAGGAAACTCGTTTAGTTTCAATCTACGTTCGGGGCTCATGTTCATGAGCAACTTTAAGCGGTTAACATTTTGTACCACAAAAGAGTAACGTGAGTAACGTCCGTATACTGAAAGGCTTCTCAATTTTAAGTTGTACTTAAATATCGTGCCATCTCTGAGATTTTACCTCTACAAAGAATTTGTAGTGACAGCACAATTTAAAATTGAATAAATCATGTTTTCATAATTCATAATTTAACTTCAATTCAATCCATAATTCATTTCGTAATTAACAGACAAAATAGTGTATAATCGTTTTTCTATTGATTTTTTTCTCACTTTGTTGATGAATTTTACTGTGACTTAACCAAGGCGGTTGATAAAATAAGTAAATCAGTGGCCGCTTGCATTGTAAAAAGATCTACCACAAACCTGAACGTAACCATGCTATTTGAGACACAAAGTGTTACACTCAAATACTCAAATCGATTGAAGTTTAAGCTGTACCTACATACATAAATAACATCACGCCTTTTATCCCCGAAGGGGTAGGCAGAGGTGCACATTATACCACTATACAATGTAACACCCACTCTTCACTGTTTATGTTATGAGTCCCATGTAATAGGGGGTGAGCCTGTTGCCATATAATACCTCCCAGACTCCGTGCTACTACTAAAATCTTTAAAAACCCAGTAATACTTTGCCCGACCCGGGAATCGAACCCCAGACCCCTTGCCCGGCAGTCGCACTTACGACCACTCGACGTACTTACATAAATATCGTGCCATCTCTGTCATTTTACAAAGAGTTTGCAATGACAGAACTATATTTAAGCGCGACTTAAAATAAATTGAGTGGCGTTTGAGTATTTTAGCGTTAATGAAGAATGATCACTGATCAATTCAATCTCGATAAGTAAAAGTTAACCTTTGATCAATAGGCTTGTTCCATTATCAAAGTTTATTAACCTATCATTCAGGTCGTCCTTGTGGCTGTAGCTAAGCCGCGAGAGCATACAAATTTTATAAGACCGCACAGCCCAAATCCAACTCTTTACAGCAATAGGGTAGTTGTTGTCCGTCTGGTAGATTAATTAAAGGTTAATAACATCTGAATATGACATACAAAGACAACAGGAAATTGCTTAATTAGCGTTGATTGATTAATTAACAGAGAGCTGTCATTAGGAAATTTTTATTGTAGAATTACGAAATGGAACATAAAATATAGGCAAAAAATTTGTTTATATTTTTTTACATTTGTTTATATTTCCATCAAACTCCTAATCCTCAGGTGTCCATGGGCGATGCCGATTGCTTGCTATCAGGTGATGCATCCGCTCGTTTACTGGCTAATGTTATGAAAAAAAAACACTATCTCGATACCTACTTGAACAAAATATAAAACATAACATAACATCACGCCTTTTTATCCCCGAAGGGGTAGGCAGAGGTGCACATTACGGCACTTAATGCCACTGTACAATGAACAAAATATATCAATGTTTATTTAAAATGATATTATTTGAACTTTTTAGTAACGGTATGACGTTAATAAAATGAATTGAACAGTACTGAAATGTTAGTAATTGCATTACCTAGTTCCACATTACATTATAAATTCATTAATGTGTAAGCATGTTAGCTATTGGAGTCGATCATAGCTCAAATACTCAAACTCAATTTAATATTAGATACCATTAGGTTGATATTCTATTAATTGGAATTGGAATCATTAATAAACAACCAAATTCAGACATTGAATACGTCTTCAATCAATGCAACTGTCACGAGCAATAAATACATACATAATATCATCACACATTTTATCCCCGAAGGCATAGTCAGAGGTGCATATTACGGCACTTAATACCACTGTAAAATGACTCAATATTTATGTTATGGGTCCAATGTAATAGGGGGTCATTCTATTGCCATACACCAGGCAAAATTCCAGACTCCATGCTACTACTGAGAGTTTAAAAAAGAACCCAATAACATTTTGCCCGACCTGGGAACTGAACCCAAGACCCATTGCCCGGCAACTACACTTGCGACTACTCGGCCAACGAGGCAGGTGACTGCCTAGTTGGCCGAGTAGGCACAGCAGGCAGGGCAAAATATTATTACTACACAATTGGCGCAATGACTGGGCGTCAGGCTGGAATCGCAACGAGTTTCAGTTCCTACATCATACAATGCTTTGTTAGTTGTTCCCGTGTGTGATGTGTATATGAAATTATGTATGTGAGATGCCCCTACGATACAAGAAAATTTGACATATGCACCACAGAACAAACCAACCAATCAAAGCGGTGAATGCGGTGCCGTTTCGATCTCGTTACGTTTAGGAGTCACGAAGCGATTTTCTCCCGCACCCGACGCGATCACGGGCTCTTTGTAGAATACAGATATACAAGGTGTTGTTTTAAAGCCGTGTCATTTTCTAGGAGGTAACTCGGCTATCGATTTTGCGCCCGAATCAATAAAAGAAATTGTAGGTAAATATTTTTCATTTTGTTCATTTCATTCTGTAAATTACGGAAATGTTACGGATTTCCGTGCGAACTACACGCCGCCGTCTTGTAACTAGCTTTATAACGCGGCTCTACACACACAAACTCAAACACGAAACTCCAATAAGAAACATTGCTGTTGCTTATTCTGAAATACTGTCGAACTTAAACGATTTATTATAGCCGTATTTTTATCCATTGGCCCAAAATTAAATCACATTTCACGACACGTTTTACTCCCGCGGCGTGCTTGGTTGTTTGCGGGCCCCGCTGCACCGGCGGCGGACGTCTTGCACCGATCGCAGTCGCGGTCTAACGGTCGCGGCGGGTAACAACCGCGCCCTCTAAGTTCGGTTGGCGGGCGACCACAACTCATTGTTCAGTTGAGTCTCAACTCAACTGAATATTTATCCGCCCGCCTTGCGATAATCAACCGCCAACTTTGCCGGCGTGAGTGAGATGTAAAACAAACTTGTACTAAGCCCTCTGTGCTTACTGATCACTGATAATCACGAACGAAATCCTGAATTCGATATTTGTGTGAGAGATGTATACGAAAATAACAATAATTAGATTTGAAAGGTTAGCTAGGAATGTAATTAATAAACGAATTAAGGTTAATAATTACTTTTTGCATGAAAGGCAGTTCATTTATAGGTAACTAAGTTTATGTACGAACGGATATAGAACTTAATTACTATGTTAAATAGATAAGTTTAGTTATAATTTCAGGAGTAGGTAACATTTCTATAAATAAATAATTCCTTATGAATTTTGTTATTTTAATATCACGATTCAATGAAATGGTTGTATTAAATTGAGTTAGGATACATATTTAAACTAGTTTATCTAACAGATATCATGCCTCTTCTACTTTGCCGTAGTCGAATACAAAGAAAAATCTCGTCTTTAACAAAGTCTATAAAACTTAACTCTCTCTCTCTCTCTCACCCACACACACACATATATACACAAAATATAGCAAAACATAAAATAATAATAACAATCTAGAATCTAAAGAATCTGTAATTTGGGAAAACATACCTTGAGTACTTCATTGATACTGTGTAACGCTGGACTGGCTCCAATTCCAGTCCCAACCTCGACCAATACCTCCTCCGGTCTAACTCGCCAGGAAGTATTGTTCAGCTCGGCGTCTATTCGAGCCTGCCTGTTACGCACATGAATAAAGGAATAAGTACACTATTAAAGGCGGTAATAGACCAACAATGTCTGTAGTGTAAACTCTTGTAGTTGACAGTCTACAAAAGCAGATTTTCAACTTTAGGATAAAGTAATAAGGTAGACAATTGATTATAGATTAGTAGTGATGATTCACCGGTTCTGGCTCACGCGTTTGACAGGTCAAATCCGGGAGATTCAGTCGCACCAAACCTAAAAAAAAAAAAAAAAAAAAAAAAAAAAAAAAAAAAAAAAGGTTTTGGCATGCTCTGATCACGTTTCTGCAGTCCTTTTTTGCGTAGGATGCGTGGTTCTGGAGTTATGCAAATCAATTGCAAATCCATTTATTGTTATCTCATTCATTTCCGGTGCTCCTGACCCTCATCAACGCTCCATTGTTATTATCTATACTTCGAACACCCTTTTGGCGTTCTTATCTATTACTCACTGGTAACCCTCATTATCTTTCATTTCCTATGTCATCAATAAAACACAATCATTCATTTTAATTTTCTAATTAATTTATTACTTTTTTCTACAAAATATGAGTGGAACATCTCATCCACAAAAATATCATTGTACAGTGTGTTCCCTGTAAATATGTTCGTAAAACTATGCATTGAACATCCCTGAAACTTAAATAGCAAATACATTAAGCAATATTCACCACAAACTGAAGTCCAATCATTCTGAATCCTATCAACATTCCAGTCCCATCTCTTACAATTCCTTTTCAAAAACTGAAGATGATATCGCTCAGGTGTTCGTCCATATGAATCAAAATATTGACCGATGCCATTCGCATCGATATGTACAGCTATCCAGTGTGACCCTGGTTTATCATCCGCATCCAAATTGCATATTATATACGTTGGTACATGTGTATACATAGGTAGTCTATTCGCAGCATAAACATT